>PDLN01000019.1:143354-340017 GCA_003369635.1 Coleophoma crateriformis | reverse complement strand
TTTATCGTACGTTAAATCAATGATTCTGTAAATTCGCGAATTAGCGAATTCGCGAAAAGCTGATGTGGCCCGAAGGTAGATATCGTGCTCCGTAGGATTTTGACCTTAGGCGAGCACAGCCGAGACGCTTCGGCTTGGCTTGACCTTCAGACTGTGAGCGAGGACTTTGCTCAGTATTGGAAGATGGAGCTCGAAGCGTCTTTTCAAAAGGAATCGTAGTCAACATGGTTGAGTCGAGAGAGATGAAAGCAATATAATTGGAGGACAAATACATGGTTGATTCTACGCGCAAAATCCCCTGCTGACTCGTGGTCAACGCAAGAAAGTAAAACATCCCTATAACATACAGAAATACTATGAGATACAATGATTAAGATGAAGCTGCTGTCGTGATAGAAATAGTAGCATCTTTACAGGTATTAAGTCTCCATTTTACATCCGAAAAAACAAAGAACAAGTATATGGTATATATAAGGGTGGTACAAAGTTTCACTCATCATTCCCAGATGAGTCTTAGCCGTGACAAAAAAAAAACTGGCGAGTATAATGCGAGGGGATTAAGAAAAAAAGAGAATCAACGTATGACAGAAAGCACATTCCAAACATTTACAGTCCGAAATTCCTCCTCCATTAAAACATCCCACCGACTCTGCTCGGTGAGCTCCTCAAGAAGCCATCTCGATCATACAGGCCCAAACTATCTGGCCGGTCATTTTCCCCTTGCAACGCTTCATTGATACCCCTGCCAGCCCATTTTGGAGGCGTTCTAGGGCTTGGCATTTGCATTCTGCTGTCCCTTTGACTCCGAACGCCATTTAAATTTGGTTTAGTCATTGCGTCAGACCATCTCTTCTCCTCATTATCCCCCTGTACACTCTGTTCTTGGCTTGGGTTTTCTGCACGATTATCTGCTTGTGATTGCGCAGCATGCGAGTGATCCGGTGTTAACCGTGGTGGAGTAGAGTGTGCCGGAGTGGTACGTGTTGGGGTCGTGCGTAGTGAAGTGGTTCGTGGTGGGGTTATACGTGATTGAGTAGTGCGTGGGGGAGTGGTATGAACTGTAGACTGGCCAGCTGGAGAAAGAACAGCATCCTTGATTGAAGGGATGTTTAGTCCTTTAGGCGATTCCTCCTTCTTCACTGGCTTTTGGTCTTCCTTGATTGTGGAAGCCTTCGGTGGTGTTCGCATCGGGGTTAACTGGCCACCTGAGAAGAAATCAACCGGGTCATACATGATCGTCTCCTGCTGCTGGATCGGGGTCTCCTCAATCTCACTCTCATGTTCTTGTGTAACTTCGTCATGAAGAGTGCTCTCCCTTCTCTGCTTTTCCCGTTCCACTTTGTCACTTACACGTCCCCTCATCATTGAATCTCTGATTGATGGTTTTGGTCTGCGCTTACTTGGTGAAGTTCTGGTGCCCAGACGTAAATAATGCTTACTTCCTCTTTTTCTATCTAGCTGGCTTCCTTGCTTACTAGGACTTAATCCACCACCACGGAAATCTGGTAAAGTAGGCGAGACTTCTGATACCGGAGATGGTATGCTGCTGACTGTAGAAACCTCCGAGTTCATACGCCGAAGCATACTAATCTGAGTTTCCATATTCACCCCTGTTCTGGGAGGCTCGCTTCGAGGACCTCGAGGGCTTTGGTGACTTCTGGGTGCTTTCTCTTTTGGAGGTGTTGTTGCTGGCGAAATCAAAGGCGAAAATTGAAGATTAAGACCTTCTCGGCTTTTCGATGTGCTTTCTGTGTCCATCAAAGCTGAATCTGCGAAAGATTCGAAAGAACCAAGAGTTGGAGCCTGCAGAGAAAAGTCGTAACCTTTGCGACGAGCCTCCTTTTTGGAGATCTCTCCCCGCTTGAAGAACTCCTCCTCAGAATTGTCCTCCTCGGTATAGTAATTACTTAACGATAAAGTGGAAAGGACGCTGTTCATCTCTTGTTGATATGTCAAATTTGTGGTGGAGCTGGGCCTAGAAAGCGATGGAACTTTGACATTTGGATTGAATGCAGCTGACGAAGGCGGCCTGAAAGGCGACGTGCGGTCAGTAGTTGATCGAGTTGGACTTGAGGGTGCGCTGATATTCAGAGGCTGTGGTTTCAGGGCGGCAGTCGCAGGAGACTCCTCTTCAGGAAGTTCTTGCACGGCAGCCACGCTTGCTGGCCTCGGAAGAGCAGAGATACGCACTGTATGGGACCGTTTGTGACCTCTTCTTTTCGAGCCAGAAGTTTTCAAGCCTGTTTGGAGTGCCTTGCTAGAATTTGAATCTTCAGGTGCCCAATGAAATGGGTTCTGTTTAGTTGGTGACTCTGGTGGTGATCGCGGTCTAGAGGGCGTCTGACTGTTGCCAGAAACGTCTCTCAATGGGGATGCAAAGGATGATGATGAAGCATAGCTCGAGGGCCGATCAAGGTCAGATCCTGCGCCGAAGGTTGATTTGCGAAGGTAATATCGCCGGAGACTTTCACCAGATGCGTTTGAAGGGATTAGTTGATTGGAATCTTGAGCGGAGGAATAGAATGGATCGCCATTGAAAGATAGTCTGAGGGCATGGCCGGATTTCGCAGCCACGGAAGTTCGACCTCCCACTGCACTGATGGCTCTGTCGTTGTTGTCACTATCCCGAAACTCTGACTTCGCGCCATTCGATATGTAATGTCTCCTCTCGCTTGATGTGTCCTTTCTACTAGGAGAGCTGAGATTCGAAGGAATGGCCAGATCGGGCGTTTGTACTCGAACGAGACTGTCCTCTGAAGCTGCAGAGTGTGTAGGCGACGTATTCCGCTTTGGTGGTGCACATCCTGCGCTTCTTGCAACCATTCTACTAGGGCTAGGGGTGCGGTTTATGTACCTTTCGTAAATGGAGCTGTTAATTGACCCAGCATACGAACTCGGGTCTGGGGTCAACATTTTCTCACGATTGTCGCTCGGAAGAGGATCCTCGGTGTGAGGTGGTGCTGGCAATGGCTCCTTAGGTGGTGAGCCAGGAAATTGGCTGATCGAGCTCCTCGCCCTTGTGAGCGAACCCCCCCTCTTGAGTCGTTGTGACGTTGACCTCAGAATAGACGAAAGCTGGCTCTCCGACGTAGACCGGCGTTTGCGAGGCGATGAGCGAGTGGATGAGCGAGGAGATGTGCGCTGAAGATCATCAACAAGTTTTGAGAAATTTTGAGTCTCTTGACTATCGGTGCCATCAAATGCGAGGAGTTGACGTGGTTGTCGCGAAGATCTGGAGTATGTTCTTGGAGGCCATCGGGGTTCCGATTGACTAAACTCATTCTTGCTCTGGCCATTGCCTGTCTCAAACGGTAGCAACCCTCCGAGAGGCAGTGGTGGAGGAGTTGAAGCAAGATGTGGTGGGATCTGCATGGTTGACACCAGGGGCCATGAATCTCTCATGCCTGATATTCTGAACATGGGTTTCCGCGGAGATAAAGTCCGCCTTTTGAGGGCCCTTCTCACCTTTGGTGTAGAAGGGCCAATGAAGGGATCGTCATCAGTCCAGGTGCTTGGCATAGGGCGCGGCTGTTCGCCTTCTATCCGGCTATAAGACTGTCTTCCAGGCCATTCGCTGGGATGCTTCATCTCCAGTGCAGCCCTCAATTCTTTCCCTACATCTTGCGGTAATTCTATTGCCTGGACCTTCCCTTTCTTTCGTCGATGCGAAGCCCGGGCGACAAGGACGCCAGCGAATATAAGAGTACCGCAAAGTACAACAGCGCCAGCTACGGCGATGCCAATGATAACGGGGGTCGAGAGGGTGGGTGATGCCGCAGATTGTCTTCGTGCTACTGATGTAGCAATTGCTTTTGGTCTTGGTGACATTGAGGCGAGTTTGGGCGAGAACCTGTGGCATTGAGATTCGAGCTGGAGGGCGATCTTGTTGCACGATCATATGAAATTGGTGTAAATGATCGCGTTTTCCTTGCAGCGATGCAGCGGGGGAACTGGTTTGCAACTGTGCAAAGTCGAAAACTGGAATCGAGATTGAGGCTTCAAGTGTCAGTACCTATGTACCGTCTCCTAGAGACGTACGGTCTGACTGTTCAACAATACTCTGGACATGAGAAGCAGAAAGTAATGAAGACATCGCGACGGTAAGGGATGGGTGCTTCATCAGAGAAACACTAAGAAGAGATAATTTGCTTCTGGAATGGACACTTGACCATTTAACTCCCCTCTGCATTCCAGAGCGAGGGGCAGGTCGATGAGTGGCCAGGGAGAAGTAACGAGGCGGGAAACTCGCAATCTCTTGATTCGTGATGAGACTTCCCGTTGCTACAACAGACAAACACTGGCAGTGATGGAATCATGGCTCGATCCGCTCGCCAGAGGCAAGCCTTGAGGTCGGTCCGAAAACAAGGGAAGTGCGGTCCTCAGAACTACCATAAGAAGTCATGTAATCCAAAGATGGGCTATGGCAAAACTTGGCAGCCTCGGATCCAGCGGGTGGCTGGGGTCTGCTAGATTTGAAGATATACTCGAGTTTGCAGTGATGTGGTTGGGAGTGAAGGCACGATAGATGCTGCAATTGCATCCCGAATACGGCGGCCGAACCCGTGGCCGGGGATGCCTTGGTAACTCCATGGGACTCCTCCTCTATGGCGGGGCGGGAAAGGCCTTGTGTGCAAACCCCGCAGACGACTCGAACTAAGACTGAAGCCCAGTCGTTTCACAGCCGTGCCATCACTCTTGAGATTCTGAAGGTCCAAGTGCTCTATATCAGCCCACTACGCCCGGGAAAATCTTATGCTGCTGGACTATCTATCGTGATGCTATTCACAACCTTTCGTACATATGTGGCCCTCCCATCCTCCATCCCTGTCTCCCAGCCTCGGCCTGGTCCTGAGACGACAAGGCCATCTATCTATATGCACACGACTCCTCCACAATGCTCCTCCGACGTACTCCCGCACCTATCACATGGGTCCAGGCGCTGTTCCCCCCGGGGCCTATGACCGACGGATAGTCGTCTCAAAGCCTCCAGCCCATTCCAGTAGAAGCGGTCAAATCAACGTATAGCCAGCAGTGGGACTGAATTGAACGACTTGGAACGAAGCTCGAGATACAGCGATATTTGAACACCCGGACGCCTTCTTCTTCTTTTCGTCACAACAGATCTACGGTTCCTCTCCCAACTCATAACAGCTACTTTTATATCTCCAATCATGGCTGGAAATGCAATGAATGGCGGGGACTTTTCCCACAATAACACAACTGCACCGGAAGCTACTCGTGTCATGCCCCTCTTCTCCCTCAAAGGCCGCACAGCAATCGTTTCTGGGGCCGGGGCCGGAATCGGTCTTGCTATTGCTCAGTGCTTAGCTGAAGCTGGTGCCAACGTTGCTATATGGTACAACAGCAACAAGAAAGCCATTGCCGAGGCCGAGAAGATCGAGAAGGAATATGGAGTCAAGTGTAGGTCGCATGAGTACTGGCTTGTGTTAAGATACTGATCTATAACTGCAGGCAAGGCGTACCAAGTGAACGTTTTGGAGTTTGCCCCCGTCGAAGCCGCAATAAATGAAATCGTCAAGGAGTTTAATGGCCGTCTCGATATCTTTATTGCCAACTCTGGTATTCCTTGGACTCAAGGACCAGCACTTGATGGAGAGCTTGATCATTATCGCAAAGTGGTAGCCACCGACCTTGATGGAACCTTCTACTGCGCCAGAGCAGCAGGAATACATTGGCGACGACAGAAGAAGGAGGGCACAACCATTGACGGAAAGAAGCTGGAAGGATTCACCGGCGGAAGCTTCGTTGCAACTGCAAGCATGTCTGGACATATCGTCAATATCCCACAACTGCAAGCAGCGTATAATGCTGCCAAAGCTGGAGTAATCCATCTTTGTGAGTGCATCTACTCGGTCTCACAGTCTCACATGCTTACTAACCATTTTCAGGCAAGTCGCTTGCTGTTGAATGGGTGGGATTTGCACGTTGCAATACCATCTCGCCTGGTTATATCGCAACTGAGATCTCAGACTTTGCGCCAGCGGAGACAAAGAAAAGTTGGAGAGATAAAATCCCCATGGGGTATGTATATGGTTAACGTACCTCATATCTATACTAACATACTCGTTAGCCGTGAAGGTGAGGCCCACGAGCTGAAGGGAGCTTTTCTCTTCCTCGCTTCAGATGCTTCGTCTTATTGTACCGGAACCGACATCATCTGCGATGGCGGATACTGCCTCCCGTAGAGATTATTGCCGTCGAAATAGAGTAATTGGTTAGGAGCTCAATGCAATGCAGAAGTCAAATGAAAGCCCCTACCAGGAAAGCGCGAGCTACTTTGTTATTCCCAATCCCAAGCGGCAGAACAACGCCATGCAGGGCGCCCGAGTCTAAAAGACTACTTATATCTATCTCTGCTGCTTCTGGGGTTATGCGGAGTATATCGACCGTCTAAGTCAGAATTCTCCCATACCAGTGTCGGTATTCGACGTCTTAAGTACAAATAGATGTTCTCTATCTGGTGCTACTCCAAGCCATGGTAAAAATCATAATTAAGACTGGACTGATTGAACACGAAGATCAAGTACCGAGTAAGCAGATGCAAGGGAGGCCACGCCAATGAACTAACAATCAACCTCAACCATCCATCTCTTACGCATTCTCCACCAGCAATTCTTCCTTTCCCTCTATCTCTTCGCCCCTCCCCCTCTCCCGTGTTCCCTCCGGAAACTCTACCTTATTGAAAAGTCTAAAATCCCTCGGCATGGAAAGGCAAAAAGGGCCCGAGCCAAAAAGAAAGAAAGAAGGAAAGAAAAACACGGAAAAGCGCGTCCAGGCCGTGAATCTTTTGCCTTTTCCCACGCGCGCGCGAAGAATCTCGTGGATCATCGCGCACGTGAAATTACGACCGCCAGGTCCTCGTGCTGCATCGGCAGTGTGCCCCCTTCTCGGCGCTGTTGCGCGAAAATCTCCGAAGGGGGCAGGAGGGTTGGTTTCCTTACCGCTTCGTCCATTTATCTAGACCGCTAGCCATCGCGAAGAGCGGTTTTGTTGCGTGGACAATGCGTCGGTTGCTGGCGTGGTACACGTGGATGGCTTGGGAAACCTCGAGATCATTTACTATGAGATTTGGTTCGAGTAAGGTGGGTTGGCAGGGTTGCGACTTGGGTTTGAGTGAGTAACATCTCTCTCTATCCATCCCTCTTTCTGTCTGCAAGGTGGTTTGATCCTTGGTTGTGCTCTAATCATAATGAAATGAACATAGCAGCTTCGTTTGCAGGAAGGGAGCACGTATGTTTGATGGGGCTAGGAGAGTGCTGCATTTACGCTCCATGTTGTCACGACTGTTCGTTGCATCGCACGATGTACGCGGAGGATATTTAAAGTATCATCGGATTAGAAATCTTTTCTATAGGTCCTCAGTATATCCACGTTTTTGTTCCTTTCCAACACCAAGATTCGCAATGCTGACGATGCCTCAAAGCTCAAGGACTCAAAAAGCTGGTTCCTTTTTCCTGCTCCTCTCATTACATGTTTTTAAAAGTCCCAATCCGGCCAGAAATACGATATGCGCTCTACAGTACCCCAAACAAAAGACCCAGAACCAAAGCAATAGATAACATGTATGGCCCGGAGTTTTCTCCTGGCACCACAGTTCCAGCAGCACCGGTGTTATTATAGATCAGGGCCGGTGTGCCCGTGAGGTTGACTTGCTCATCAACACTGCAGACAACTTTACAGCCAGGCACATGCTTCTTCCTCTTCTGCAACAAGCCAAGAGCACCGTTTTCATCACGACTTCCGAGTCCATTGTCTGCAGCCTCTGCGCCGCCATAGGATCCAGATGTGTTGTACACCACTTCCATATATTGTATTTGCAAGTATGCCTCGTCGAATGTCGTCATGTTCCCGGTCCAGCTTCCTCCATCTCCCCACATGTTGACGATTAGACCTGCTGGGTCCCGGGGTGTTTGGAAGCTGATGGACGCTACGTTTTCGCCGTTGACATACCATTGTGTCATAGAGGGTGTCCAGTCTACACGATATGCCAACCACTGTGTCCAATCTATACCATTGGGGTTTGTTACGTTTGAAGATGCTTGAGCTAAGACTCTGCCGTCTGCTGCATTGGAGGGCTGATTGGTATACTGTACCATGTTTCTCGGTCCATTCGTCAGGATTTCGATATCTGCTTCTTGCACTGTCATTGGATTATTTGGGTCCGTTGGTGAGAGATATGTGAACAACCCTGCGCAAGCGCCCGGTGACCCGATGACTCGAGCCATGAAACGCGCCGACATGTGCAGAAAGTTCTGTTCTGTAGAATCAATCTCCGCGGCAGATTGGAAGTCAGTTTGTCGCGAGGTCCGCAACGTGAGAAAGCTGTTGTAATCGGGAGAAGCATCCTTCGATTGTTCTATAAATTGTCAGGAAATATTTGTGAGGACATCCTAAAAAACACATACCAATATATATGTTGCTCGCCGAATTAACCATGAGTATTGTCGCATCCGAACCACTCTGCCCTCCTAGATTGGCACTATTATTCCATGTCTGTATCGACCAATCCTGCGTGAAGGCATCGGACTGGAAATAATTATTCGTGACGCCTGCGCTTGCAGCCCCCGAGGCATTTGTTACGGCAGCGGGGGCGGGATTGGATATCAATGAGCTGTCGACATTTCGATAGTCGTAGAAACGGTGGAACTGGAAATAGTTGACTGTATTGTTCGTGCGAAAACACGAGCATTCATTGCCATTATCGGTCTGTGCTTTCGCAAGCAGAGAGGTGGTGAGAAGAAGCAGAGAGGTAGCTATGAGAGCCATTGCTATGAAGCAACAGGAAAGAAGGTTACTCGACCGCTAGTTCTCGTCAACTCAAGCAGCAAAAGTAGTGGTGGTGTGAGTTGTCAATGTCTCGGCCGTGGGATATCTGCTGCAGCAGCGGCTCTTTGCATGAAGATCAAACGCCTGTCGGCTTATGAGAATAAACAGAAGGAAACAAAAAGGAGACAAGATCAATATGGCACCAAGAAGAGATAACGAGGGTGAGATACAGTAAAGAGAGCAGCAGGAAGCAGATTCCTCTAAGAACAACAGGTAATGGAATAGTGCAACGGGAGGACCAAGGCCTCACCCAAACCCAAGGAATATTGTGTGTCCCTATGTATGTGCTTCAGTCGGAGAGCTGAGCCGTCAAGGGCTTTGACGTTACACTCCAATAGTGTGGCGCCGCTTGGATGTCTAGGGAGAGGACTTTGTAGTCTAGTCTACCAGCCCGCGCACAGCACTACCAAGTTGAAACCGAGATGGGGGAAACGAGCAATATAAGAAACGGGAGCGCGGACGGGAATAGAACAATCCTTGGGCCAATCGTGTCTAGAACCGTGGGGTAACTGGGTCACGTGTAAGGTTAGGTAAACAGCTCGGCCATTCCATGGTCCATACCTCATAATGAGTATTGTTCTCCAGAATTCAAGGAACCTTATCACCATATTGTTTACTCTGGATTATGCCTCACAAACGACCTAAAAATACATATGGGCTACAAACTCACTAGAGCTAGCCGCAGTTTCTCTCAGGCATAGTAATCTCCACCTTCTAGCTGGCACAGAGTTGTGCTTTAGGCGGATGCACTTGGCACGAGAAAGGGTGAGGTAACCGATTAGTCGAAATAGGGAGGAGGCTCTCTATGAGAGAAGCTTTATTTCACCCGATCTGCGTTCTTGCACATGTCCATTTATTGTACAAATACCCGTTCTTTAGCGTCCAGCAAAACAAAGAAAAGGGGGCTGAGCTTGCGCCTAGCCGGCGGATGGCTTCTCTGGAGCATCCTCCATCAACAAAAATATCAACATCAACAACTCCACCAGTCAATCTGCTTGCAGGTCATGTGGCATGCCTGGAGGCCGGGAAGCTTCCCTGCTAGATCCGAATGCTGGATCCGAATGCTGAACCACGGCCTGTGCTTTCCCGCCAGAGACGACACTTCGATCACCTGAACAACCAGGTCAACAGTTACACTACCAAGCTGATGCATGGAAACGCTATGCTCCTGCTCGCTCAGCTTTGACAATTTCTAGGCCCGCAATGCTTCGGGACTGTATTATTGTATGTCATTGAGGCTGTGGCAGATGTAATCTGCAGTTCTCCGCAACATGGGGTATAGATCCAAGACGGGTAGTATTACTGCAATCATCGCAAAAGAAGCTGTCGCGGCTGCGGAAGAGCATACCTGGATATACAAACAAACCCTACACATATTCCTGAACACCAACCATGCAACCCAACTTCCATATCCTGTTGCGTGCGCCAGACACCTGTTATGTTCTAAACGCTCAAAAGTACACATCTTGTCCCAGTCCACTACCGGTGATCGCTTCTCCCTCTGTCTTCTCCGACTTGCTTGGTGGTGGGATGTAAATGGAATATTTCCTAGATATCCCTGTGGCAGCTGCTGGGCTGTTCAGAGGATCCGATGTCATGCGTGGGCTGTAACTAGCACGCTTCTTCTTCTCGTTCAAGACTTGTTCCTTGACCGGACTGGGCACTTCTTCCGATAACGGCACAATCATCAGGGTTTTAGTCGACTCCCGTCTCTTTCTAATTGTGCCAATTCTGCTCAAAATACTGGTGGTTTTGTCAGCGATATCCTAGGCTTTGATGCTGGGAATATCCTACCTGTTTCTTTTCGTGATCTTGGGCGCATCCGTTGCTACGTCCGTGTTGATTGCCGGGCTGTCTGGCTTGGCTCTCAAAGATGATCGCTTAGGTATGGCCGGTTGCGATGGCACATCTAGTACATCCTTAATGCCAACCTCGTACTCAGCTGAGACTTGGGTATCCGACGAAGGACGTTTGAGTGGCCCGTCGGCTTTTATTTGGCCTTGCTGGGTTTGCTCCGCGTGTTGTTCAGCAGTCTCGGGAGCCGGTTTCGCCGTCACTTCATCCGGCGTAGTGATCTTGGAGGGTTCTTCCGCTGAAATTGACTCTGCTGTATGGTGCTTGCCTTCAACCTTTTGAGCAGTTGTCTCTGTAGCCACAACCGGACTCTCAGTCGTTTTGGCTATAGGCTCGATATCTTCATAATCATCAAATTTCGAGTCAACCCTGCTCGCACGCGTCTTCACGGGGATCTGTTCGTTGCTTTCATTCTTCCCTAGAACGACTTTGGGCTGTTGTTGTCCTGGTTCTTCATTCTCCGTGGTCGTAACTGATTTCTGAGCTGGCAAGGGTGTTTCCTGCACCGCAACCAGTGGCTGGACAATGCGAGACCTGCGTTTGAAAAGTCCTCGAAGGGACAGGCCTCTCGAGAGTTTGCTCGATGGGGGTGAGGTTGAAGCCATCTTGTGGTGTGTTGCTGTGTTCTGGGCGTTCTGCAAGGTTGAAGAAGACCGCAATGAGAAGAGCGTGCGGGTGGGTTTGGTCCGCAAACAAGAAAGGAAGAAAGCCGAGGTTGATATGCAAACAAAGAGAATGACAGAAGTGAATGTGAAGAAAGTGAAAACAACAAAACAGATGGCCAACAACTAGCAGTGCAAGGCGGTTTAGTAGATGACAAGAAGCTGGATGCGTTAGAGTTGTAGTAGTGGAAGTATCTCGAGGAAGCTCCGGACCCAAGTAAGACAAGATGTCGACCGGATGAGGGTCGATTATATGGGACTTTGTGCGGCTACCCCACGTTTATGTGGCGCCTAGACTCTTTGCAACAACGGGGCCAGGTGATCTAGGGGAGAAGGGGGAAAATGTGGCGTCGTGCAATGCAATGCCTCACACCACAACACCATGGCTATGTTTGCGTCGTCAGCTTGGAATATTACCACCCAGAACCATTGCCCACCGACCGCAACACCGTTCGGGGACCCAATCGATAACCCTAACCTCGTAGCACTACACGTTCGCAAAACTAGCCACGGGCACATGGGGCTTGTCATCTCAACTTTGGGTGCGCCCAACTCGCCACGCTCGCTTGAGTTCTTTGGGACAAGCCGCCCATCATTCCAAGTCGCTCGGAGCTGAGCGACGTTTAGCTCCATCCCATCTCCGGCAAGACTTGCGGGCGCATGTCTCGTTGCGGTCCCATGCTTCCATTGTGGACTCTGGGTCGGCGGAAGCGCCATGGTCGAGATGGTCTTTCAGGGTGCTTCCTGCGTGCCTGCCCAGAGCCGACTACGCGTACGGAGCAGAAGGGAAAATAGGAAAAATACTTCCTACGGTCAAGTGCACCCTAGCTACCGCCCTCAGGCCTGGGCAGCGACCCAGCCGGCCTAGCACGGGAGCACTGGCGACCCTAGGGCCGTCTGCTGGTGTGTGCTGCAAATTGCTCGTGCTTGACGCTGCGGAGGTCTGTTTTATTGGGCAATGATTATTTTTGCTGATCATCATGTCCACGATCAGACAATGCGCTGGGTATGATTTGGCCGTTGTGATGAACTGCGGAGAGAGGGTCTGTTTCTGGCGCCACTCACACGATCGAGTGCCTGGCACAGCAACGGTAATTCCATTCTCCTTTCCCTTTGTGGCCGGCGAGCGAGGTAGATCATTGAGTCCGCGTACGACGAAGGATGCGGATCATTGGAAGAATTCTTTGTCGTCTGGCCCAATGGAGAAAGCCCATGCAGTCAGTGATGGCTCTCCTGGCGAGCCCAGGCTCCACACTCCCTGGCCAGCCACTCAACGCGGCTGCTTGTCTACTATTGTACTGTGCTTTATTCAATAGAGGGAGGGTCCTATAATAGTCCTACCAACCTGACCTCTTACCAACTCCAACGGCAAACCCAATTGCCTTTCAGCGTCCCAACAAATCCCCAGTCTATCCCGATGCGCTGACTCAGATCTATTGTTCGCCGCTGCATCCGGGATTCGCGTGCCTCGACCACATCTCCGAAGTCAAAATCAGAAAATCTAGATTTCCCAATGTGCACCCATCAATAGATCAAACCCGGAGACATCCAAAAGTGACCCATACTTCCCAATCCCTATCCTGCCGAATCCGCACGAATCCCGACCCCGAGCCGGCAGGGGGGAGGGTCGAGTGGTTCCATCCATATTTAAGCATCATTAGTACAGTATTACTACTAATAACCATTAAATCCTCACCATAATCAATATTAATTTACAGTCATCATTCACCGATAGAACCCCGGAAGGCCGGAGGGGGGGCGCAATCGTGCAGATTCCCGGGGTATTGGCTTTTTAGGAAGTCTTCCCCACGACCAACGAAAACCGCCCTCCTTCGTAGCCGGGTGCCATAGGCTTGCCTGCGAAGTGAAGCGCAGCGCAGCGCAGCCAGCCATGGGAGGCGGAGAGCAAGAGGCACGGGAGAAAAGTGAGGTGAGAGCACAGAAACTTGAAACACCACTTGCATATCACGCCACGCCACCCTCATCGTGCACCCTGGAGAGGTGGTCAGACCGGACAACCTTAAGTTTAAAAATTCCTCCAAGGCTACACCCACGTGAAAAAGAGCGGGGGGGTTCTTGATCGTGCCTCATTTGTCTATTATTTTTGGGGGGTTTTTTGGTCCATTGGCCTTTGCTCGTTTGGGTGCATTTCCCTGAATTCCTTCCCTGCTACGTTCTCAGTTTTGCTGGTCGAGCTTGGTTGCGTTGTTGCGTGTTGTGGAGCATTTGGAGCATTTGGAGGGCAGGTAAAGGTAGGTAGGCAACGGCACCTTATGCGACATCAATTGTACATTAGCACAGTGCAATGATCATTGCTCTGTGGTATAAGTTCTTTGTCCTTGCGAAGCTCATTTGCAATGTCAGAAACGAAAAGATATCTTTGTTTTAATCTTGCACCCTGGAGGAGATGGCCTCCAATTGAGCATCTCTATTTGTTCCTGCCGACCCCCAAACCCTACGCCAGATGTAAGTAACCCAAAGTTTTGGTCGCCATGTTCATATTGCATTAAATCCGTTCAACCTGACATTCAATCACCTCTGCTTCGGTATCTCAAACCCATTCAAAATACGACCAAACATGCCACACGTTCGCCAACAACCCATCTCCTTCAGGGCTTTGCTTGCTCTCCGAACCTCATTCACATATCGTTCCCTGGGTACGTTGACCTTGAGCTTAGCATATGCCCAGCAGATCATCCCACCCGTAAATAGACAGTTCGCAATCTCGTACGAACTTGCCGGTGCGAGACCCCGCTCGATCGTATTGTAGCAGATTTCCAGCATGATCTGTACGTGATTCATCGTCGAAGAGGCAATCTCGGAGTTTGCCCAGTAATTGAGATTGTCCTCGGCAAAACTCCCATCATTTGAGCTTGGAGAGCGGCCTCCAACCAAGTGCATATCGGATAATGATACATCGAGTGATATATACCCCAGACGATGTAAGAGACAGGCAGCAACGGTTGTGTTAGAAGTTTGGTAGCACTCACTCCAGCTATCAAGAGCATCTACCAACCACTTTCGTCGGTCGCGTAGCCCTTGGCCGATGGGTAAGGCCTTGGTGCCTAAGCCCATGAGACCAGTGGGGTTAAGCATGGAGATGGCAGTGCGCCACTCGAAGATGTGGGTATGGAGTGCATAAAGAAGGACAATGTTGCCGAACTCGCAGGTCTGTACAAGCGCTGGGGCTGGCTTCACATATTTATGAAGTAGAATGCAATTCAGTGCATGTAGATAATATCTGCTAAATTAGCGCAAGCTTATCGTCCATGGAAGGTCTCTTACGTGAACGGGGGAGCTTCTGCTGGACCAAGCAGCATTCTCCAAACATCAGCTGTTGAGGCCTCCCAGTACTCATTCGCACAAGGGAATGCGCAGCTCGTGGTTTCTGCCTTACTAATGTATGGCTGAGTATTAAACAGTGCTGGGTATTGACAATCAAATATCTGGAACAACTGATCAGCAACCAAATGGTAGGTGCCTAAGCGCGTAGCTCACATATATTGAGAGCCCAAGTCTTTTCCTCTTCTCGGTCTCTATCCATGCTAACCACTTCGTATCAGTTCTCTCATTCTGCACACTCGGAGGAGGTCTGCAGTCTAGCAGCCTAGACCTCCTGCAGGCAGTAATAAGCATTCCCCGCCCACCCTCCGCGAATTCATATAGTTGTTTATTACCACTCCATGCTCCGCCGAGACATAACAGAAAGAGCGTCAGAATATTGTCAATATTTCTCATCTGCTCTCGTCAGTCAAAGTCCAATCTGGGCATTATTTTGACTCACATGTCTGCCATCTCGCCGTTGTTGGTCCTGGAAGGAATTGATTGCGTTGTCAAAAAACATGCGAGAAAACCGACCTCGGTCTGACTTCGAATGGCTTGATCCAAGGAACATCATTGATGCGAGTAGTAATGGTGGCAGACTATATAGGTTGAGAGTAGGTATGTGAATAACAGAGAAGCGAGGATGAACATATTGAAGGTACAAGCGTAGAAAATAATCTAGTACTTCACATGGAGGAAAAGTCAAGGTTGTATCGTTAATACCTGGTTGAGGTATTTCGTTTCTACTTGGAATGTTAAGTATGTTTAGCAAGGACGTTCTTATTGGATCGTCAATATATTGCAGTGGGCGGTTCTGGAAAGCAGCAGTGTTCAGGAAAAACCCGTTCATCCTAGACTCTTCTACAACTGGTTGCCATGAGACTGGCAGCAGTGGACGGCGGGGAAGAGGTAAGTGTCGAGTCGGACTAGGAGAACCAGATATCTTATCAGGCCAATCACTAGCCTCTTCCTCTTCACCATCGACCACATTTGATGACGGTCGCGGTTCTGCATTTGGTTGGCCATAAGCTGGAGGTGCATTCTGGTAAGGATTCTCGCCATAGTCGAGTGCAGGTAGAAGATCGGAGTCGAAGTAGTTGGGTGACCCTTCAGACTGGAAATTCAAGGTCCAAGAAATGTCAGCATCGTACGATCCCATGTAGGTTTGGGACGCATCGCCAAACATAAGAAATCCATCCCAAAGACTAGGATCGATTGGGTTTTCAGCTGACGGCATGTCATACTGTTGGAATTGCTTAGGCGTCTCATTGGGAGCTAGGGCGGCTTCCACCAAACTTGTCAGCCCTTGACCTTGGCGTGGGCCTTGCATGGGAGAACCAGATGTATGGCTTGACTGGTAGTTTGAGGCTGGTGAATCATAGAGAGTCCTAGGTTGCTGATACTCCTCTCGATTTATGATGGGCGTAAAGCTACCGGCTGGTGGCTGTTGGTTCTGTCCCATCCCTAGTCCATTCTCATGGCTGAAACCAGTCCCATTATCTGGATGCACCAAATCACTGACTCCTCGGGGATGAGAGCGCACAGCAGGAGAAGCAGATCTCGAACTTTCCACGTGATCCTGGTCTTGAGGCGGGAGAATGTTGCCATGGATCTTGCGATGCCGATTGAGGAGATCACTTCTGGTGAAGCGCTTCCTGCAGATAGCACAGGCAAATTTGCCAACTTCATCATCTGTGTCGATCATTAGTCCAGAGATGTGACTTATAGGTGAATAAAATCTATTCGGCACTCACGGTTTGCCTGATGTCTCGTCAAATTCTCGATGCGGCTGAAACTCTTTGGACAGCGAGGACATTGGAAGCGTTTGGGCTCCGAAGTGTCTTCGCTGACCTTAACTTTACTTCTGTCTTGACTGTGCCGCCCGACGGATACAGCCCGAGAATTGCTGCCGTTGGAACCACTACTGTCCATCTTTCTGCGTATCTAGTTTCCCTTGCTTAGTCCTTGCCCTTGCAGGGCAAGGCGTGACTGCAGGTTCTGAACCTTCCCTCAGCAGATCCACGGTCACTGCCGAAATCCGGACCGAACTGGTAACATGCGGCAGTGGAGGACCAGGCCGAAGAACGGTGCAATGGGAGGACAGCGCTGCCGGTGCGACAGGTGGCAGATGCGGCGTGGCCGGTGTCAAGAGAAGGGGCAATGAGGGTGACAGTCAAAAGTGGACGAGATCTCGGAAGTTTATTTTGATAGGCAAAGGCAAGGAGTGCTCATAACGGATGCTGTTGGTGGAGCTAGACTTAGGAACCCGTTGTCTTTTTCGACCGAGGTGGACGTGTGGCGCTAGGCTGCTTCCGGACCGGTTGCCATTTTGCCCAGCCGACTCCGTAGCTACAGAGCAGAGGCTTATATGTGAACGGTTGTTGAACCGTATGCCTACCTGGTGAGCACTGCACTTTTCCATGTTGAGAACTCGAGAAACCAATACGTAAAATATTGTTGGCTTATGGCGTAATTGTTTACAACACAGTTCTGTATCTAGCTCGGGTATCGGAGAATAGTCGTACAGGAATGAGAGACCTAGATGTGGGCGTACCCCTGTCTTAACGATATCATTCCTGGCACGAAGATTTCATTCGTCGTGTCCTGAGAGGTGACCAGCTTGGAAGATGACATTGATCCCATGGCTGTCTACTCAGAGTGATATGCCGTCAATGTTTCTACTAACCTCAACTACTTCCTCTGTATGCCTATCTATAGACCATGTTCAGAATCCATATGGACTAAGGCGATTGGCAAGGCAGCGAATAATTATGCTACAAAGATCATTTATGCCTTGGCTGGCAATTGGGGTTTGGAGAGAGGGGCAAATACATCAAAGTCTAGTCGAATGCTCTTCACCAGAATGACAAACCTCTGATACAATTGCAGGAAGCTATCTTCGCCAAACTTGACGGACTGAAAAGAGTTCTCATGTCGGACATCGTGGTAGACCATATCATCCCCAATGGCTCAACTGCTTCCATAGACTGCGCTGGCTTGCTTTAGAGCCGCGAACTTTATTCCCATGATCTCTGCTGGAATCTTGAATACAGTTGTCTATCTAAACGGGTCGTAAGCCGCTTGAACAAGAGGGGCGGTGACAATTGAGTGAAAAATCTCCATGGGAAGTCCTTTGCCCTCCGCAAAGCATCTCTTGCGGATTCTATGGCACCAGCGTCATCACATGATCCATGCGCTTCTGTCAACCAGGCTTGCCACTGTCCGTCCCAGAGATCATCTCGTCAGGAATTGGACTGTAAATAGTGGCCTCTCACACCTCAAGGGCTCCTTCAGGGACACCTGATCGACTCTTCAATCTCCTAGCCAAGAACTTCATAATCGGCAGCATCTCCTCCCTGCTGGCAGGCATGGAATCCTCACTCTTGCTCCACTTCACGTATTCAACCTCAGCAAAGCACTCTTTCAACTGATCAACCGCACTCCTGGTGATTTGCGAGCTCCGGCTTCCCCCCAGCACGATGATAGGCGTCCTGGATTTCCTCTCTGGCTTGGTAGACGAAGCTGGTAATCTGCCGCCAACAGAGACCACACCGCCGAACTCCGACGAGGATGGAAGAACAGCAGACAGAGCCGCCATGCCACCCTGACCAAAGCCCAAAAAGAGGATATTCCTCGCCGGATATCCACACTTTTCAATCAAGACCTTCTGCAACACACTCTCCCTCAGTACTACGTCAGCTGTCTTGAACCCAGCATCGAGTTCAATCTCGCCCCGTCGCTCGTCAAAAAGTACGTCATCGCCCCAGTGAAAGGCAGGACGCTCGTCGCCTGTGAATAGCGAGGGGATTGGATTTGGGCCTTGGATTGCTATGCATGCCGTCTCGGCCAGGTTCAGATTCTTGCCGAGCCTTGCGAATGAGTCTTTGGTGTCGCCCAATCCGTGCAACAGGATGAGGATGTTCACTGCTGCGCCACTGGGCGGCGGGATGATTTCGAGGGTCAGCGAGGAGGGGAAGTCGGATTTTGTTGGGAGCCGTGACATTGTGAATCTTATGCTGGAGTATGGATTTGGATTGTGATTATAGTCAGGTGATATGCGATTCTCCTTTGCCGCACTGATCACGTGAATGCGAGCGATATAATGAGCGCATTGTTAGGTAACCATGCTGGGCTGAAGATTGGAGACAAATAAGGTCTAGGGGGAGAACAAGCCTCGCTCGCCGAGCACGCAAGCGCCTGCTCATCGGGCTGGGCGAAGCTTGACTGTTGGAACCGGAGGTGCCACGCAAAGCAAAGCAAGGAGACCATGTAGTTTCTCTTTCCTTTCCTTTTTCGGCTGCCAAACACAGCTGTGGCATGAGGCTTTCGTAGCATAACGCCTTAATTTCTTTTTCAGCTACCATGGGCACCTGGCGGCCTTGTTGGTCTGGCGGCAGAGACAATAAATGCTGGAAGCTTCTCCTGAGCTGAAAGGACGGCCGGGTCCTGATATGTCAGGCCGCATTCATGCCTTGCACGATCATGATGCATGTCGGTTAGCGGCCTTGAGCGATCCAGGGTCTCGACTCAGGACCAGAGGCTTATTGAGGGGTCTTCTTGACCGAAAGTTAAAGTATCCGGAATTGAGGAGGGGCCGAGTCCACACCTCAGCTTGCCTGCCCATGAGTTGATATGGAGCAGATTATCTCGACTTTGCCGCCACGGTGTCCAGAGGTGCTCTTGACCGACTTGAAGGCAGTGATCCTTTGATGCTGTGGTCCAACCCCGTTGCAGACTAGGGCCATGACCGAATAGCAGGAAGCTATGGCTCTGGCAAAAGAGGGGCAGTGCATCATCAGCTTTATGCCACCATCCATTCTATTCGCGTCCCTGCCGTCGGCTCTTCCCCTCCCTGAAACATAAGACCGTTATGAAAGTGAGGCAAGAAAGAACAAAAGACTGGACGGCATGAACCATTCCATGCTCAGCGTTCAAGCAACGGACGCCCCCCAGGAGTTGGGAGGATGGAGCATAGGCGCTGTTGCCAACCCGACCCTGACGATCGGCGGTCGAATATAGAAACAGTTGATGGCAGCGTTGATGTCATAAGATGCCGCCGTTTCAGGACCGCATAGCACATTGCACAGCTCACCAGAGCAGATTGCATAATGGGCAGCTCGCTGGAGCTATGATCCTGGACTTGCACCACCGTTGATTGGTTTCCCACTTTCTACCTAATCTTTCTATGGGCCCATCAGCGGTACGATCAAGTTAAACAGCTTCGCCTCTCCGCTCGTGCTGGGTAGCAACTTGCTGTGACCCTCTATATCCCGCAGACACCTGGCGGACAACACACCACTTAGACAAGCCTCTCGCCGGGCCGTCGCTTTGCCCCCCGGCCCTGGACTGCAAATCCCTGGTCCAGCTGAACAGGACGCAAGCCAGGGACCAGCTCATGACCCTGATAGCTATAGACACATGAAACCTATGAGGCGTGTGGGAGGAGCTAATCATATCCACAGCAGCATACATGCGGCCACTTCGTATGGTAAGGTGAATGCAAGGACTCAATGCCGAACCAGGCAAAGCTTCCAACAGCTTCCCACTTACGCAAGCTATTGTCTCGTAGCCACGAGCGTTGAGCCGTCCGTGGTGTGTAGCTTAGCTTGATGCATGGCCACTCGCCAGACAACACGTTCCTGGATGGGGAATGGACGGAATGGGCAGACCAGCGTGCAATGGGTGGCTGTGAGGGGTGCACCAAATCACATCTTTGCCCGAAGAAAGTATGGGCTACTCCATCATGCTGAGACCGTTGATTGAAGGATCCATGAGTTGGAGGCCCTGAGATGCACAAGTGGGCCTGTTGTCGAAGCTTATAAGAACCCCTCCTCACCCCGCTCTGCTTTGTCTCCTCCTCTCCTCAGAACACTTCATTCCAACTCTTCAACCAGCTCTCTATACCAATAACAAACCCTTTTTTATCTTTCAATCAACCACATAAATCAGCAATCATGGTTTTCGGCTGGGGTAAGTCCCTTGTCTCTCAATGACTTCCGCAAACCGCCCGAGTATATATGCTAACTATACACTCCTACAGGCGAATCTGAGCAAGCTTACAACGATGTCCAATCCGGCAACGAATCTTCTTTCAGCCACGAGGCCCTAGCTGGCGCTGCCTCTTTCGGAGCATTCAAGCTCTTCGAGGACAGACAACGCAAGGAGGGTAAGTCGGTCCTCTTCCAAATTGTTGGACTACGACCCTAACCTTGGCTTGTTTACAGGAAAGCCTGTCTCCCACGCTTTCGCCAAGGAGCTCCTCGCCGGTCTTGCTGGTGCTGAGATTGACAAGTTGGCTGAGACCAAGGGCGAGGACTTCATCGACCGCGAGAAGGCCAAGTACCACGCCAAGCAGCAAGTCGAGAAGATGTACGATGACCACTACGTCAACGGACAAGGTGCCGACCAATACGACCCGTAAGCTTACCGTCACTCACCAATCATCGTGCGAAGAAAGCTGCTAATAAGGAGACAGAAACCAGTACGATGCCCCACAGGTTCTCGACCGCTACTAGATTCTGAATCTGTAGTTGGTGCGAGCCCTGCGAGTTTTCTTGTTCACATACCTTGATGGAATGAAGCATTGATGTGGAAGCTCGATCTTTTGGTGGCGGTAAGCTGATGTCACGAAACAAGTAGCATAGCTTTCAAAAATCACTACTGGAATATAAACCATTTCCAATAATTATCTGGACCAATTGTGACCTGTGATGCAAGCGAATGTAGTGAATGGGAACAAATGTCGTTAGTGTCGTAGATGTTGTTTCGTTTTGGTACCTGCCAAGAAGAACGAACCTGGTGTGTCGATGGTGCATCTCGATAAGCTTGACCGCTTGCCAAGCCCTGCATCTCGACGGTGCCCGCCGACCCACCATAGAGTGCGTCAGCTAGAGACAGGCTCACGAGGACATCACTCTTCCACTCTCCAACCATCCACATAGTACATACTCAAACAGCAAGTATGGTCAAGAACGCCCCCAACTCTCTCCGAACGAGCACGAGCTCTCTGTCACTTCAATCCTCCGAGGAAGCACGACTCCGCCGGACTGTCGCATTACTCGAAGCCAAACTCCGAAGCTTGGAAACCGCGCCAGAGAACCAGCAGACCGAATCGACTGAATCATTGTGGGAAGCAAGCCTGAAAGCGATCTCTGCTGCATCGGCTGCTGCGAAGGCCAGATCAGCTCCTTTACAGATCGGAAGTCTGCTCGAGGACAGAGAGCGTGCATGGCTTGAGCAGCTTGATGCCACAGTCACTCGGGACCTCGATCTTAGCAGCGACAGCAGCAAAACCCCAGGATCTCCTTTCGGCATGGCAGGCACAGCAGGCCTCTCTCGCAAGGCATCTGACTATGAGCCGTTGTCGTATCGGAGGGCTGAGGTTGCAGGCGAGGAGGCTGCAAAGGCGTGGACTGCTGCTCCTGCCCCAGAGACTTACACCGAGCCATTCCTCGACTTCCTGACTGAGAATCCAACGGTCTTCCATGCCGTTGATTACTTCGCTGAGAAACTGAAGAAGGCAGGCTTTGTAAAGGTATGTACCACCCAACACGCTCAATCGAAATCAGTCAATTAACGGACTTGGAACCACAGTTATCGGAGCGAAAGAGCTGGACATCGCAACTAAAGAAGGGCGGCAAATATTTCGTCGAGCGAAACGGTTCCAGTCTGATTGCGTTCGTAGTTGGAAGTGGATATGAGAGCGGAAATGGTGTTGCCATGATTGCTGGACATGTCGATGCTCTCACCGCCAGATTAAAGCCTGTCAGCAACAAGCCAACGAAGGCCGGATATATACAGTTAGGTGTTGCACCATATGCTGGAGCACTTAATCCCACATGGTGGGATCGAGATCTGGGTATTGGAGGACGTGTGTTGGTGAAGGATGCCGAAACGGGCAAAATCACGTCAAAGCTGGTCAAGCTGAATTATCCAAGTAAGCCTGGACTAAATTTGACGATGGTCGTAGAAACTGACTTGAAACAGTTGCTAAGATCCCAACCCTTGCTCCTCACTTTGGCCTTCCAATCATGGGAACAAATAATGCAGAAACACAAGCTGTGCCCATCATCGGTCTTGACAATGCCGATCTTTCTGCTGAAGAGGAAGGAGAATTTAAGAACCCGACACTAGGTGGTCTCGGAACTTTTACATCTACACAACCACCTAAGCTTGTCCGAGCTATAGCAGGCGAGCTTTCCATCACCGACTACTCCAGTATCATCAACTGGGAATTGGAGTTGTTTGATACTCAACCAGCACAATTGGTTGGCTTGGAGAAGGATTTACTATCTGGCGGTCGTATTGATGACAAGGTCTGCTCTTGGTCAGCAATTGAGGGGCTTTTGGCTTCGGCTTCAGGTGCATCGGTCTCTGGTGGCGGAGAGGATGGCATAGTCAAGCTTGTTGGTGTCTTCGATGACGAGGAAATTGGATCCCTACTTCGTCAAGGAGCTCGAGGAAACTTCTTACCCAGCGTCGTTGAACGGATCAGCGAGACCTTCACCCCGTCAGGAGGCAGCAGCGCCAACATCCTCTCTCAAACTTATGCCAACTCTTTCCTCATATCTGCAGACGTTACCCACGCCGTCAACCCCAATTTCCTTGGCAGCTACCTTGAGGGCCACTCCCCTCGGCTGAATGTAGGTCTTGTCGTATCATGCGATAGCAACGGACACATGACCACCGACTCAGTCTCTACCGCATTATTGCAGCGCGTTGCAGAGAAATCAGGCGAGAAGCTACAGCTCTTCATGATCCGCAACGACTCAAGAAGTGGTGGAACCGTTGGACCTATGCTCAGCTCCGCTATGGGATGCAGAGCCATCGATGCTGGTATTCCGCAGTTGAGCATGCACAGCGTTAGAGCCACTACGGGTGCTCTGGACCCTGGGTTGGGTGCAAGGATTTTCAAGGGCTTCTTTGATCACTTTGAAGAGATCGACAAGGAGTTTGAGTAAGCATTAGAGTACGTGTATTTCTATAGTTGTGGATGTGGGATCAGGGGAGGTGAATACTGTTATGATATATATAGGGCTCAAATAATAGATCTTTTGTGTCGTCTCGACTCCCGTTGTCCATTCTTCAGCTCGAAGGTGCTGGTCCAGTGAGTGAGGTACTCTGTCTTACAGTCCTGAACTCGCGATCTGTCGTCTTAGACACAAACTCCCGAGCTAGCAACGACAGGTACATGGTACATACGTACCGATGCTGGTAGTGCCAAGACTCAGTCGTGTCTCCTGCCCATGGGGACTCCCCTACCCCTCAGTCGCAACGACACTAAAGCGGAACCCCGGAGCCAGGACCCCTCACGCCAAAGGCATATCCGAAAGCAATGCCATCCTGAGTAGGAGGTAGAGGGTTCCCAGCCGTTCAGTTCCTGGGTCACGTCGCTTATCGTCGGTTGAACGAGACCTGCGGGGTTGGAGAGGCTTCCGTGCCTGGCCGCATTGAGGTATTTGGTACTGGGCGTGCAAGGAGACGAGATACGAAGGTACGGCCTCTTACGTTGTGCTTGGTCTGGATTACAAACATACAGTGCATATGTCACCCTCCATCACCCCCCTTACTTTCTCTCTTCTTTTCTTCTTTCCTTCATTGTCATATGTGTTCAAAGGATTGACGATCGCTTGATGAAAAGGGCAGTTACCGAATTGCTTCCTCGTATCTCTTTTTGTTACCTAGACGACTCACCCCTTTTGCATCAAGATTCCAGTAATACTGCGTATGGGAGATAGGGATATTTGAGATAACCATGTCGGTCGGAGAGCATTTGAGTGCTATGTGCGGCTTTGTTGCTACCATCGTCTACTTCCTTTCAGCAACATTCGTGGCCTACGTGAGTTGTTCCCCTGTGCCTGCTGCATAGCGATCTGGTGAAGTTCTAACCATGTCAGTTGTTCTTTCTTGCGGCTTATCGTCTCACGTTCCATCCCCTGGCCAAGTATCCAGGTCCTTTCCTGGCCAAGATTACGGACTGGTACTCGGTGTATCACGCCTGGAAGGGTGACCGACACCTCGAGTTTTGGCGGTGTCATGAGAAATATGGTCAGTGATCCCATGTGACTTTATGTTACATGACCAAAAGCATTATGCTGACGGCTTTAGGCCCCGTTTTTCGATATGGCCCCAGCAGTCTCTCTATCAACACCAACACAGCATTGAAAACCATCTATGGCCATCGAGCCAACGTCAAAAAATCCCAGTTCTACTCGGTTTTCCCCCCAACCAAGGATACGTTCAATACGCACAGTAGTATCGATAAAGCAAGCCATGCCCGGAAGCGACGTGTTTTGTCACATGCCTTTTCCGACACGGCCATCAAAGCCATGGAGAACCACATCCTCGCCAATGTGCGTACCTTTTGCTTGCAGCTAGGTCGCCGAAGCATCCCTAGAGGCAAGACGAACGAGTCAATCGAGAAGTATGAGTCTCGTGACCAATGGAGCACCGCGAAGAACATGGCGGACTGGTGTAACTATCTGACTTTTGATGTCATGGGTGATTTGTGCTTTGGAAAGGCCTTCGGCATGCTGGAACGCGATGAGAACCGTCATGTGGTGGACTTGATCGGAAACGCTGCCCATAGCCACTTAATTGTGAGTCTATCCCGTGCCCTTCTAACGTGCCCGACTAATGTGAAATAGACGGGGACGAATCCGATGATCAAGACCTTGGGTCTAAATAAGATCCTCTTCCGCCAGATCTATAATATGAGGATGCAGTACATGGCCTACAGCAAAGCTCAGGCTGCCGAGCGGACTAAGATTGGCCTTGATACCGATCGCAAGGATTTCTTCTACTACCTCTTGAATGCTCGTGATCCTGAGACGGGTAACGGATTCACCCCTCCCGAGCTTTGGGGAGAGAGTAATCTCCTCATCATCGCTGGCTCAGATACGACCTCGACCGCCTTAGCAGCAGCGTTCTTCTACCTAGTTCACAACCCAGCGGCCCTGGGGAAGCTGGAGCACGAAATCCGCTCCACTTTCTCAGACATCGAGGAGATCCACTCGAGCCCGACGCTGAATTCGTGTATCTATCTCCGTGCCGTCATTGATGAAGCAATGCGTCTCTCGCCGCCCGTAGGCGGGATTCTACCTCGGGAAGTCCTGCCCGGTGGCATCGATATAGACGGGCTCCATATCCCTGAGGGATGCGTGGTCGGCACACCACACTACGCCATCCATCACAACGCAGATTACTACCCCTCACCCTTTACGTTCAACCCCGAACGCTGGATAACGGACTCCTCGCCTTTCGTCACCCGAGACTCGGTCACCCTCGCCCAGTCCGCTTTCTGTCCGTTTAGCATCGGATCCCGAGGCTGTATCGGCAAAGGGGTAGCCTATGTGGAGTTGATGACGAGTCTTGCAAGAGTAGTTTGGTTGTACGATATGCGAAAGGCACAGCAGGAGCCCTGGATGAGCAAGATTGGGGAGGGCAGCGCGGACCAGGAATTTGGGCGCCAGAGGGTAGCCGAGTATCAGATGAAGGACAGCTTTACCAGCTTTAAGGACGGACCTTGGGTGGAGTTTTTGGCGAGAGAAGTTTGAGTTTCGATTGTCGGATTTCTGCATGTACTTGAGTTCTTTGGGGTCTGGGAGTTATGTGAGAGGAGGTAAAGAAAGTGACTTCTAGAGAATTTCAAACTAGATAGAACATCTCCACTGCTTCGCCTTATTTCATATTGTGGTCAATCCATCACAGAAAATGTCATATACAATTTTGATGCCTGACAAAACTCCAACGACCCCCTACGAACCCCTATTTGATGAATGGATGGATACAAAGCAAAGGAGGCATAGTTGAACAGTTCCGCGGGAATGACGATGCTTACAGGGTTGTGAGAGCCAGGCTTTAGGGAATAAGCATAAGCTAACTGTTCCTGTAAGATCTTCACAACTTACTAATAGAGCCATCCCGAAGTCATCATGCCAAGCGTCCCGTGATATGTAAATCGGAGAGCGGGGATTCACGCAAGGTGTTTGCCTCTTTTGATTGCCACCAAAACCCTATCAGAGCAGGGACTTCGAAATGCAGATCAGGTTGCACCCCTCGGAGAGACTGCTGATGAAGTGGTGGGCATGCCAAGGTTATACGAGATAACGTTCAATGGACGCTTAACCCTCGTAAGCCATGTAACGTTCCTGGGGTTAGAGATAAAGCACGGGGATAAGTGGGATGGATGCTCGAATAGAGCTGGCAGTAGCCGTTCGAGGGGGAATGAGGGGCGGGATGGGGGGGGGGACTATTGTATTTATGGGTACCTTCCCCAGAGTATTTTTTAACTTTTTAAACTTCACTGTCGGTCGCTTCCGGGTGTATCTTTTCGTGGTAAAGTTTCACAATGGCAGACCTAAAGAAGAAATCATCTGTCACTAAGAGCGAAACTCCTGAGGTGGCCATCGGGCAAAACACCTTAGCTGATAATATCCTCGGGCTCGAAAATCTCAAAGAGATTGACGAAGAGGTGCAATATGCTATTGCACAACAGCAATCAAGTCTCAGCTCAACCGCAACCGAATCATGGCTTCTCTACCTCATTCTTCTAGTTGCCTTTCTCAATGCAACCTCTTCTGGATTTGACGGGGCTTTAATGGTATATTGCCTCAACTTCCTGAACAGGCTTTCTCTAACTCTTCTAGGGGAGCATCAATGCCGAGAGCCAGTACAAGAATTTCTTCCACCTCAAAGAGACCGGTAGTTCCACAGGAATTGTCTTCATCCTCTACAATGCAGCATCAACCTGTGGCTGCGCCTTCGGAGGACCTGTGATGGACTACTTTGGCAGAAGAAGAGGTATGCAGTCAGGTTGCGTTTTTACACTTGCTGGTGCAGCTCTCGCGGCCGCTTCAAGGACCCTGGCGCAGTTCAAAGCCTCGAGGTTCTTGCTTGGATTCGGTATCATCTTGCAGACTCTATCAGCGCCAGTCTATGTCACAGAGATGGTACCGCCTCAATGGCGAGGAAAGCTGGGTGGCTTTTATAATACGTTTTACTTCACCGGTAGCATCACAGCCACGGGAGTCGTTTATGCGACGTCACTCTACACATCAACACTGGCATGGAGACTACCCCTAGCCCTTCAAGTGATCCCACCGATTTCCGTCTTCATCGGCTGCTTCTTCATACCGGAATCTCCTCGCTGGTTGGCATCGCGTGACCGTATGGATGAAGCCGCCAAGATCATCTACAAATACCACGGCGGCGAAGACAACGAGATTGCCAAGCTGGAAGTACGAGAAGTTGCTGCACACGTCAAGAATAGCAAACCACAGACTCCTGGTGAATATATTCGAGGCTTGTGGGACTATCGAGAACTGTTCTCTTCGCATTCGGCACGCTGGAGAACTTCCATGGTCACTTTGTTAACGTTTGCTTCGTCCTTGACTGGAAACACTATCCTCACGTGTAAGTCTTTTCCGGCTTGGATCGACATTGAGAGTGGCTGATATATATAGTCTTTCAACCGACCATGCTAGCAGCTGTTGGAGTTACTTCCGTCCGCCGTAAGCTCCTACTTACCTTTGCGTCTTCCATCGTAAGTCAACCCTTGTCAATCGGACTCCAGACTGACCAGTTTTGAAGGTCTCCTGCTCTGGTGCTGTGATAGGCAGTGCGACCAATGACTGGATCCTACGAAGAACCCGGTATGTTTAGGAAACCACGACCTCATTATGGATAGCCCAAACTCACAGTCAAAACCCCAGATTCGTCGTCGGTTCATTTGCCCTCGCTTGCGCTCTCTCTATCGTAGCGGCCGCTTCGGCGCAGGTAGCCAAAGCCGACAACGCAGGACTGCCCGTCTCCAAAGCGATATCTGGAGCTGGAATCTTTGCCATCTTTCTGTTTGGTTGGATTTTCAGTTTCGTGTATACACCCAACCAGGTATGTCCACGACAGTTTGTGGTTCCCCATCCCAGACATCTCCTTTTTGGCGTGCGTTTTATGCTTGTAAGCGACGAAGAAACAAGAGATGGGTTAACACAAGCTCCAATAGTCCCTATACTGTACCGAGGTCATGAACCAAGAGCTCCGGGCCAAGGGGATATCCATGCACGCTTTGCAAAGCAATCTCCTCTCGATCCTATTCACCTATACGACCTCCATTGCACTAGGTGATATTTCATGGAGTATGTCACCATCGTCCTCTGCATACCTAAACTGCTCACAAGCGCGACCTGCTGATTAATCATTTTTTAAAAACAGAATACTACTTCGTTTGGATAGCGGTTGACGTCGTAGCTGGATTCCTATGGTTCTTCTTCGGCGTCGAAACAGTCGGGCGAACGATCGAGGAATTGGATGCGTGCTTCGAGGCGCCATTCCCGCCAAAGGCATCCTGGAGACGGACACGGATTGTGAGACACGAAGATGGGGAGATGGCTATCCAGGAAAAATAACCTGCATGAAGAGGACGGAGATTGTGGATGTTCTTTGGTTTGATCTAATATGGTGCTCAGAAGAGCTCCGATGTGTCTAGCTTGATAGCCTGTGAGTCTTGGTGGTTGGAGTCTTCCCTGAATGTTAGTCCTACAATGCCAATGTTTCCTACAGTTTCACGGTTGTAGCTCTCTCTTGCGTTCGGATATAGATATGTAGAAGGCCTGGAATGGCGATACGGACGGCATTACTGTCCGGAAGTTGTATTACAGGGATTCCTATGATTGTAGCCTTATCTTCTAGCTGGTGATAGTCTCCTATTGTCGGAGCCGATTATTCCCGCTCGAGTACTCGTCGTCGTTCAAGTCGATAGGGTCCACCAAAACACACGACGTTATTGCTTTTGGCATCCGGAGGATGTATGTTGAAGAAACGTGTTGTAACTGGTTAGGGAGGTTGCAAACATGGGCACGTGCTTACCATTATCAGCCTTTTGATTACCACGCTATCCTTGGTCAACATATCGTATATACTAAACCCAGAATTTCCTTCGTGGTATATGCGCCATAAACGTGCGAAGTTCTGTATCTCGTTCGCCACAGGTTGTCCGGATGTACTAGCTGAAAGCACAATCAGCCAACCAGTATGATGAGGGCACGAGTCCTATATAACCTTGGAAACGCAATGTCTGCACGCAGTCTGATCGGGAATCTGTAACTTGTGCTTGATAACCAGCAGCGACAGGACGGAGATGCTACTGGAGCCATCGGGCCAGCACAGCTCCTAAACAATGAGTCTAGGTAGCGCAACACCCAAGGTTAATATTTCGAAGAAGTCGATTTTCCAGACCATTACTAAGTTTACGCTCTGGCCAACAAAGGAGTCAGAGAAGATAAGCTCTTATTGAAATGAAACAGGCTCAAGGACATAGCATAGATGATGACTCGGAATCTCGATACGATCATCAACAGGTTATCCGGGTAACTCACAATGGACCACGAAGGCATAATGCTCTCATGAGTTGGAGTTTGCCGTACGGACTACATAGCGTCGCGGAGGTATAGAGATAGATACAGGCACATGTGCAATGAAAGCGGGGTTTATTAAGAAGTTTACATTTTTCTAATCTGCAGTACAAGAATTGGCTGTTTCTTTTGGGGAACTATTGAGGGAGAGAAGATTAGAGAAAGACACTGCTAGTAGCAGAGGGCCTGAATTGCAAAATGCCTCCCAACCCATGCCATTACGAGCAAGCAGAGATGCAAAGTTGACGATTTGCAATTGCCATTGCCAATGCCACTACCTAAACCGCTGCCACGCAACGGGGAAAAAGCGAAGAAGAAAACAGCGAACGCTGCTCTATGTAGAGCGGTAAAAATGCTAATAGTAACGCCCATGAAAATTCGCCCTTAGACGTGTTTTCTCTGTATGCTGTGCCTTCCTGCAAACGCCATATTCTACAATTAGTCCTGACAAAATTACAGTCGCCATAATTTCAAATTCCGGTCCCCAAGGATATCATTTCTTGTTCTTTGCCGTGTCAACGCCGATTAATGTCGTGCCGCAAATAGTCATTTCACTTGAAGCCTCTCCAGCGCTTCTTGGTCCTGCCCTTCTTGGTCTTGGTAACCTTGTGACTGGGTGTTGCTGCGGTCTTGCTGGCCTCTCCACGCGAGTCAACATCTGCACCTAAACCATTCAACTCATCGTCATCCATCTCGCTTAACTCATCACTTGCTGCATCAGCAGTGTCCAGATTCTCCTCTGGTATGTTCGTGCCATCCGGGTTGAGATCTTTGTAAACCCATGGCACACCACCATTACCCAACGCATTGTTAACGTCAGTAGCAACGCCACCTGTAGAAATAGGAGGCGTAGGTGGTGAGGTTTGCTGGGGTTCCGGAGCAGAAACATAGCCATTGCTGTCAGGTGGCGTGGAAGTCGTCTTAGCACTATTCTTGCTCTGTGCGTCAACACTGACGTCTTGAGCTGCCTCACTGATGCCAGGCTCGCTAGCAACAGGTACAATTGCTTCATCGTCAACTTCGCAAGGTGCGTCGACATCCATAACATCATCTTCGACAAATACCGAGACGTCTTCAGGTGGAATTCCATTCGTACGCCTTGTTCCTATTCGCTTTGACGGGCTAAGCTTGGATGGGCTGTCAACAATAACGGTGTCGCCATCATCTGCCTTGAATTCTGTTTCCTCGGTAGCCGTTTTTGCAGGAATTTCCAGTGCGGCCTCAAGAACTTGGTCAAGCTCCTCTAGCAATTTGGCCTTTGGCTCCTCATTGAGAGCGGCTTCGGCTTCAACGGCAGACTGTAAGAGTGGTGTTACAGCCTTGATGATCCGCTTGGCCAATCTCTTGCGATCCTTGAGATCTGCAGCAGCCTTCTTTGCAGGCGAGGACATATCATCTTTGCTTCTAGCAAGCTCATTCGTCGTTGTAGCTGCTGCCAAGCCTGCACTAAAGACACTGCTGAAGTCCCGAGAGAACTCTGATGCATTTACATAGTACCGGACATTACATCTTGCTTGGAGCTCATCCAGTCCTGCAGAGAAGACCGTCTTCTTTTCGTCAAGTCTGTTATAAGTCAGTATGGCTTTCTGTCAAACAATTGAAAGATTTTACCTCTTTGCAAGCTGGAGTATCGGTGGAAGCATCTTTGCAACCGGGAAATAAACTTGATCCATAACTTCTTCTTCGAGCTCAGCCTTTTTCAGCTTCTGAAACTCTCGGTCGCGGGTAGCGTGAGAAACCTCCTGAAGCTTCTTGAGATCTTCGACCAGCTGTGCAGAGAACTCAACACGACGTTCAAGTTTCTGTCTACCAAGTTCACCCATTCCTGCGTAGTTTCTTCGGGTCAACTCCATGGAAGAGTCGTTCTGTAGTTGAAGACGCTTGATGAGCGGTGCGCCTCGTCGTGCTTCCCGTTTAAGAGACCAATACTTGCAAAGGTCCGCCGTCCACTCTCTGCGCTTCAGGATGTTGAAACGCTGTAGAAAGGATTCAACCACATCAAAAACTATCCTCGGAACTACAAGAGTGCCAGAATCCAACTTCCACGGTTGCTTTGGGGGTTGAGTGCCCTTCTTATCCGTCTCCGCCGTCGTATGGGCAACAAGAGCCCCTTGGAGTTGTGGTTCGTCAAGCTGATCCTCGGTTCTAGCATTGTGCAGACGAGTTGCAAGTTTATTTGCTGCCTCTTGGTTCTCTGCCCAATACTGGTGCTTGAAAATCCTTTTGTAATAACGTTGGGCCTCATCAACTATTCCGGTGACGTCGTTCTCTCTGGCATAATCCGAAGGACAGTGCTTGTGGCAGTATGCCTTCATGACAGTAGTTCCGTCTAGTACAGCAAGAGTTCCATGGTTATTTTTCATCTTCATATATAAGCCGGCCTTCCGGGCACAGGTGATGTGAAAGGGAGTAGCACACTGTGCAGAGCTACATTGAACACATGCGCCCATAGACTGCTTGCACAGATAGCACCTCAAGCTCCAACGCGTCTTAGGAATTCTCTCAACGTCCATGACAGGTTCCATGAAGGTATGGTTACCAAGAGAGACCTCACGAATCCACATAGCGCAGAGAAGATGAACCCATTTAGAGGAGTTGGTCTGTTTAAAGGCACCTCCTTTGTTGGGGCAGAATATGCAAGTCTGTTAAAAATTAGTTTCTGTTTTGGATGAAGGGCTGTGGTGCATACCGGGATACCACGGCCGATCAACTGGCACTTTCGGCATAACCATTGACCCTCCGGGATGAAAGGAACACCATAACATTCCTGATGAACAGCTAAGTCACACCCGTCACAAAAGACAATGGCATTGGTGTTCTCGCAATCGCCATCATCACAAACAGCACATCTGCTATCTTGTTCCTCGCCCGGTAGGGGTTCTCCATTAACAGCGGCAGCAGAACTTGATCTTGGGCGGTGAGTTTGCGGTGGCTTAGGGTTCGGCTTTGGCATGCGTTTCTCCAGATCGTGCATCTCTAACTCAATCTTGGTTAGAGTTATCTCAAAGTGCTCTCTGGTAAGAGCTTCAAATCCCTTCGCGGTCCTCATATCGCGATTATATGCAATCAGCCAATACTCATCCTGCTCATCCATATCATATTCGACGCGGAATTCTGTTCCGTCATAGAGATTATGATCAGATGCTCTGATGAGTGTATCTGGACGCACATAGACGTCTGTGATTTGATAACCCACATTTGCCATCGACTGATCTACATAGCGTTCCATGCCTAGAGCCTTATCCTCAAAACGTGCAAGAGTATCTGATTTGCGGAATGATGGTTGTGGTAAAGTGAGCTTCTCCTTAGGGTCGAAATTAAGAATCGGAGCTGGTCTTGGTGTTCTGGGGCTGAAAGCCGTAGGTTGACTGGGACCACGGGTATGTTCCATCATAAGGGCTCGTTTTGCGTAGAAAGCTTCTGGGTCCTTGGGAGGTCTGCCTGGTTTTCGCTTACCTCCGCCTGGTGTACCTGGTATCTTGACTGACATAGACAAGTCTGGTGTAGACATCGCGGACCCATCGTCATCTTCGTCTTCGAAGGGAGAACCGTTTCTGCCATTTATGGAGCCATTCGCAGGTGTGACAGGTCTGGTATATGGTGCAATGCCGTCAACTTCATCTGCGTCAATAGCGAGCAAGGTAGAATTGATATCCAGGTCTGGGTGAATCTCCTCCAAGGCTCTCTCCTCCCTAGGTTTGTAACCATCACTGTGACTCATGGTTGCAGCTTGAGCTTCGGAGCTAGAAGCATATGTCGGTCTGGTGGCGGGTGGTTGTTGTCGAGGTATTGTTGGTCTTGTCCTCGAGGTTTTCTCGCGCCGATTACTGCTGTAGATCTTCGGCACTACACCATTCGCAAGATTCTCTCTGCCTACGCGACCACGAGGGCCTATGTAGTTGTAGCCTCCAGGACCTGTACCGCCAACAGGAATCTCAACGCCAGTTTCTGGATCTACGTATCTGCCTCCACCTCCAGGGCCACCTGGAATGTACTTCAGTTTTTGTTTCTTCTTGGGTGGTTCTGCCGCAGCATCTCCGATGACGATGGTGGGTTTCTCGGTGCGCGCTGGTTTGGGTTGCGTGGTTGCGCGCTTTGGTCGAGGCGTCGACGACGTGGGATTTGTTGTTTCTGGTGCCATTTTTGCGGATCGCCTTCAGCGGCGCGTCCTGAGGCCGCAGCGCCGAGCTGCTTGAGAGCAAAATTACAATCGTCAACAGATCGCAACACTCTCAACGCGCTCTAACAGTCAAACGTCTACCAGAAAGGGGAAGCCAAGGTCGACAGCAGGATGGAGCATCGGAGGATCTGATTCGGTTAAAGAGACTGTCTGGGGGGCAAAGGGGTAAGGCCTCTGCAAGCTTTACTCGAGCAGAACTTCAAGGTCAAGGCTGGTGTAAAGTATATCCTCACTGCAACAAGGCGAGTTGATGTTGAAGGGAGTCGCGACGAGGTTCGGAACTAACACATTAGAAGCTAGCCCTTGTCGGCGGCTCCAATTATTCAAGCCGCGATGCATTAGTCATCGACAGCAAGGGTTTCGGCGACAATAGAGGAACACGAGGCGGATTAATAGATATGTGATTTAGTATTTCGTTCAATATTGGACTTCAGGTCGACCTTGCTCCGAGGCCGACATCTTTTCCTCGAGCTGGATATTCCTGAGTTGATTCTCTATATCTCTCTCTATATCTATCTTACTCGTCCCTGAATTACTCCGTCAGTGCTACGATTGGCGAGATTATTGCCACCAAGCAGCAGTGGGGGACACAACTCACGGACCACCTTATCTTAAAATTGGAGAACAACTCCATCTTAAGGACGGAGTCTTTTGTCAGCTTATTTCAATCGCCATAAAAATATGTAGCTGACACCATATATCCGGAAGTTGTTGGTTACGTTTATGTAACTGGTGTTCAGAATTACCTTTGGAGTTAATATAAGTCAACCATGTTCGAGTAACAAGTAGGCCTTCTCGTTAGCTTTTATGTCACTTCTTGGTAGGTTTTCTGAGTTATATGACTGTTTTATTGGTGCTATCAAAAGTCATTGTGCTTAGGTGATGCTGAAGCCTTAAACTTAAGGTTTTACAGGAGCCATGTCCCTCCGCAGCAAGGTACCCCACGCTCGCTGACGCTATCACGACTACCAGCTGAAAGACAATACCTTGGACCAAGGCCGCGCGCATATCACGATCAAAGGTTATAGATCTCGCAGGACACGTACCTTACTTGCAGGCACAGCACGCAGGGGAAAGCTCTGCCTGGATAATCCCGACATTACCGGACGACAATGCTGGGCATCCCAAGTGCTTGGAGAAAACTACATTGTTGAACGCATGCACGGTCGTGTATGGTGAGGTAACTGTTTTGAGCTGTCAAACGCTGGGCCGAATACTTGTACGGCATGTTCGGGCTAGGCGCTAGCTCCTGTCGGCATTTGCGGGAAGAAACATCAGGTACTCCGGACATGATGGTCGTGCTCTATGATCCACATGTAAGTGAGATCTGTGTCCAAGTGTGCTGCGCGGGCGGAGGGGGAATAAAAAGAGAGAAGGACCGAATGAATGCTCGGTCTTTCGCAACGTTCCTGAGGTTTATTCATTGCGAAAGTATGCTGCAAGATGGAGTGAGTAGTCTTGCGTTCCCGCATGTGCATGCAGACGGACGAGGTTTCATGAGTTTGGAGGCGCAGATTAGATCAGAAGCAGTAACTCACCGATTATCAGTTACGAGGACCAGTGGTAGGACTGAAACAAGGGCGCATGCTCTGCTGGCAAAGGTAACTCATAGGAAATGCGCGCAATTCATGAATATTGCGCCTACCATATTGTGAACCCTTTACATCTCAGCGAGCTTTGCCGCTTTAACTGATTGCCGCACCTGAAGCGTTGCACGCACTTGCCCGCGCAAAGGTATACGCTGCTGCATTTAAAATCAAGAATTGGATAATTAGGCCATGCACCAAAGAGACCAGTTGCAGTTTTCCGGAAAACTCCAGATTTAGGGAAAGAAGCGCCATCGGATATTTCCCACCTGAGATCTTGGCTTATGCAGCCAATTTGGAGTGGTGCCATCAATGCCTCCAGTGGTGCTCTTAACACTGTAGCATACGCGTTGTCTCAAGACCCAGCCTTAAAAGGGTTGGTTTGCTGGGACTTGCAAGTTCACCGATAAGATTTTGAAACCTAAGACGTTCATAGATTTGGGGGACGGTAAGTTAATACGCTTTCATGTGAAATGCTGGTCCACTTCCTTGTGCCCAGATTCAATGATGGCACACGATACAGTTCCACGAGAGATCTGTCTCCATATTCGGAGCAATGAGTAGTGGCCGGAGAGCACAGTTTTGACACACTGGATGCAACAGCACTCTCCTCGAAAATACAAAGGAATTCTGGACATTCGATTTAGGCCTTACCGTTGCCTTCAAAGTTTAAAAGGAGATAGAATGTGGATTGACGTGGCTCCAGATTTGGTGGAGCTGTCATAAGCTTACTAGCTTTTATGCGAACACTTCTTTTAATTAACATGGATGGCCAAACATGAGATAACGACCATAGGTTATCATCTTCGTCGATGAATTGCGAGGATCAATGGATGCCATTGCAGGTCTCCGGGGATTATGTTTACAATACAAGGAGGATTTTGTTCTCAACCCTGCTCGATATGTACAGTTAATCTTGCATGACTGTCCGCATATGTCCTCTCAATCAATCGCAGATCTCCCGCCCGCGTAGATTTTCTAGTTAAGCTCGGTACTGTACAGTTAATGCAGTATCTGCAGATCACGGCTCCCGTGCAGCATGCAAATCAATACCAACAGTCTTGGAAACACAGCGGCACCTCTAGTGAGGCATGAGGCATGATCATTACCAGTGCATGCCAATGCAAAGCATGCTGACGTACTGGATCCAGGAACGTCTTGCATTTCTATCAAGAGAACGTGCCTACAGCCAGCAGTATGACGTATGATCCGAATTTGCAGAGCGCAAAGGGCTCAAACGGACTTGTCAGGTCAGATTCACAAGCTAATAAGCACCCAAAGTAGTCAACTTATGGTGTAATGTAGCACTTGATTTGCGCCCAAAGTTCAGCAGTGTGCTACAGCTTACTATGCATCGCTAATCAGCCTTTTAGCGTCTTTCCGCAGGCGCCGCAGGCGGATGTGTAGGAGCCGAAAGGAGGAAATCCTTATCTCATGAGCCTTCAATTGCTCAATTGAGGAGAGAGGCGAGTCTTGCACTGTGAGAGTGATGGTGCCGGGTGTGCCGCGTAAGTTTATCTTATTTATTCACCATATCCGGAACAAGGCAATATGTTTCCGGTGCCGGAACCTTTGCCAGGCAAGTCAACTGACAGCTACATAAATGCGACGGAAATCTACGATACCACAGGGGGTTAGCCGTTGATATTGATTCTGCAAGACAATTTGTCAAGGCTAGAACAGAGTGTGATAAGTTGGATCTGCGAGAGACGGTCTGATAATACAAGGTATAAGTAACAGGGAGATGTTATTCTCTCAATCAAAGAGGAGTCAGCAGACAGGAACACATGCCACTAGACCAATCTAGAAGCAGTACCCATTCATGTACTCCATGCTTCAGAACTGTCCCTCGCGCTTGCTGACGCTACACTGTGACTGAATATCGATAGGGCTGGTGGCAAGCTACTTTGATGGTTGCAGGGGTTGTCTTCGCTCTCCAATCGATGCGTCTAGACAGGCAAGGCATGATAGAGTGCCAGGGCTGGAAACGACAAGACCTCTGGGCCTGCACCCAAGATCACGAGCCTGGGCTTGGAGCAGTGGCAAGAGGAGAATAGAGTTTGCAGGTCAACCATTTCCGTGGGGAAGGCAAAGCGCCGGCTGTGTGCCCTTTGCATCCGTCTGGCTGCAGGGTCTGTCTGGTATGGCGAACACCACCGCAAACATCAAACCGCGGGAGGGTAGACACAATCATCCTTCTTCAGGGTGCACCGAATCTCGCCACGTCCAAGACCCTGGTGTCTGCGTCCAGACAAAGGTCGATCCGAGTGGAGACGCGGAGGCTTTGCCGTGCGGTGCTGAGGCCGCGCCGGAGCCAACCACAGTCCACGTTTCACTCGCTTGGCCATCAGGAACGGCAGTCAGGCCAAAAGTCGTGATCATGATCTGGGAGCCGGCACGTCCGTCTGAACTTGCTACGCCTCCTTACCCATACGTGCCATATTCGCAAAACGATAATGCGTTGCGTCCCGTTGTCCCACAAGAATGTCGCAACGAAGGGCTCCTTTTTTGCCGTATCGTCGTAGCATTCATCAATCCCTCGTCTGCAGTATTTGTGAAGAAGAGCGCGTTCGGCAGTGGGACTGCGCGGCACACCATCGAAAGACCAGCACTTGCAGGGGTCGACCATGGCTGCACTGGGATGGCAGTCACGCCAACCAAGCGCCATGGGCGGCGCTGGACCCTTCTGCGAGCCTTCATAGCATTGTACCAAGCTTCTCAGCTGACGCCACAAGGCCGAACTGCTGCGGCGACTCTCGATCGAGTCCTCGAGGGTGTTTCCAGTGCGGCCACTCTGGACCACCACAACTCTAATTAGGTGTTCCTTTTGCCTGCGGCCCTGCCTAGCTGTTGGTGCTCGCCCAGCGTGCCTGATGGGGTGCACATTTTCCTCAGCTGAGCACACGGAAGCTAGGAGCGACATCAGGGAGGTGACCGTGAGACCAATTGATCAGGAAGTACCATATATATCGATCTTCCCTTCCATCATCTGCTTGGAAGTCGGAAGTGAGGAGTTGCCGCACACGTCACAGCCGCGCATTCTTCTGTTCAGCTTTACTTACCACTTGACTGCTCGCAACCGACGATCCTAGCCCCTTGACTTCGCCAGCCCAGCTCTAACCTATCTCGGTACTGGTGGCCCTCTCGATCCAGTCAAGTCGGCCTCGGCAGCTAATGAGTGCTGGCATGGATTTTGAGGGAGAGCAGCTTAGTCGATCAATTGCACTTACTATGACCGGACGTGTCGCCCTTCCGGCCCTAAGTGCTCCCTCGCCGTCGCTCCGAATGCAGAATAGCATCCCGGCCCTCAGCAGTAAGATGCTATGTAAGAAGGACATTTGTCTCTACAGTGGAATGTCGGACAGAGAAAGAGGCTGGAAACACCGGTCCAACTCCAAGTCTAACTCCACACTCTCAGCCATGCATTCTCCTGCCAAAGATCTCAGTATCAAGCGTTGGGATGGAACTTCAAGAAGTTCAACTGACTGGGACGGCCTAAGACGAGTAAGTTGATTTTTAAAAGCTGCAATGGTTTCCACTCGCTAACACGGGGAAGGATCCCGAGTTATGGTTTCCACGAGGAAATTGTTATGTGCATCTCTATGCACATGGTCAATCGCGCAGAGGACCGGCCTTCAGGATTCCATACGAGACTATTATTGCTGCCGATTGTCTGCCTCTGCTGGACAATTTTCTTGTTGAGAGCTCCATAGATTCACCCATCTCAGAGACCAGCTCCTATGGAGTTGATGATGACGATATGGAAGATCGTGTGTTTGATCTTTATATTCCTGCTCCACGAACCATTCAAAACGGCCAAGCAATGCTGTACCATATGGCCACAAGAAACTTTTTTGCTTGGGTTTGCGGAAAATCAGTAGTTGGCTCGCACCTCGGCGACGCCCTTATTGGTCTCCTGAACAGCATGGAAGAATGGCGCACGCCGGGGCAGGACAATGTGCAAGATATTGTCACTTACATGGATGAGGAAGGATATGCCGATCTGAACAGCCAACCCGATCATGCGCTCGCAATCCTACACTTTGCCGAGCACTTTCGCTTCAAGGATCTCTACATCGATGCTTTCTCGCACTGTGTTGGCATGTATGACAGTCTGATTTACAGTTCCGAGTATGAAGTAAGTAGACTGAAGGTCGGTTTCCACAACGCTCACTGACCACCTGTAGTCTCTAAGCAGAGTTTCTCGCGCTCTGATCAGTCGGTCAAAGATAGAAATGGATCTTCGACTCGACAACTGTGGTCGCAAACTTAGCACTTTTCTTCACGATGAATTGGCCTATGCAAACCGAGGCTTCTCGCCTGAAGCTCGCGAACACTTGGATCGCTTCCGATCCTTTCTGCAGGCTTTTTATGTTGCTAAAGTCGGCTACTACCCTCCTACTTCTATCAATAACAACAGCGATGCGTTCCCCAAGAATGTCTTCGATATCATGTGCACCGACTTCGAAAATCTTTACGAGTACTTGGCTGATACTCAATACTCACCAACCTTTGCTATGCCTTTAAGTGGTACAGATGTTCAAAGAAATATTGCAGTTTTCGACGCTCGACACAAACACAGCAAGCTTCCATACTCGGTGCCACTGCTTCCCGAGATCGAGGAGCCGGTGAAGTCAAGGAGCCGACGCATGTCATGGGTGCCTGGCAAGGCCGATAAAATGAAACTCGATGCACGACTTGTCGCCTTCTCTGCTCTTAATAGAGCTACGAATCGTGGCGAGGAGGATATCCACGCCAGCGGTTTGGTTCGTGCATACCGCGAATTTGAGAAGCAATGCGTCTTTTCCCACTGCAAAATCGACAAAATTGACAAAAATTCTATCTTAGAAGGGCGAAAAGTACGTTGGATTGCCATATACACCATTCTGCAGACACTTCTCTCGGCTTCCCGGGTTCCTGAGCAAGTTCGCGATGCTCAGCACGTTCCATACAACTTATGTGTTCAGACAGCTGGCTGCCCACCATGGAATGACAAACCACGCCCACAAGCCGAAGTTTCACAACGGAGAGAGAGCCTTCCTGCCCACATTATCAGACAATCTCTGTTGAGTTTTATCCCCGACGACGTTCAACCCGTACTCCGCCCGTCAACTGCCAAACAATCCCGTCCATCAACCGCAAAACCAAACCGTCCGCAGACCGCGAAACAATCAGAGACGCATATGACTTTCGAAGATTTCTTCAAAACAAAGCCAGCTCGCACACTTAGCATGAGCAGTATCAGCACTTCAGTGACTGGTATATCGACGGTGAGACGGGCACTCAACAGTCTTGGAAACATGCCTGAGCTCGCACATCCTAAACCGCAGCGAGCATCTCATCATGAGATTCTCGTTGACGGTTATGGCAATGGTATAAACATCAGCAATCACAACGACGTCATTCCCACTGCTATCATGGAAGAGGAAGAGCAAGAGAGGACACTACCTCAGCGAGAGCCGTCACCACCGAGGACATTGTCATTCGACTCCGATTATTCCACATGCGAGGCTTCGAGATGGTCTATGTCGGAAGCACCAGAAAGGACCGAAAGTCCCGGCACCAGTGTGGAATCTCCCACTGGAAGTCGGCGGAATTCTGGCGATAACGCCTCAGTCAAGGACTTTCTCGATCGTCTCAATATCGGTGAGCTGAGGAGAGTCTCAAGCAGCATCTACTCGAATGACGAGCATAGCGAGGCTGTGTTGCAACCACAACCTTTGCAGGTCAAAGGAAAAACCACAAATGAACTTCCAAAGCTCAAGAGCAAATTCAATATCGACTGGTCTGACGAGAAAGATGATGATTTCAATGAAGGCCTCCTCGATTATCTCGCCGCTTCTGGATAAAATCGGCGAGAGAGGTGGTTGCATTAACCATCCCAATTCAAAATCACGATGTACTTTTTTTCTCCTTTTCTTTAACATATACCAAAGGCGGATACCCTCACACATTCCTTCCTCTTACTGTACTCTGTCTTGCTTGGGGTTGGAATTTTATTGATATTAAATAATATAATGCCAGCATTCCTCGCTCGGCTCTCGTGCACCAACGTAGAATATGTGAGACCGTCTACCACAAGGTACAGACTATCCCCGCATGCGTGATTGCCATGAATTCCACCAAGGCTATTCCTCTTGCTACGCTTCCCCATCGCGGTGAGACAAACATAGCCAGCCACAAGTGCCATTCAACTACCGAAAGAGTGGCAATCTTGTGGCCACAATAATTCTCAAGGTACCCAAGAAGGTTGTCTCCAATCACCCAGGTTCATTAAGCCATTAGTTTTGTCCCGCCGTAGTCGAGCACTATCACGACCCCCCTTGGGGGCGCCGCTAAGCAGTACATGCGGGGGTGACCCTCCAAGCCACCAGCCAAAATTGTGAGACGACATGTAGCTTTCTAGAGTTAAGCCTCTTCAGTTATTGTGCGTGGTGCAATATGCAATGGAGCATTCCTTAGCTTTGGAGAGGAGGACATGTTCCTTGAGGGCCTTAGCCACATCACTGGCAAAGGTTCCCGTCTTCTCATAGCACAGGATCTGGGCCCAAGAATCCAGCAGCGTGTAGCCCTGCACGAAGGTCCGCACCATATTCTGGATGACCACAGACCGGAAGCGCGACCCTTGGGCCGTGTTCTGGTAGATAAAATTGATCTCGAGGACGCCGGGTAGCCATTCTGCCTTCTCCGAACACTCTGCGTACTGCTCGACGGCGGCGTCTCGAAGATCGGTGATGCCGTATTTGTTGGCCAGCACGTAGAGCGTAGAGAAGCCACCGAAATGCGCATTGTCCCAGTCTACATCGGTCTCGATATCTTCAGCGTGTCCATGGGAACAGAGATCTCGAGACCCGTAGATCCAATCCACGAAGAGCCCAAACGCGGAAACGTCATCGTCATCCAACCATATCTCTTTGTCCTCCGCATCCCGGAAGGAGGGGCCTCGAAACAGTGCTCTGAAATGGGTCGAACGATCGCAGAGGAGGTCTTCATTCAGTACCCATAATTTCCGCTTCGGGCCAACATGGATCTTGACAAAGTTTCCTGACGTGAGGAATCTGGATGCAGTAGATAAACGGTCAGTCACATGATGGTAGACTGATGAAAGAGCATACCAACTCGCTGACAGGTCGAATGGGCTTAGCCTCGATTGCTCTGAGTCTAGATGCAGGCGGGGCGCTCTTGGGCACTACGATGGTCGAGATGTTGTATTCCGAATTTATGGCACTTCGCATGCTACTAGTCCTTCTGGAAGTTTGGAATCGCTCGCGGGGGTTTTCCATGTTGAGAAGAAGGATCTTCGAAAGATCGGAATCGGGGGGCAATGATCAATTGTGCAATTGTGTATTTGCATCGAATGTTTGTATTCACAACCAGCGATCCGACTACAGACTTGGCGTAGTAATCTTGCTACGCGATGCGACCGGGGGCAGTAAAGGGGCAGCGCCGACACCGCCCTGAATAGACGAGCGGTGGTCTGGCAGAATCCGGCATGCCCAAATTAGAACTGCCTCAACAGCTTCGTGTAGCAGCATTCTGAAAGATGGATCATTTCACGCCTTACACGTACTTCCAATGTCCCTGCACAGATAACTCAATCTCCATCCGGAACATCGGTCACTTGGAGAGCACGCGAGCGGATCATGACGATGAAGATGAACGAACTTTCGACCCCAAGGCCCCGAGAGCAAACTTCAGTCTATATCCCCTCGATCACCTTCTGTACTGCGAGATCTGCCACGAAATACGATGTCCGCGATGCGCATTGGATGAGATTGTGACTTGGTACTGCCCGAACTGTTTGTTTGAAGTTCCGAGCAGTACCGTGAAGAGTGAGGGGAATAGGTAGGCGAGCATCAGCTGGATTCCTGGTGGGAGACTAACAAGCTCGCAGATGTACCAGGAGTTGTTTTCAATGTCCGGTATGCGTAGCACCTCTATCAGTCAACAGCGAAGCACCTGCACCGACGGGCCTAGGAGCAGAACATGCCGGCCCAGCAGGTCCGTTCGTTCTAAGTTGTTCCTTCTGCTGTTGGAGCTCAGCAGAAATCGGCATCAAGTTCGAGAAACCGAACAGCATATTTTCACAGCTCGCGAAAATCAAAAACGGCGGGGACCCGATCCTGTCGGCGAAGCAACGACGTCTGGATCGAGAAGAACGGAGGAGGGACTTTTCGGATGCCTCCATACCTGAGGACGCGCAAGAGGTCCTGCCGTTGGACCCCAACGAGCAGCTGGATGCCGAAGCTCAGTTCTCAAATCTTAAGTCTTTCTATCAATCACAGCTGGCAGATGCTTCTCCAGCTAGTGCGTTAGGATTTGGTGGAGAATATGGATATGGTTCCCCAGGCGCACTGACACGTATTATGGGCTTGTACACTGGTGGAGGCCTGGCAGACAAGAGGTCTCAAAGCAAATCGACACCTATGCGAGAAGCATGCGATGCTACTGAAGGACTACAGCTCGCGAAAACCAACGCCGATGAGGATCTTGCAAAACTACGCCGTGAAGGCTGGGAGGGCACGGTATCAAAAGAACAGCGCTGCGAGCAAGCACACGAACCACACTTTGTGTCGGACCTCCGGCCCATTGCGGCTCTCCTGCGTACAAAGCGATCAAAACGGTGTAAATCCTGTCGACACATCCTCTCGAAGCCCGAATCGAAAGTGCAAAATACCCGGTTCCGAATCCGACTTCTGGCCATGAACTATATCCCGACCATCACCATCAAGCCCCTGCAGCCAGTCCTACCCGGTCAATCATCACTACTCTCCCCCATGAAGCCGACACAATTCGTCCTCACGTTCAAGAATCCTTTGTATGACGCCGTCAACGTCAGCATAGCCACGCCTTCCCAGACCCCGGGACGCTACAGTAGCAAGGTCACAGTCTTGTGTCCACAGTTCGAAGTAGGAGCATACATCGAAGATGCGTGGGACGACGTGCTTCGCGAACCAGGTGAAAAGGGGGGCGAGAAAGAACGGAGGAGGACCAGAGCTGAGACGTTCGAAGGCCAGCAACAAGCTGAAGCAGGGAAAGTGTGGGAGAGCGGCAGGAACTGGGTCAGTGTAGTGGTGGAAATCGTGCCCGCTACCGTTGGTCCAGAGAGCGGGCCGGCATTCTTGACGGAAGGACTGGAGCAGGACAACAGTCCCATGAAAGAGGACGAGGATATTTTGGAGATTCCGGTCTTTGTTAGACTAGAGTGGGAGACGGATCCTGCGCACGATGATGGTCTTGGTGCTCCTGTCAGTAAGGACAAGGAAGCAAAGGTGAAGCGGGAGTTGGCATATTGGTGCGTGTTAGGAGTTGGTAGGATAGCTCAGGTCTAGAGCATTGGAAGAATCAAGATACCCATTTGACACCATAAGATAAGAAGAGGACATTATTCGTGACAATTGCAGATAAGCTTGTTAGTGGAATTCTCAAGCCTTATGTAGGTACTACGCCTTCCAACCTGATGACCAGCCGTACAGTTAAGCTCAAACCCCATTCCCATTCATCCATGCATTTTTTTCTTTTCCTAACTGACTGATTGAACCGACCAAGCGTCTATCAATATCTAGTAGTCAGAGGCACCACCTTGAGGGAACTCGAAACCAACACCACGTCCGGTAAGACGTCTGTAGACCTCGGAGTAGGTGTCAAGTCTGTGGTCAACACCTCCCTTCTCCTTCTCATCAAGAACAACCTTCAAGACCTTGCTGCCATCCTCCTTGGTGCGGAGACGCTTGCCAACAATCTCGACTGGGAAAACGAGATCGGCAAGGATAGCATCGTGGACAGCGGTGAGTGTTCGGGAACGAGGTCTCTTCTGGGTGAGAGAGGTTCGGGAACGGTTGGATCGCTTTGGGCGGGGAAGGATACGGCGGGATGCGAGGATCAGAACGTGACGGTCGGAGAACTTCTTCTCGAGCTCACGGGTGAGACTGTGAGTCTCCGTTAGAAAAGCAATGTTGAATCGGGGAGCAGTTTGACTAACCGTTGCTGAACTCGGTGGAAACCTTGGAGGGATGGGACGGGGACAAAGATGACAATAGCCTTCTTGCCGTGGCCAACTTCAATCTGCAAAGCAAACAAAAGTCAGCATGCGAGCTCCATTATGGTGAGATAATGGTCCGCAGCCCGTCCGAATTCCACAACCAAGCGCCGACACACGCATCTTCAAACACTGTTGTAATGATTGTGCAATCTCAAGCATGAAGATGCACTTAAATCATATATGTATGGTATGCCAATATGCCGGCGCCGAGTAGTTTATCGTCTCGCGAACTGCTTTTCCATATTGTTTCCTCTCTGCTGTGCAATCATCAATGGCTCACCTCTCTGGCAGAAACGAATTGAAGAGGTCGGAGAGCGGCCTTCAAGTCGGGGGTGTTGGACTCGAGGTCATAGAGAGCGCCAGCAATGCTGGTCTCAAGCTCAGATGGGTTCTGGCGCGATGGCGACTGTTGCGCGATCTTGTTGAGAGGATTGCCGGACATCTTTGCGGTGTTGTCGTGAGAAGGTCTGAAGAGCGAAACTTTCGAATTCGAAATCATGGAATATTTCCAGAGTGTGGAAATTAAGCGAATAAGCCTAAGACACTTTGGTGCTGGTTTGTCATGTGACTAGCCGACCATCTCTCCGAGCCGGCATTCCCCAGACTCAATATCGAACGAACACTGGGTAAATTCTGGCTTGGCAGGTGAGGTGAGCGATATCAATCCGACAGTTTCAAAAGCCAGTGTGGAGCGAAATGCATGAGAATAAAAAATAGTCTATAATCTATTAAAGTGTAATACTAGAGCCCACGAGACAGATATTGCAAATGATGCAGCGCTAAAGTGCATGTACAAGAATAAAGAATTTCCCCATAACCCCAACTGTCATACCCATATCAAATAAATGTGTAGCAGATTTGCGCTCCGATGTACGCCTTTCGTTATCCTCCTGAATCATAGCCGGTATAAATCAACCGAACTCCGGGGCCACTGCTTCCCATTACGCCTTACTTTCCAGTAGGTTGATTCCTTTAATATTCATACCAAAATCCATTATCAAGATTTTTGGATCTTGTCCTGTACTGATGATACGACGGTAGTCAGACTTGGCTGCAAGAACCCAACTGGTATGCCATTTCGGAAAGTCCAACAGTAGTCGACCACTAGCCATGTCAAAGACTTTAATATCTTGATCATAACTACCTGATATCAGTCTGCCACTGATAGAATCAATGTGCAGTGATCGAACCAAATTTTCATGAGCTCCAATCTTGTTCAGGCATTCTCCAGTGTTTGCATCCCAAATACGTATGATCTTGTCGTTGCCCGCGGAGGCAATATATTTTGAGTCGTCCGAGAACTGACTGCACGCAAGTCCCTTGGTATGACCAGCAAACTCGCGAATGTTCTTCCCTGTATCAATATTCCAAAGCTTGACCTTAAAATCTCCACTGCAACTGACGATCGTGTTTCCTCTCATCTGAACCGCGTTGACCGGGCCAATATGGGCACGGAGTTGCTTCAGCATAACACCAGTATGGCGGTCCCATACACAAATGCTCACATCCTTGGAGCAAGTAACAATATATCTGTCGTCGAACGCTAGGTCCAGGACCGCAGCGGTGTGGTGCTGGAGCCGCATGATAGGCTTGAATCCTTGCTTGATATCATAGACTATGCAGCTGCTATCAGACGATCCTGTGACCAAAATCTCTTCGTCATACTGCAAGCAAAGAATTGATGCGTTGTGGTACATATCAAAAGACACTGTGGATGGTACTGAATGATACGCGTCTTCAGCCTGTGGTGTAGGCAGGGTGGCGTAGTGACGCGGTTTGCCATTCTGATCGTGCATAATAGCCGGATCGCGAACAACGTCTGGAGGACCGATAACTAAACGGCAGTCATAAGTTTTCATATCCCAGACTCTGACAGTCTTGTCTCGAGAGCCTGTGATGATTTTGTCCCTATCAAACGTCAGTTGCAAGACATCGAAATAGTGCGACTATACTCACTCATCAAACTGAACACAGTAGATGCTATCGAGATGGCCATTAAGATACACGGGTTGTGCATGACCTTCTCTCCAGTTGTGCTCAAGTTCTTCCCGTACACGGTAGATATCCTTCCAGTCATTATCTGGTTTCGCATATGGTATTCCTGCTCCACTTCCAGCTTCAACAGCTTTGCCAGTTGCGTACGTCTTCGACTTCTCTCGCAAGAAAGATTCACGCCAAATATGTTGGGTGGCGCAAATCTTTTGCCAAGTATGAGATACGGCAGACGCTCTTAAAAGGGCCTGGTTGTCCAAATGTGAAAGTATCTGGATAGAAAGCTCGACTGGCAGTTTCGACACAAAATCCATACGGCTAATGAAGTTGTCGGCAGCATCCACGTATTGCAGTGGCTCGCTGGTTGTGAGCGCAATGCCTATACCGCTCTCCCGATCTCCCTGTTGATCCTCGGCGAGAAGTAAATGCCGATTCCTCCCATATATTTCATTCTGTGCGGCAGCAGTCGCTCGCGCCGCTGCTCCACCACTTCCTCTAGGTATGATGGGAGGGGCCTTTCCATTTCCAGGTATAGGCGCAATAAGCTCCTCACATGAGTCCACAGGCCCTTGAACATCGAACTGCGGTGGCAAGAGCCTCGAATTTCTGTTGAAACTCGTGGCCTGTCTGAGTTTATGCCATGCTGAACTGGAAGTTGCAGGTCGTTCTTCGACCGAAAGAGAGGGTCTTCGAGGTCTCTTCGCTCTCAACGACACGGACGCCCTTCTAATCAGCCCACGTATACTTCCATTCTTCTTGGTGCCGTCCAATTTCTCCTGAGGCTCTTCCAAGGACATCTGCGACATCGCACCGACGATCGTTGAAGATGAGTCTTGTGCACCACAACACAGAGCCCCCATAGGCAGAAGAACCTGTCGATTTCTTGTCCAGTGGCTTCCAGAGTCCTGTCGTCCCATCGTGGATAGATTCGCGAGGAAGGAACTTGTCGAAGGTCGTGGGGGAATATACTCCGGCTGAGGTTGGTCCTCAGCAGCTGGAGGTAGCGTCCGTTCGAAGGGTCGGACCATTCTGGCGGTGAGTATTGAACGCGGAGGATTACTGGGTGTGTGCAGTGCGATGTGAGACTATATAAGACTCCTATGAGAGATTACGCCACGGCACGCACAGGACCAGAACGCGGAGGGAGTACGGGGTGAGAAGTGGCGGGTCTGGTCATGCAGGGGAGCGGTGCGAGCGGTGTTGCGAGCGAATTTACGTCGACCGCAGCGGAAAGCAGGGAACAAATAGAAAGCAATTGAGAGCAAGGAGAAGAAAATTCAATACATTGGGAATGAACAAGGAGGCTGTAACGGCAATGCAAGTGCACGAGTAAGGTCCTCAACGGTAGAGAAACGCTTTATTATTCGTGGTTACCGTAGTCCCTCTCCTTGTCTAGCCCAGACAAATCTGATCGCCCATGCATTGACTCTGCCTGTCTGCTTTTAGTTAAGGTGGTTGCAACAGATCTCGCACTACCTACCATAGCACTCCTCTCTCCAAGGCTATTGAAATCCAGCCTCATCTGGGCGTGCGTTTATTGTCTTTCTTTCAGTCTCGGCCGGGTCAAAAGCATCGGAAAAGAACCATCCACACATTTCGCAATGTCGAGTCCTAATTTCAAGCTCCCGACAATTTACACTCTCTTCTTTCTCATCATCGAGCCCATCTCTGCGCTCGTCGGTGCCTTCTACGCCAACTTCAAGCCATTGCAGTATTTGCGACTTACTCATGCTGATTCCTCCCCAACGACCACCTCGAACATCCCTCTCTCTACGTCAGTGGCTCTTACCCAGCTTGCAAATCTGTACTTGCTGTTCGCAATAAACGAAGCTGTTGTCCTGCGCTCCACCTCCTCCTTGCGGGTCTGGCGTGCTGTGTTGATCGGACTCCTCATAGCTGATGCTGGACATCTTTACAGCGTTTCTTCCCTGGGATATGGGGTTTACTTCAAGTTCTGGGACTGGAACGAGATGATGTGGGGCAATATTGCATTCGTATACGCTGGGGCTGCTATGAGGATTGCTTTCTTGACCGGAGTCGGCTTAAATACTGAAGGGGGAAGAGACGGAGCCATGAAGGCAGAAATGAAACGAGAAATGCAGGCTGCTATGAAGAAGATAGGCTGATTTTAAACAAAAGTAGCGTTTGCCAGACATGAAGCAAAAGTAGCAGATACAGGATGCTATGAAGAAGATTGATTGACTCAGTCAAAAATAGCCTTCGTCAGAGATGAAGCAGGAGATATAGGCTGCTATGAAAACAGATTAATTTAAACCGAACATAGCCTTTGTCAGAGATGGAACGGGAGATACAGGCTACTACAAGGAAGATAGGTTGATTCAACCAAACGTAGCCTTTGCCAGATATGGAACGGAAGTTACAGGCTGCTATGAAGAAGATAGGTAGATTTAACACCGATAGAACTGATACAACCATCACCCTGTTATTATTAATTCAAAATCCAAAATCCAAAACCGCTGTACGTGGTATACCCAGAGCGCCATGCAGAGCCTAGTTGCGTGATCATGAAATTGTCCTCGATGCTCAGTTTACGCCGGTAATTCCCCTATCTTCCGTTCCTTGGCCACATCCCTTGCACCTCCATCAAGACCCGTTGCGCCCGATTCGCCATTCAACAAAGGAATATGGTCAACACTTCGACTCCTCGAGTGGCCTATGCTACCTTCGGCATCTGTGTCACTTCCCGCCACTGCACCCAAATCAGTCACACCCTCGACCTTGGGAGTCATCAACGGGGAGTGGGCCATATCTGGGCTGTTCTGCCACTTTGCAACCTCCTTCTTGAGAGCCTCCATTTCATTTTGAAGCCTCTTTCCAAAAACATCAATGTAATATGTAGCCCCATTATAAACAGACCAACAAAATATGGCCATCAAGAAAGCAGCGGACGCATAACGATACCAGAACCAGATAGGACAAGGAAGCATAGTAGAAACAGCATAACTGTATTGTATGAGCATGAATGCCGGCTCTTGTAGAGACTCCGGAAGCGAGAGGACCATTTTACCGATCCAGGCTTTCCTGCGCAGGGTATCAGCAGGTGTCAAAGCAAGTGTGAACACCATAGTTCGAGCAGGGAACTTACGAATAGCTCTTTCTTAGCCAGGTAAATGATGTCGGTCGACCAGCTGCAATCTTCTCACGGCGACGAACTGTGATCAAGAAGTGATATGAAAGCTGCCAGACAGCATATGGAATTGTAGACCACAAGGTCATTGCCAGGAGAGAATAGTGCTCTTTCGATCCGGGAGCCGATGTTCGAATGGCCCAAACTGCAGGAAATCGAGCCTTTTGGAGGGCATCTGGAACCAGATGAACCAAGCAGTGCAGGGAAACACAAGGCATGATATGAATGAACAAGCTTGTGACCTTGTCAAAACTATGGAAAACCAGAGAGTTTCTCCACATTGCAATAGCAACAGCGTTGTTTCCAAAGGCCAAACAGTAGGTACTGATGAACAGGCGTTTGGATTTCGGAAAGAACCAGATGGTGCACATGCACATAAAGTTGACGAAATAACAAAGGTCTGCCAGAAAGTAGTGGTATCCTCGTCTTTGATACGTGTAAAATCGGATGGGCATGAAGTAGAGTAGCTGAGCGGTGTACCAAATATGAAAATATTCAGGATATCCTCCGATCAGATACCCACTGATAAGGACGTTTATAACACCACAGATGAAGGACAGCTTCTCGCGCAATGATATTGTCGCAGTTTTTTCCCACCGATTAACCACCCTATCGACGCTCACCTTCATCTTCTTTCGATACCTGTCTAGTTGCTCGTCCGCTGTTGGAACTCGTTTTCGCCACTCTTCAACGACCTTGGCTCGCGTATAGCTCGTTCTTGACTTGAGTGCATCTCGTTGTTTTCGAACCTTCTCTGTTTGTGCCGAGATATTATTCTGCAGTTTCTGGAGTTGAGCTGGGAGAGCAAAGTTGTCCAATATATCGAAGACGGTAAGCCTTTCCAGCGGAGGGAATGCCTCCCAGTCTTCCTGATAGGAGCTACTCCCTGAGAACGATGGGGCACGAGAAAGCTTTGGGCTTGAAGGGCTCGAACTGAGGATAGGGGACTTGCTGCCATCTGGTGGTGACGAACTACTCGGAGTCGCAGCGTCGAGGTTTCTGCTCGCGTCTGATGGCAGGCCGCCAGCCATTACAGACTCTGGTTTCGAGTCGGGTATTGCAATAGGATCCGACATTGTAAAGTACGTGTTATGGTTTTGTAGAGGCGAAGGTTGACCGAATGAGACTCTTCGTAAATATGAAGCCCCACGAACAACTAAGACATCAGCCATATGAACCAATGAAGAAGCCCAGCTATTGAAGCAAATTCGAAATTTGATCAGAGATTGACATTCAGTCACTGAGTTATGTTCAGTGGCTGATGTGAATCACTGTATGATGAGGGCGTGTGGAATGGAGCCACAAGCTGGAGGTAACTGCTGATTACCGGAACAAAGGCACGAAGGCACTCGCTCGGCGGAGGTACATAATGTATATATATATAGGAAACTGCCGCCTTACTCACCTTAGAGGCGTTTTTGGTGTAGCGCCTGTATCGTGGAAAGTTGAGGTGATCATGCAGCGACGCACATGAACAAGTAAAGTAATCGGGCAGACTAGGTATAAGGACTACCCCACATGAACAAAGGATAAGGGTCTCATACGTTGGTTGCAACACTGACGGGCTCCAAGTCAACAATTCTGGGAAGGATAGGCGCGTGGTATGGCTGGAAATTCAGCACGTTGACGGCCGAAATGGGAGAGCTCTCGAGCGTGCGGCCGTACAGAGATATGATTTGCTGATTCTTGGGCGACCGAACTCTCAACGTGCCAAATGCTTAACATTCAAAGGCTTGGGGGGTCTTGTGGCATGTTACTGCTCCGGAAAAGGACTGCAAAGATGATTTGTGCGGTGAGGACGGCAGAGGTGGTCGTCGTCTAGAGTTAAAGTTCTAAGCAAGATAATGTGAGCTCCTGCCTCGAGAGTGAGGTCATTAGGGATCCGAGGAACCCCTGTCTTAAAGTCACGTGTCTAGACTTTTTGGTGGAGCGCGTCCAGTTTGTCGCGGTTGAGGATCGCGACTTGTGCTGCGATCAGCTCTATGCCGGCGCAATCTTGATGAGCCAAAATCCTCACCATTTCTGTGAATACGATAACCCTTTTTCATTCTGAAGCACTGATGACTGTGGACGATATTCCCCAGGCAATCACTCTGTTGGCTACAACAATCATCGTGCGCGTGCGCCCTCACTGTTTGCCATCCTACGCGTGAAGATCAAGATGGGAAAGCTCATACGTCTCGAGCTCTTCAGTGAGTCGGCCGCTACCATCAGCGCGCGCAAAGTTCTGACGGATTCATAGATTTCAAGTCCTACAAGGGCCACCATACCCTGTTGTTTGGCGATGCGTACTTCACCTCGATTATTGGGCCCAATGGCTCCGGAAAATCCAATTCGTATGTGCTGAAACCTCAGGCGCATATCATCTGCTGATCAAGATCTAGTATGGATGCCATTTCCTTTGTCCTGGGTATAAAGTCTTCACACCTACGATCTGCACATCTTCGGGACCTGGTATATCGTGGCCGTGTCCTCAAAACATCGAAGATCAATGATGATGGTTCTGCTGCAGCGCCCGCCTCCAATGGCGATGCATCTGATGGAGAAGGCCAATCGCAACGTGCAGCACGGAATGATCCTAAGAGCGCTTGGGTCATGGCAGTATATGAGGATGATGCTGGAGATGAGCAGAAGTGGAAACGTACAATCACGAATCAGGGTGCGAGCGAGTACCGCATCAACGATCGGGTTGTCACTGCTCAACAGTATAATGAAGCATTAGAAGCGGAGAACATTCTAATTAAGGCACGAAATTTCTTGGTTTTCCAAGGAGATGTTGAAGCCATTGCGTCCCAATCGCCAAAAGACTTGACTCGACTTATTGAACAGATTTCTGGCAGTCTGGAATACAAGGCAGAATATGAGCGGCTTCAGGAGGAGTCAGAACAAGCCGCCGAGAATCAAAATTATAATCTCCACAGGCGTCGTGGTATCAACTCGGAGATCAAGCAATATCAAGAACAGAAGAGGGAGGCAGAAAACTTCCAGAATAAGGCCGAGGAACGAGACCGAGCTATTGTCACTCATATCTTATGGAAACTCTATCATTTCCAGCGCGTAATGGAGGAGTCGAGTGCCAGCATCCAGGAGCATCAGGAGAATCTGAAGGAGTTCCGGCGTGGCGTTCAGAAGTACGAGAAAAGCTTGGAAGATGCTCGCAAAGATCAGGCAAGGGTTAGTAAGGAAGTTGACAAGGTCGAGCGTAGCATTAAGCGCAAGGAAAAGGAGATTGAGGAGAAAGAGAACAGTCTGGTTCCTATCGATGAGAAGGTGGACCAAACGGCTGCCCAAGTCGAGAAGATCAGTAGGAGAGTTGAGGCTGTCACCAAGGAACGCGATCAACAAGCCGTACAAATCGATGCGGCGAAGAAAGAATTGTCCAAGGTCGAGAAGGCACAGAAGCAGTTCGAGGCGCAGCGACAGGAGATGCTCAAACAGCAAGGTAAACAACTGAGCGAAGCGGATTTCAAGGAATACAACAGGCTCCGCTCTCAAGTTGTTACGCAAACCTCAAAGAATCAGGCCCAGGTAGACACTCTCACGCGTCAAGCCAAGACCGACGAAGTGACCGTCAACAGCTTGAAGGGAAGAGTGGACGTCACAGAAGCCACTATTTCTACTCTCCAAGAGGAGATCAGCACCATCAATGAGCGCAAAGAATCCACCAAGGAGGTCATCAAGCAGATCAACAAGGACATTGATGCAAAAAAGAAAGAATTCAATCAACTCCAATCAGAGCGAGTACGCACCAATCAAAGGCGAACAGAACTCGAGGAAAAGTTACTTGACACGTTGAAGAAACTTGAAGAGGCGAATGATGGTAGACGTCAAAACGACAAGGAGATGCGCACCAAGGAGATGATTACATCGTTGAAACGCATCTTTCCAGGAGTCAGAGGCCGTATTGGGGATTTGTGCAAGCCAAAGCAGAAAAAGTTCGACGAAGCTGTGATTACAGCGCTAGGTCGTGATTTTGACTCCGTGGTTGTGGACACAGAGAAGACCGGTGCTGAATGTGTTCAATATCTCAAGGATCAACGTTTCAGCCCGATGACTTTCATTCCCCTCGACAATATCAAAGTCAGCAACATCAACTCAAATCTCAAGGGGCTACCAAAGGCACGATTGACAATCGATACGATTGATTTCGACTCTTCTCTCGAGCGAGCCATGTCATATGCCTGCGGTTCTTCTATTGTGTGCGACGATCTTGCAACGGCCAAGCATATCTGTTATGAAAGAAATATTCAGGTCAAGGCCGTCACGTTGGAAGGGTTTGTCATTCACAAAGCTGGGTTGATGACTGGTGGTCGTGGTCCTGAAAGTAGAGGCAACAAGCGAAAGTTTGAGGACCAAGATGTTTCAAATTTGAGCAATGTTGCTGAGAGATACCGTGCAGAAATCGAGGCATTGCCTAAGGTGAGCCGTAGAGGTGCTGCAGAAGAGACCTTGCAGAGTGAACTTAGTGGTTTGGAACAGCGTCTTGCGTATGCAAAGAGTGAACTAGCAGCCTTTGAAAAGAACTTGGCAAGCAAGACGAAGGAGCTGGACCATGAGAGAGCACAGCTCAGAGAGATGAAGCCCAGATATGAACAGAAGTTGTCTGCTCTTCGCTCTATCCAAGCGACCATCAAAGAATTTCAAGATGCCATTGCCACGGTTGAGGACGAAGTCTTCGGTGACTTCTGCAGACGACTTGGCTACTCCAACATACGAGCATACGAAGCACAGCAAGGAAGTCTCGAGCAAGAAGCTGCACAGAAGAAGGCAGATTTCGAGGTGCAAAAACAGAAACTGAAGAGCCAACTGAATTGGGAGACGAGTAGACATCAGGAAACCGTAAACCGTATTGAGCAGATGAAAGCGCAAATTGCTAGACTCAACAAGGATATCGAGACTTATCAGGCTGAGAAGGAAGCTCTTGAGAATGCTATCGATGAGGAAAGAGCTTCGGCGACGATGCTTGAGGATGAACTTCATAAACTGAAGGAGAAGCTTGCACAGAAGACGGACAAAGTCAGCACTGCAAAGAGTGAGCTCCAAAGACGCAGCAAAGAAATCGACAGCAGGACCAAAGCCATTTCGGTGTTAGAGACGGAAGCTCAACGCAATAGCGCAGGTCGTTATGGTCTTCTTCGTCGTTGCAAATTGGAGCAAATCAGTATACCGTTGACCGAGGGGTCTAAGAGGCTGGATAGTCTACCTGTTGAAGAGAACATGCACCAGGCAGATCCTGATGCCATGGACGTTGATGAGGGCGACGAGCCTGATGATATCATGAATGACTACGGTATCGATGTTGATTTTGATGATCTTGAAGATAATCTGAAAAGGGTATGTTCGTCGTCGCAGCATGATATACACTTACTAACACCACCATAGCCTGATGGAGCAGACATTGAGGAACAGTTGCAGGAGAAGATCTCAAATCTCAGTGCAGAACTCGAAAAGCTGAATCCAAACATGCGTGCCATAGACCGCCTTGAAGGGGTAGAGAGCCGGTTGAAAGCAACAGACAAGGACTTTGAAGATGCGCGCAAAGCCGCAAAGGCCACACGGGATGCCTTCAATGAAGTAAAGACGAAGCGATTTGACCTCTTCAACAGGGCTTTCACCCATATCTCAGAGCAGATCTCCCACGTCTATAAAGACCTCACGCGATCCGCAACCTTCCCATTGGGCGGCCAAGCATACCTTGATATTGAGGACAGCGATGCGCCCTACCTCTCTGGCATTAAATACCATGCCATGCCGCCACTCAAGCGCTTCCGTGATATGGAGCACCTTTCGGGAGGCGAGAAGACTATGGCAGCACTCGCGCTCCTCTTCGCCGTGCATAGCTATCAGCCCTCGCCTTTCTTCGTGCTTGATGAAGTTGATGCCGCGCTCGACAATGCGAACGTCGAGAAGATCAAGAACTACATTAGCGAGCACGCTGGTCCCGGCATGCAGTTTATCGTCATCAGTCTCAAGACGGGCTTGTTCCAGGGCAGTGAAAGCTTGGTGGGCGTCTTTAGAGACCAGGAAGCTAATAGCTCTAAAACGTTGACCCTTGATGTGAGATTCCCCATTCCATATCTCGATGCATGGAAGGAAAACCTACTGACTCACTGGAATAGTTGCGCAAGTATGTATAATTGGCTAGGGTTCTGACGATTTGTGCGTGAGGGATTTGCTTCATAGGTTGTTCGCGACGGTGGTGGTTTTATATTTTTTCATGATGAATGTTTCGATCGCGCCGTTTTCCCCCTGTCTGTTGTGTATAAGAATTGCTAGCTTGGCAGGATATCGAGGATGAACTGAAAGACAAGGCTTGCATATCTGGAAGTCAGTGCGTGGAGGTCCATGATCGTCACAAAACATGGGTATAGGAATGTATGTAGCTTTCTCGAAATGGATTTGAGATTTTGATTCTTATTCTTCTGCCGGCTTGGTCCTGTCCAGACTCATGGTCTGAAACCATGCCTCCCAGTCCTAGTTCAAACCCCCCGACCTCAGAGCCGTCTAATGCGCCAAGTCGAGAAGAAAAAGTAGATTAAGAGAAGACACAAAGAAGTTGGTTGATGTTATTACAAAGATTTGATTGATCATGTTCTCGCTCGCTTGCTGATCAAAGCAAATAAATGGCAGAGAAGAACCTCGACAAGCAAATGATGGAATTCCCCTTTGGAATTTCCCCTTATCCCCAAGTAACCTGCCGCTCCTGATGCATGCTTCCTAGCAATTGTGAATCCCCCAGTTTACCAGACCCCTGCCTTTGTGCCATGCCGACTACTTTACTTTCCCAAATAGTGGGTGATGATCATAGCAATTCGGAAACCGTTGCGCCCTTTCGTGCATTAAATTTCGTGTCGTAAGCAAAGTCTCTTTCTTTGCGCATTGTTCATCGAATCACACCCCAATCGCCTAGTCGTCCACCACCGCCATCTCCATCTTCTCTCTGTCCTGGTTTTCGCCCAAAGACGTTCCAGAATCTCAAGGTTTCGTCTCCGGCTCCTGTTACTACCACTCTACCATCGGGACTCATTGCAAGGTAGAGTACTCTGTATGTGTGACCGGTCAAGCTTACGACTTGTGTCATGCTTGGATATTTCCAAACCACGATTTGATTTTGCGAGTATCCGTGAGTGCTGACAATCTCATTGGAGTTTTTGGACCCTGTTTGTGATTAGCGAGAACCATGCACATGAAAATAATAAAGACTTACATGCAAGATTACAGACTTGACTACCTGTATCAATCTCGTTGATGACAGTTCCTCGCAAAGTGTCATGGAAGATGATTCGACGATCGGCAGTACCACCACCAGAGGCGAGAAGTCCTCGTTGATGTGGTGACCATGCTATCGCCTTGACGGCAGCAGTATGATCACTGAACTTCCACAGCGGAGTCTCTCCTAATTTGTCCCAGACCATGAGCTTATTATCGTTACCTCCTGAAGCAAGTTGCCCATCATCGCAATTCCACCTCAGCCCACAAACTTCTTGCTTGTGCCCGACAAGCTTTCTCAACCATTGATCCGGTGCTCGGACATCGCGATGATAAATAAGTCGATCTCGTGATCCTGAGGTGAGTATGTGGTCGTTCCAAGCCAGTGATCCTACACGTGCTGTATGCCCAGTCATAGTGCGTAATCGTCGAGTTCTTTCAGCATCCCAGATCTGGACGAGGCCTTTTCCAGTTCCTATTGCAATATGCGATCCACGTTGTATCCAAGACACACTCGTGACAGTATCATCCTCCAGCTCGCACAACTTGTTAACTCGCCCAGATTGAGAGTTCCACATATATACACAACTTCCAAGACCCACGCCAAGTACATTACTACTTCCCCAGTCGACGAGATTGAGGTAGAAGTCATCGGCAAGGTCAGGGGCGTCCAGCACCTTGTATGGAACTTTGCTCACAGCTCGAGGTTGCTTCCTCGGACTTAACAGCATTTGCTGACTACCGAATCGAACAGGCGACAGGCTGTACAGCTCTGAGCGAGAATTTAGATTTGGTCCATGTCTGCTTTGTGGTGTCCTCGATGGGGTAGGATGGCCAGCAATGTTAGTGTGGTGTCGGGGGGACATATAAGTGAAGAGGTTCTTGTGTGGTGTGGAGGGTGTCAGGGAAGCGGGAAGAGGAGTGTTAGATGAGTTGTTGGGTGGTGTATGAGATCTGGTAGGATCTTGGCTGGTGGTTGAATGTGATGAGGCTAGTGCGGTGGGATCAGGTGAGATATTGGGAGGCGTGGGTTGCGGTATCGTCGTATCAAACATCTCTGAGCGAAGTATGGTTGCGTACGTTCTATTGGCTTCTTCAGCTGCAGTGATATGTTAGCAGCTGCCTCAAGTCTACTCAACTTCTTGGGCTTACTCTTCTGGAAATGTAGCTCGCCATGAGGTGTGCGCTTCTTTTGTTTCGAAGGGGTTGCCGGAGAGCCTTCATCATGTAGCAGGCTAAAGCTGGCCTGTAAATCTTGACCTTCTCGGTTTGGTATGAATCTGAAGATGTCAGTACTTGAACAGACGTGCTCATCGCTCGACAAAGCAAGCATGCGGCTCCACCAGCGCGCTCCGGCTTTCTCAGTCCTACCAACTCCAGCATTACAGCACTCGCACCGTTGTCCCAATCCCTACTAACTCTCACCCTTCCAAATCAAGAAAAATACTGCTTACCGATCTCCATAGACGCGTTGGCGCTTACGACTCGGACTTCCTCCTGGTGTTATATCTCGTTGTCTTCCCGCATCTTCAAACTCCCTCAGCAATGCTTTGCTCAACTGGGACGGATCGATCGCCTCGTTTCGGATGCTACCACTTCCTCTGCTGCCCTGAGCACCTCCTTCAACTATCGTCGTTCTCCCCGAAGCTCTCTTTGTGGCTGGAGGTGGGGTTCTGCCGCGGGGTGGGGTGCCAATTGGTGGAGTATTGAGAGTATTTGCAGCCTTTTTGAGATGTGCGTGTGAAATGGAGGAGCCGTATGATTCCTCGTTGGCCCCCATCTTGGCGGCAATCCGGCGCAAGAGAGGTCAAGTGCTGAGAACTCCTCCGATCTGCCAGACCGCGCAGTCTCCAGAAGGAGATGACTAGCTACCGCCGTGCTAGAGCCAGTGTTTCCCCGGTTGCTTGGTCACAGGTGTTGTGCTCGTATCGAAGACCAAATCCCGTTTTACCCTCTGATTGTCGTTGTAAATTGCCTATTGACCTTGACGCCCGGCCACCTCGATATGGCTCCTATCGCGCCTCGATGCTCAAGAACTCCTGCGCAACCACTCCCGACCGGTGGCAAGGCAGATATATTCGCAGGGGGATCCAGCGACAGGTCCGCGGCGGTGTCAATCGAGCGAGCGAGGAAATTACCGTCGCGATGCAGTTGTTTTGAGAATTGGTAAAGTAGCTGCTGAAGCTTGAGGCCGGAGCCAGTTGCTAGATGCACGCTAGCCGTAAACAGACTGAAGTAGCACTTAAGCGAGGGAGGACAACAGTAACTGATGGAAAAGCAAAAGCAAAGGCAAAGGCAAATGGGTGCTGGATAAATGGCAGGGCCGAGGAGATGCGATGGGCGTCCTCGTGAACGTGAAGGAGACAGTGAATACGAGAGCGTCAGGTTAGCATGTTCATGGTTTGACTATGGTTGTGTCGAGTGCCGCAGTCGACCAGACACTGGCAATGAGCTGCCCTTTCCACTTTCCACTGTTTTCCTAGGCCCCTCCCACGGTCAGGTCGCGCTCCGCCATGCCACGTCCACACTACGTCGGGGCTACAATAATGAAGCAAACGGCGACGGCGACATCAAAACAAAGGCCGAAAGCAGTAATCCACGAGGCCTGCTGCAGACTTGTTATGAACAGGATCACGACTTCAGACGCGACGGGTGACGCTGTGACTGGGTGTTGTCATCAGGGGTATTTTGGCTTTTGGCGTTGATTGGCCTGCGCCGCTGAGCGCGTAAAGTGGAAACTGCCCGCCAACCTTGCGTGCGACTTGTGCGCGCAGGCCCTTTCACTTTCAACAACCCCCGTGTGGATTGTAGCTTTCATCATGGTGCCTGCTTTCGATGCTCCGCCCACGCAAGGCTCGCGCTGCTGCAAACTATCCTTGCCACTTCTCCTTCCTTGCGTGCCCTGGTTCCCGCTACCGTCAGCAGCCATGAGTTGAGGGTTGTCCATTCTCGGATCTCGTCGCTGAGACTGGCGGTCAGTTCTGCCATCTGGCGGCCAGATGTGCTGAGGGGGCCAGGAATCTCTCAATAGCTAGTCCTAGCTGGCCGCTCTAGACTGCAGACCCTTTTGGCCCTGCTTGATTTAGTCTCCTGTCATTTGCTAGTCGATTACTATCTATTCTTTTGACTATAACTACAGCCTCCGGGTTTTCAAGAAGTGATCTATGTCACTGGATAGGTCAGATCAAGTGAAATGAAGGATCATCGCGCCGCAGGATATCGGCTTGCAGTCTGGATTTGTTTCTTGTATCCAGCCACGCGGGCAATGAAGACTTTGAGAAGATATGCATATCATCATACTACCCAATCTCAACGCACAAGACTCGATCTTCTACTTCATAGACAAGCGAACACTGCAATGCCTGTGATCGACGCTGTCAGTCCACTCAGGCTTGATCTGGCCAGACACTGGGCCAGACACTAGGCAAGCTCGCAACCAGAGAACTCCCAGCTCGTAAACACCAGGAGTCTCTACTTTTGGCACGCTTGATGGACCAGATCACAACAAGCTGTAGGAAGATTTTCAGGAAGTGCACATATCCAGATTGTGTTTATGAGTGGAGACACTCCAGAGAAGATCACGGTTGCGATGGAGTTTGCCTATCTTAACTAGAATAGACAGCTCTCCCACCATCAAGAGTGGTCATTTAACCATAATATTTCTCTCTGCCGGAGACTTTGTTAGCATAATTGACCCCATACGGGCTGCTAGGACGACCACCGATGCAAGTCTCAGGTCCACCTGAGGTTTTGTGGTCCTACTCACTAAACAGATCGAATATCTCATGATTCATAACCCGTAGTGGTACTCTCTATGGTGTGCATCGGTCACTCTGGACCATAAACCACGTCAGCAATAGCATTAACATGCTCCTCATCCGTACCACAGCAACCACCAACAACCTTAAGGCCCGGCAAAAGGCTGAGCAACTCGGTATGCGTACGCGCCAGGGCAGCAACATCACCTCGATCCAGCGTCGCGGAATTATCCAACTCGCCATGACTCTTCTGGCTGGAATTCGCTCGCAAGCACCCAATCCTCCCTCTCACCCTCGCGTCCATCCGGCGCAGCACCGGCAAGAAATGCTCAGGATGCGCACAGTTCACGCCAAAGTAAACCGGGTACGCCCCCGTGGCCTCATCGACTTTCGCAATCGCCTCCTCCAGCGCCATCCCGCCCAGCAAGGCGCCGTCCGTCTCCACCACAAACGAGATCAAGATGGGCAACCCCGTCTCCCGCGCGAGGTTGGCCGCCGCCGTAGCCTCGAGGATATTGCTAGTGGTCAACAAACTCAGCATATCGACGCCCGCGTCCGCGAGGCTGCGGATCAGCTCTGCATAGCCGTCGGTAAAGACCTGGAGGTCCTGCGTCGCTGAGAGCTTGTAGGCATCGCCCAGCGGGCCCAGGCAGCCGCTGATGACAATGGGACACAGCTCGGTGGCTAGCTCAGCCCGGATGCTCTTCAGCAGCGCGACGGCATCGGAAGTCACGCTTCGCACCTTCGCCTTGACGTCTCCCCCCGGGGAGATGATGCGCATCCAGGGTTCGGAAGCGCGCCATGTCTGGGTCTCGAGTACGATGCCGGTCTGGTGACGTTGTGCGATGCGCACGTAGCTGCTGTGGAGTTCACGGAGGATGGCACAGCTTGCTGGGGACGAGAGTAAGGGCCAGGATGCGAATGACGGGAGGTCGTAGCCGTGCTTGTAGACCAGGGCTGTTTCGAAGCCGCCCTCGGTTAGGAAAGGGCGGCGAGAGTGGAGTTGGGGTAGGTTGGGAGTGCTTGATGGCATTTTCACGTCGGGATTCCAGGTCTTTGGAGAAAATGTGGATATGCAGTCATTGAGAGCAATGGGCAATGTTTAGGGTTGGGATAGGTAAGCTTATATTCAAATCGCGTGAGCCACTATTATATCCCCAAGGTGGAACCTTGATAGAGTGGGATAGACACTGCGCAGAGGGGTAAGTTTACCTACAAAGTTTCGCCACTCCCCCCACATGAAAACATACTGGGCAGTAACACAGCAGCAATTAGAAGATCTACACTATATCTTAATCCTCACTTACGATTTTCGCACCTGCCGTCCATTCCCTCCCCCAAGTCAAGGAAGCAGATCCAGCACGTGAAGGAATCCAAAAATCCGACAGAAACACCAATTCCCATTCCCGACCCGAGAACCATGACGATGATACTTCGTGAAGCAAAGCATAGCACCGAGGAAGACTGCCAGAATGAATCCACCGCGAGGAGATACCAACCGACGAGAAAGATTTCTTTGCCAGCTCAGGTTCCGCCGTACATTTTCTCTCGCGTCGCTTAAATCCAAGCAAAACCCATCGACTCACTCACTTGCTCACCCCCCTGCAGGCCAAGCAGACCGCACCTAGCTCATATCTTAGTCCCAAGGAACAAACCGCATGATCATTGCTTTTGGGTTTGCCGTCTACCTCGTGGGTAGCTAGGGAAACAAGTCGGCCTAGAAACGGTTGGGGCGAGGTGGGGCGAAACGTGGGAGACTATTGACGGGACTATCAAAAGGCTTAGGGAGCCAGTTCACGGCACAAATGCATCTGACCGTAAAACCGGTCTGCCATGTGAGGGCATGGATTGCTGGGTAGGAGAGAGCGTTATGTTTTTCATGTGTTGGGCCTTCGGGAGGGGCCGTGGTGAAGATGTTCGTTATTATGGTATAAATTTTATTTCGCGGCTATGGTGTATGAATTTGTCTCTGATAAATGTTTCATAAAATGTAGACAAACCAACTCATCCGACTAACCCTATGAAACGACGAAAGGATATCTTGATACTGATAAAACCGCTGAAATGTGATGTCCCTAAGAAATCCTTACACGCCTCCTAGGAGAATCCCAAATGATCAAACAAAATGCCTCCTTTATGAACAGTATTCATGACCTCTCCCGTCTTCGTGGCCCGAGAAAATGATGGCTCCTTATTACTCACCGATTCGCAGAGAGAAAGGGCTTTCGCGCCCATCTGTAGTGGCACCATCGATGCTTGCCGCGTATGGTCTGATGGTATCCTCTCTGCCTCCGTTTCGGATGGCAAAGCTTCTCAAGCTTCCAGTATCATCTCTTATACTGCCATTGTCGCCATATTGTGACACCTTGTCTCGGCCAAATTTAGGATCCACTGGAGGAGCTTGCTTGAAACGTTTCGCAGTACCCTGGGCATTCTCATCATCTACGATGACGATCATCCATACACCAATTGCACTGTTGCTTCCTAGAAGAGGTGTACAATGAATCCATCTGTTTCTGCCATCGAGATCCTGCTTGCTTATCCACCTGACCTTGGCAGTGACTCCACGGCCATCAGCTAAGGCCTGGGTGAGTTCTTCGCGAACACGGTGAGAACCACCAACTTTTGCCATGAATGGGCTTTGGAGGATTCCAGGAACGCGAAGTGATGGACTTGCGAATAGAATTCTTAAGCTTGGGTATGGGCGGACGAGTAAATAGTTTTCGTAAATACCGCAGAGTTTTCCGCTTGGACGGCCGAGACTGAAGCTCTTCTTGGTTCCATCTGGGCTGGCATCGCTGATAAGTAGTCGAGGTTTGTGCCAGTTCACCGTAGTGGCGGTTTCCACTTCTTCTTCTTGCGACTCTTTATGCATTCTCCCACCCCACCGTCGCACAATGTTGAGTTCTTGCATATTGAGCATCTCGCTTAGCTCTTGAAACTCATCTTTCTTGACTCCATTCGCCATGGGATCCTCATCGTCTTTCGAATTTGCTTTGTACTCTGCTGCCATTGCCACTCTTGCAAGTGATTCCATATCTGAACACTCCTTTACTAAGCCGGATACATCGACCTGCGCACCAATAAAATATCGGATCGTGCCGCGACTGTCGCATAAGGGCGCGATCATTAGGAGATTCATGAAAGGAGAACCGTCGCGGCGGCTGAATTTGTTAGCCGATTCTTCACCATATAGTCGGGAAAACTCACTAATTCAGAAACACCTCGCAATGTTCCTGCCCAGCATGGATCTTGTCCCGGATTCTTCGTGAGCTGAAAGGATTCGTTTTTGGACCTTGAAGGAAGCGACAATTTTTGCCTATAACATAGTTCATACCGTATTGTGTCGTGCGGTGGAATTCTACCTCTCGTTAGCTTCTCGACTGCAGGTTGAATTTATTTTTATTACCTTCTGAAGCAAAAACAATAGGGTTGTCAGGACGTGAAGGATCAGTTAAGCAGAAGACCTCGGCCAAACCCTCAGAAGCTTCTCGCAAATGAGCTGGCAAGGTTCCAGTGATTCTCCTTTGAATCGATGCGCTCACGGTCTGGGTATAGGTATGTGTAATGTATGCCGGTAAATCCTCACGAACCAGAACTTCAAATGCCTGTCTCGCTCTTTCTTCCAACGCAGTATTGGAAGTAGAAGTCACGGGCGGTTGAGTAAATTCGAACCCGTCTATGGGATCTAGAGCTTCTGCAATCGCATTGGAGTAATGTATCGCTTTCATCGCCTTGATAGCATCCAGGTAATATATCAGAATTGGTATCGAGCTTGCTCTGTTTGAACTTAAGAAAGCTGTGAAACGTAACAACAGGGATGGATCTAGAAAGATAGCCTTTAAATGTTCGGTGGAAAATAATTGTTCAGATCTCGTTTCCAAAGAATATTGTTTGGTCGCAGCATCTGGAGGCGCCACAAGATCAAAAGACCCTGGATCTAAGTCTTCTTCTATCAACGGTTCGAGTTGGTCGTCTATTGCAGACTTCGACTGCAAGGCCGGCAGAGATGTTGCGTTGGTTTCATAAGAACATACCGAGCCTGCTCGCGACTGGGTTACGTCGGAGTGATAGGTGGTAGTCGGGGATTGAACAGCTGAATCCATTGCTAGATCTTCCTTTGCTTCCCTCAAGGAATCGTGATCGTCTTTAGGTCGTTTGTTCCTATATATGTGTGTTAGCGGGATGCATAAAATAGAGTTGCGGTCTTCGCACTTTGTCCGCCTTAGAACTGGTACAACTTCCGGATCCGGCTTTTGGATCGGAAGGAAAGAAACAAGCTTGGGGGTCTCGACGTCTGTATTTATCACTGGCAAACCTTGCAGCGAAGGATTGTCAACTCGTACCGGACTGTCTGATTTAATTGAAAACCTGCCGGATGCCGCCGAGTCAGGTCTCTTTCTTGCCGTTGCGGTCGACGGACGGTAATACGGTATCGATGGCGGCTCAGCAGCGTAGAGATCGAGGTCCGGGTCTTCGTTTTCCTCGCTGATGGGGGTGGTGGAGTGGTAAAGAGAAGAAACCTTCATAGCTGAAGGGGCTCGGCGATCCGATGATCTAAGAAAGTTCATATTTTCGGTGGCCCTCTGAGTGGCTCGCGGAGAAGGAAACTAGAATATTGACATTCGGCGTCAGTATTGGATTGGCAGGCCAGGAACGGCGTAGTGGTGCGTATTGGTGCTAGGATGGAGCATGACCCTTCCCGATCTAAAACCAGAGCTTGGAGGAAAAGAAAACGCGGCAGACACTTGACTATATAGCGAGGACGAGTGACAATGGGCCAAAGAAATGAGACGGCGTTGCCCACCAAGGACCAGGATGTTAGAGTTGCACTTGAAGCCGGCAAGTTCACATCCTGCGCGTATGATGGCATTGCAGCCATGTCGCGTGGCTGTGGCCGGAACAGGGTGCGCTGGGCGGCCCTAAGCGTGCAATGGCAATGGGCAGGCCCAGCTTGGCCTTGGACTCGACGACTATTGACGACGAGATGCAGCTAGAGATCCGGTGGGCTGCTTTAGTTCGCGATAGTAAGGGGTATGGATCCCATTACCATTGCCGCGGTCCTATTGGGCTTGATGCTGCGCTGGTGTTCGTGGGCGTGCAGCACGAGAAGGATCGGGAGACGGTGCAGTGAGGAGTTGGGATCATCACTTTATTCTTAAATTATTTTTATGTCTTCCCTCTCCGTCGCTCGCCCCCCTCTCTGTCGACCGGTCGGTTTTGCACGGGCTCACTCTCAGGGCAATGGCGATAGAGGGCAGGCACACTATTGCGTAGTGTGGTGAGCTCCGCCGAGCATCGACACCACATCAACGGGATAGAGAGCGAGCAAGGACAAGACGATTCGGATAAAACAATCGTACGATCTCCTGCAACCCAGTCCCAGTTTCCTTCAGTCTCGTGAGACCCCGTCGACGGCTCTTTACTTTTTCCTCCCACAGCCAGGCCCATCTATGCAGCTTTGAATGATATCTGCAAAGAAATATGCGATTGAGAGACGTCGACATAAGAATTGCAAGGTATGTGTTTCCAAAGAAGCAATGGAACCATGTCGCGATCCTCAACTACGGCATCTCAACCCCATAATAAATCGGACAAGACCCCTGCTGCATCTGCCAGCTCTACCGCACGCCCACAGCCCTGCCCTGCCGCCTTCTCTCGCAGAAAGCGACATGTCATCCAATGTGTCTTCCATGCGACCAGTGTAGCCTCCAACCCGAAATTTGAATGCTTTGCGCGCATGAACAGTCCAAGACAGGAGCAACGAAGAAGAATCAATCCGAGCTGACTTCAGCTCCCATATCCAGTTATTTGCCGTGCCGTCAACCACTTTCCATCGCGTCCATATTCGGAAAGACCATTCAAATAGGGTCTGGCCTTGTCCTTGCCATTTGCAGATCCGATCCTTCGCAGACAGGATTGAGCAGTACTTGTGGAGAAAGCCCCTCCCTAGTGCCCAGACGGTATACTAGACGTAATATGCGCGTGCGGTGGATATAGTGGAACTCCCGGGGGTATGTTGTGTATCGTTGCTCGGTGTCTTTAATTCAAACGCTGCTGCTTGCTGGATAATATCAGCAAATGTAGGCAGCAAAAGCAAGCAGAAAAGCCGGGCCAATTCCTCCCCCCGTACTGCTTGAGCCGGACCCAACGAACGCATCGGCTGCTGCAAGACAGAGAACGATGCAGCGGGGGGCCCGGCTGGTGCGTCCGGGCTACGCAATGTTGGCTTCGCTACTGGATGGCAGGCTGCGCGTTTAAAAAACGGCCTGCCGACGGGTTTTCCGCCATTCAACCCCTGTGGCCGCCAACCATTCTTTTTCTCCCAAGACCATGCTTAAATTACATGTGCGAGGTCTTCCGCAGATGGACCTGGGACAGGTACCAAGCAGAGGACATTGAAACAAACTAGAGCGAGGGTGAGAATGGTCTGTTGCTTGAAATCTTAGCATTTGAGTAGCCCGCAGCCTCGGAAACCCCTTTCGTTTCCATACAATCAAGGACTCTGGTTCTGCCGTGCTGATCAGCATTGGGGCGGAAGAGCTTGGAGCTTGTATAGAGATCGTCCGCTAAAGTACCAACTGGATCTTCGCTGGACTGACGATCATCTCTGATTTTTCGGCCGCTATCCAAACATCAATAGTGCCTGCAGCACAGCATAGCATAGCCCCGGTTCATGACGTTTGAGACCGATGAGGAATTCTGATCGACCATCTTGGAGCATTGTGCTTCAGCTCCACCGTCCTAAGAACGGCAGTCTAGTCTCCGGGCCCCTAGCGGCAGATGTAGTTCGTGGTACAGATGTCCACCATGATCGAGGTTGGTTCAATGCCCAAGTGGTCACCGACAATCTGTGCGCTTATCAAGGTCGATCGACACTTTGCAGCCACGTCGTTGTTTTGAAGCCTGTCAAACTCCCCGTCTGTGGTGACCACGTGTAATCAAGAGCCCCGACCTTCCAAGCTGGAAAATGTGGTGATTGTGGAGATTGGTAGGATACCAACCTGTATGGATGTCCAAGGCTTCTGTGGCATCGCAGCGAGCGAAGGCTGAGTCGATTTTCAGTGTGATACAAATGGTAGTCCGGGCTGGCATCCTCCCTCCACACACAGAAATAACACAGCTCTGGCCTTTGAATTTCCTCAATGCCTGCATAGATGGCAGCTATGCAAACTGCAAGACATCTATCTCTGAAGAGCAATGCCCCGCAGCCCTTGCATAGTGATCTGGCTGAGGATAGAATTGAGAAGTCAGGGCAGAGCCATTGCAATGGGTGATAGCACTGGCTATGGTGCTGGCTGTGCCTTTCTATAAGGGCGAAAGAATCAAGAGGAATGGAAGTAATGGCGAAGCATTCCTCTCCTGACAGATGTCTTATGTCGAAAATGGGGAGTCTTGATACCCCTTCCATTTTCCGTAGACGACATGCCAGGAGCATGTTCTCGAGACCATACTTCTGCCCGTCTTCTGCTCTGCTTTTCAAGTGTTAAGAGGTTATCGCGTTACATCACTCAGTTCTTCGTCTGCTCCTTTCATCTGAGCTATGGTCTATGGTCGTGCCATAGTGCATCATTGGCAGCCAGCAATGTATCCCAGATACTCGTAAGTAATTGCTGTCAACTTCATGCAAGCACCAAGTCCAATTTTAGAGACCGTTTTGCCCGGTGGTAGCTGTAATGATATTCAAAGGCCAAGCCAGTCTCATTATAGAAGTATCCCGTACAATGTGCTTTTGGTGGCTCTCCTTGTCTCCTCTCTGTAGCTGATGTCTCCTCAGCCAGCCACCCTATTGGAACACCGTTTCGCGCTATCCACCACCTAACAGATATCTCGGTCTCGCCAATAGATGGATACCTGCACTCTCTCTATTCACAGGCATTGTCCTCGTCTGGAAGTTCCGAAATCTAGGTCTCAACTGGCGTTTGTTTCCGGACAAGGGCGACATTATCCGCCCCCGAGCAGGAGGCCCCAACGGACTCATAGTTCAAAGCCATCCTGGCTCGGAGTCGTATAACAAGAAGGAATATGGGGTGCGGGCAACCCACTTTGAGCTGGGTTCGGTTAAGCCAGTGGGCGAACCATATACCAAAATGATCGTTGTTTCAAGAACAATCAGCGATAATACCGACTGGGTTCAGCAGAACTTTGGATCTGATCCTCATATCTCACATGCGATCTATACAGTTGATGATCCCTCGGCGGATCTCCATCCACCAACGAATAAAGGACGTGAAGTGATGGTATACCTGTCATATATCATCGATTACTATCACAATCTGTCCGATGTCAATATATTTATGCATTCAGATCAGAATGCATGGCGCAACGACGGGGGCTTTGGGTTGAATGCCGTCCAGTTGATCGCGCGACTATCCTCCGAACGGGTTCAGCGAGTAGGGTATATGAACATGCGATGCCAATGGGATCCTGGTTGTCCCCATGGGTTGCACTCGAAAGAACTCGTGGAAGAGGAGCACAAGCAACAGCAAGCTTTGCTTGCCCAGTCCTGGGCCGAGCTCTTTCCATTGGACGCCATGCCGGATATCCTTGCCCAGCCATGTTGTGCACAGTTCGCCGTATCGAAAGCTACCATTCGGAGCATTCCTTTGGTGCGATACAGCTTCTACCGGGATTGGCTGCTACATACGCAGCTATCCGACGAGATGAGCAGCCGTGTCTTCGAGTACATATGGCAATTCATCTTCACAGGCCAAGACACGGCGTGCCCAAAGCCGCATATATGCTATTGCGATGGCTTTGGTATCTGTTTTGGTGGCGAAGCTCAATACGACAATTACTGGGAAATTGATGCAGAACGCTTGAAACTGCTGGAGAAGGCTGAGGGGGCAGAGAGACACCGGCATCAATATACCAGCCTAGTCCAGGATGGCCAGTTCCAGGCTGCAAAAAAGCTGACACCTCCCGAGGAGGGTCTGCTTGAAGAGCTGCAGATGAAGGTTGCTATCTTGCAGCAATGGCAGGATGATAGAAAATTGGAGGCCATGCAGCACGGTGATGTGGCCAGGAATCGAGCGAAAGAGGCGGGACGACCTTGGAAAGATGGCGACGGATTCTGAATGCGTATCTTTAGGATGTATAGGTAGCCACGCTTGTCAAACATTCCATGCAATGGATTACTTTCTGGTGATGGCATATGTGCTGAGTAAACTTGCCTTTAAATGCGCCCAAGTGTCCCAATAGTTGACATAAGACATCAAAAATCTCAAAGGGACTTGGTGGTCGGAGCTAATATACGGAAAAGGACAGTAACTTCTGAGTCGTGGCAAATTTGGCAAATTTTCATTCAATCAAGTCGAGATAAGGGGATCATTTACAATTTTCTACATTCCTGAGTGCTGTAAGTTACAGTATCTCCAGACAGCGCTATCATTTCGGCTCAGGAAGAGTCGGCTCCTATCACGATACATCAGCGCATGTACGACTCAAAAACATCAACAAGCACTGGTAGGAGAAGCAAATCAAAAAGCTTACCACCGACGTAATTGCATTTCCAGGTAGTTCCATCAAGTCCTCGAAGTTGCCAGGGAGCTTCGCAAAGTTGTACATCCCATCGATGCAGTGATTCGCATGCTCTCCGTGGATGCCGCCGGTGGGGAACTTCTGCCCGACTTCGCCATGCACGATCGATTCTTCGGGGAGCGTCTGGATATCGAGGGTTGCTGAAGACATGGTCTCGCTAATCTTGGGCGTCACGGTGATGCAAAAGTGGATCGGGCAGAAGACTTCATCGTAGTCGCTGTCAAGCTTTCGCGGGTCGTCTTCGTCGGGGCTTGCTGGTGGGGTGGCAGCAGCAGGTAATCTAGGTGGAAAGACTGCCTGTGGAGTTGAAGCAAAAGGATCGACGAGCTTGGGAATTGGGGTGTGAGGATCCACGGTGGGAGATTGCTGTTGTGGCGTCTGGTCGCCTGGAGATTGGGCGCCGTCTCCTTGGACATGATGAAGATGAAGGAGCTTGTGGTCGGTGGGCTTTTCGCATTCGATGTGCTTCTGCTTCTCTGTGGAAGGTCTTTCGACAAGGAAGACAAACGTGAATTCGCGTGGCAAGCCAGATTCTTGTTGCGAATTCTCCTCTAGTGACCATACCAACTTCGTATCTGGCTTTCGATGCTCGTTCAAGCTGAACCCTTCTCTATGATATGTGCTCCTGGTTGACCCTTGGCTAGTAGAGTCAGCAGTGCCATCTACAGCGCTCACCTATCCTAGAGACCTATCTACATAACATGTGACGTAAGTTAACAATTCGTACATGATGCAACTTACATCTTCATCATGGTTCCTACAACTTTATCCTTCTCATGAGACATTCCTGCATTCACAGATGCTCCCCCCACGGGACATTTGGTTACACCTGTTCCAGTTGTTAGAGGACCGAACCAAACGTCAATATCTCTCCCCACTCACCAACACTAGCTCCCAGCCTGCAAGCAAAGACTTGTCAGTTTCATGCCAGCTGCAAATACAGGGATCTTACTGGAAATTCCACTTCAAGGATTCGGTGCTCATGCGACCATAAGCAGCATGAGGTGCATACTTGAGGAAACGAAGCTGCTCATTCTTCTCCGACCGGGCAGTCAGAGTGACTATAGCAGACTCGAATCGATGTTTCACCGAAAGGGAAGGGTGCAAGACAAAGCTGATGGCTACGAAAGTGACGTGGATTGTGTTTTTCGTGCGTACGTTGTCATCATCATACAAGCCGTTCTGTAGACGCTGAAGATGTGCCGACACATATGCCTCGCCTGCAAAGTCTCGTTCATAAAGAATCTGCTCAGTGATCTGGAATTTCTGGTCGGGGCCGTTCTTATTAGATACTTGGTTAAACTTGACAGGAGGTGCGGCTGCGGAAGGGAGCGTGATCGTCAGACCTGACGCAGCTGTCGTAACTGGTGTTGCAGCCATGTTGAGAAATAGAGACGATAAGAATATTGAGGAGTGAGACTATTGTAATTTACTTTAGGGCTCTTGTTGCTGTATGGATGCTGCAAAAATCCTAGCCAGTAGCTTTGGTTCAGCAAAACTCTGAGCGAATTCACGGGTTGGGAAGGAGCACCTCACATCCCGTGGACAAATGTTTCACTTCAATATCATTGCAGGTGTCTAAAGTCTTTCTGTTGTGCATCACAAGAAGGAAGATATTTTGCCTTCTCCCTTCCTCTCCCTCTCTCCGCCAAAGAATGTCCTCATATGCGCAAGAACTTGAGTCTGAGGGAGCAAAGCAGTTCGCCCAAGAACGTAAGCGAGCAAGTGCTGCATCCTGCTCGTGGAGGCTGTTGAGGCAAGCAGCAATTAGCAGAAAGGCATTGAGTATGGTTGAAGATGACGGTGTCAACACCTGAGTATTACTCAAAGAGCCCAAGTACTTCTGCGTCACCTCGGAGAGGAAGGGTGAGGGGATATCGAACGCAATATCGGGTAGAGCGGAAGGCCCATATCGCTGAGTTGGGGTCGCCATAAACCTACGCGAGCAAGGACCTCTCCACACCCGAAGGCTGAACGTTCCGCAGCTACCCGCACCAAAAACTCTATGGGAGGAAGTGGGACGGCACTGAATAAAGGATCTGATATAGGTATGATTCCGGATGGGATACAGGAACAGAGGGTTCGGGTCGAAGGAGCCAGACCTTGCTCATGGTAATGCAATATCGATGTATAGAAGTGAGTCTCTCTCGTCGGCCGAGGATGGCGATTTGCACTAGTGGTCTCTCCCGCTACCCGGACCATCTATACTTCAGCTGCCTTATCGGGCACGAGACGCTTGTTTATGCTCGAGATACCATCCGCCCTCGCTCTTCATCCTTCACACCTCTCTTTGGATCTTGAACATTCGGCTTTCCGGTGAACCCCCAGGAGCAATGGCGGTCTATGTCCAGAAGGAAGAGCAACGCCAAATCTGCGATGATTTGGTCTTCGTGGAGGAGTTCGATGCACTGTAAGACTTCCATGCACCCGCCACCCCACCTCCGCCTATTATGTCCACAGGAGTCATGCTGACCGCCACGTTCCAGCTCCATCGAATACAAGCCCAAGCCAGTTGAGAAATACCCAGGTACTCATGACATCCCCGTTGTTTGCTTATGCTTGCCATCTCCGCTCATTCTTTTGAACAATATCTCTGGCCGGTCGTGACCCAGCTGTGACAAGTGTCTCGCATTGTCTGATGTCTACTTCCGCTGCCCGGAGTGTCAGCAAAAGCCTACACGAGCGAAGTTCTCTACCACAGCAGTTAAATCACTACGTAGTTCTTGGTGATCCAATTCAATCACTGGATCCTTTTCAGGATTCATCATAAACCTTAGAATGCTCTTACGGAATGGTTTTCTTGCTTGCAAGCACCAAATTTCTCATGGCCATGTCCCGCTTAGTGGCTAAGGGTTCCTCGGTCCGGTTGACCTTAGGGACTTTTACTAACATGCACCAGCCAAACTCCATGCTCAATCGGTTGCAAGACGTCTCGGTGTGAGGGATGGCTTGATATATTTACCTGGCCTCACAGAGGCCAGCTATGAGGACAGTGACATGGCACCTGCCTTCCGACAGCGCCGTTATTTCTACTACCTTAGCGGATGCAATGAATCTGGTTATGCGGTCACTTATGACATTCATACTGACAAACTCTCTTTGTGGATGCCTCCTCAGAGAGATCCGCATTCAGCTATTTTCAACGGTGTCATTCCATCGGTCGAGGAAGTCAAGGCCACATATGATGTCGATTATGTTGAAAGAGTTACCAAACTTGATGACTACCTCACGTTCTATGCTCACCATAACCTTGGCTACATCTACCTCCTCCATAACTACCAGGTTCCTAGTGGTGTCAAGGCGGTGATGAGTTACAAGGATGGATCTACAAGCCGACTTGATTCCTCGCCATTTGATAGCTCGAAGCTATTGAATGCGATGGATGCCGCACGCGCTGTGAAGAGCCCGTGGGAGCTGAAGGCTATCCGAAAGGCCAGCGCAATTTCTGCTCTGGCTCATATTAACGTTCTGCGTGGCATCTCTCGATTCACAAATGAGACCGAAATTGAAGCAGTATTTACTGCCACCTGCATTGCCTCCGGAGCCAAAAACCAAGCTTATGGTGTTATTGCAGCGGCCGGCCCAAATGCCAGCACTCTGCACTATATGTCAAACACCTCTTCGCTCAAAGGCCAGCAGACTGTCTGTCTCGATGCCGGCTGCGAATGGAAGTGCTATGCCTCCGATGTTACTCGTACCTTTCCTATATCTGGCTCTTGGACACCAGAGGCCAAGGAGATCTATGATCTTGTAGCGAAGATGCAGGAGGAGTGCATTGCCATGGTTAAGCCGGGCTTCAATTTCCGACTTGCTCACCTACACGCGCACAAGGTTGCCCTTGAAGGTACGCTCTGAATGGCTATACTAACCAGAGCTATTCCATCTCATGGCCTGAGGAGTACTAACACCGCAATCAGGTCTAATGAAACTGGGCATATTGTATAATGGAACGGCGAACGAAATATTTGTCTCTGGCGTGACAACTGCTTTCTTCCCTCACGGCGTAAGTGGCGTGAACAGTTGAATCTACCATACTTTTGTGCTAACACTAAGCAGCTTGGCCATTTCATGGGACTCGAAGTCCACGACGTCGGCCAAGATGCACCATCCAGCAAAGCCGACTATGCGTTGTACGGATTTCGCGACAATCCCACCTCGTGGGCAAGCGCATTCGGTGAAATGCTCCGAACCTCGCCTCGCATGGCTTCTGTAGCTTCGCTTGAGCCAAACATGGTCATCACCGTGGAGCCTGGAATGTAAGCTATTGCTTCCTTTTTCTTGATATATCAGTACTGACCAGGCCCAACAGCTACTTCAACCGCTGGGCCATCGAAGAAGTGCACCTGAAGACAGAAAAGTACGCCAAGTACATTAACAAAGACCTCCTGGAGAAGTATTACCCCGTTGGAGGCGTGCGCATCGAAGACGACATCCTCGTCACGAAGGACGGATATGAGAACCTGACCACAGTTCCTAAGGGTGACGCAGCACTGAAGATCATCAACGAGGCTCGGGAAAAGCGAGAGGGCAAGCAGGAAGCCGTCGAAGAGAGCAAGAAGAAGGGCTGGCTTTGGTAAGCCTTTCGGCTGGGGCTAAGTTAATTAATGACTGACATGGGCGGGCTGGCTTTCTCTTTATTTCCAATGCAAGGTTAGCAGGCGTTTCTTTGTATGTCTCCGTACGTTTGAAATATCGGATCATGTATGTGAAACGAGTCTTGTGTAGCAGAGTTTAAATCATGAAATTCTGTGTACCCCATTTCTCGCAGGCTTGTGTGCTTCCTTGTTTACTGGATAGTTAAGCATGGGGGCGGAACAAATGCCGAGAATCCTCTCCCACGCAACCATCCTGAGCCTTCAAAACTGTGGGTTGAAGCACTCGTGCAACCGACCTGTACAACACGAATAAGCGACGAGGAGAATTTTGGCAATCGGGGCACAGTGCGAAAATCCAATCGAGGGAACGATCGAATAGTAATCGGCACCATTCAAAGAGGGCCGCAATACCATAGTTGCATTACTAATATATTATGGAGAATCCTACCTACCCATCCATAAGTTCGGGTCGCTATATCAATCATGTCTCATCAATTCCTGTCTAGATCCATGAAAGTGTTCCTAATCCACCTTCCTCAGACCCTCAAGGTCTTCAATGATACCACATAACCTCAAGCCATAGTCCAAACCTGTGCCTTGCTCAGAATCTGTCTCCCACGGACCTCGATCCCCACGAAGCCAGCGAATCGAACTCTTTGGTTGCTCTCCTCGGTGGATTTGCTCTTCTCATCCGTGCCTGCGGTTGATGCCACGCTGCCCTTCCTCGCTGACGCGCTTTGTCCCATCATTGCTTGTAAGACGGCATTTTTAGCCCTCTCCTTCTTATCTCCACTGTGGCTGGAGTCACCATCGCCAGTCGACTCTGCTCCAGGATTTTCCAAAGATGGAATCCCCTCGCAAACTTTCATAATATTCGTTGCAAGCATATCACCTGGCATCGGGTACGATATCGATATTTCCCGGCTTTCAAGTGGGAGGTTAGCAGTAATGCCCACAGCCAATTCCATGATCATATGGGCACTCTCCTGAATGCCCGCCGGCGCCGGATCTTGCAAATGATTTATCAAATTCGCAGTAAGATTTGAAGTGGCCATTTGCGTAAATTGCTTCTTATGCTCCTCGCTCGCAGGGGTCGAGAGGACATCTCGGAGACCTTCCAAAGTTGCAAGGCGCCATTGAATGACCTTCGATGTTAGAGCATCAGACTCTTCCTGGTTATTCAGTGCTGGCGAGAAAAGTCGGATGTTTCTTTCTACTATTTTCAGATTCGAACTGAACTCAGGCTCAAGCGCTGGATGGAATGTTTTGTCAAAGACTTCGTCAATTAGGAATTTCGAGATAACAGATCTTCCAACAGCTGTCATCTCTTGTTTGCCAACTTTGACTGCATCTTGATTGACGGATTGGGATATCCAGCTAGGCACTTTGCGCCAGTCCTTCCTGATATTGAAGGCAAGATTTGTGATGGCTCCATCTAGGCGCTGGAAGCGCGTCATGTACTCGCTATCATCAAGTGATGTTCGAGATTGTGATAATCGCTGATTTGCAAGGGTGTTCTGTAACTGTTCAACCTGTGCCGTCTTTTCAAAATATAACCCTTTGACTTTCTTGTATTTTTGAGCTGCATCAAAGTTAGTAATGTGGTTACCAGATCGACACGTTGGACTTACAGAGCTCTTTGAATGCGTCAGCAACGTTTTGATCCGCTGGCCCTGGAGGTGGTGTATTTCTTCCTTGCTCGCCAGCCGCCCCGGATGCACCGAATTGTTCCCTTTGAGGAGGCCCGCCTCTATAATTCGAGGGATGAGGACTGATTGAAGGTGTTGTAGGTTGGGTGCGGTACTGTTGCTGCTGCTGGAATGATTGTCCTTCTCTTGTATCTGATTGTGTCTGGAGAGCCTGCTTCGCATCGAGAGACCTACGCTGCTGAGACCCTTGATTAGTCGGGGCCATTGTCTGCTGCGGGTTGGAGCGAGATGCCTGCGTTGGTGTTGTGCGATCGTGAGGATCACGTTGCAAGTGACCACCAGTTGGAGAGTGTCCGTTGGACTGTACAGATATTGGGCGCGAATCCTCTCGTGGGTCCGTTGGTGACTCGTAAGACGCTTGGGAAATGGTTTCCGGATTCTGCAGTTGTCGAATGTGGTCGTTTATGACCAAGTGTCCGGGTTGAATATTCGCCTCGGGGGGTAGATTTGGAAGTGGTTGTTGGTATCGGCTCTCTTGGGCAGTATCTTGAGAGTGATACTGGGCTTGGTCCGGAGGATGCTGCAGCTGTTGCGGGTAATGTTGTCGCAGCTCTCCGTTTTTATTTTCGATTCCAGAGAGCTTTGCTGCTTGAACGTCGTCTTGGACAGCCCTGATGCTATGCTTCGAAAGCTTACCTGCGACGCGTTGCTGTTCTGAGTCCCTGATAAGGTAAGGATCCAAGTCAGAGTCTTCCTCAACCCCTTCCGGCGGGGATATCAAATGCGGCCGTGTATCTCCTCCTTGGTAGCCAGCTTCCTTCTGTCGCTCTACTTGTGCTGGATTACGCAGTGGCTCTTTTTTCGATGCCTTGCGAGACAAGCTGGAAGAGTTGCCTAATTGTGACTGCTGTTTTTGTTCTGGAGGTGGCTTGCTCCCTCTCATGCGACCAAAGAACCCCTTTTTCTCCTTTGGCTCCACGATGGGCGACGGTGGTTGTTGTAAATTACCCGTGTTCTTGCGCCCTTGTTGCTGCAGTCTTCGAGCTTGGAGTATTAGGTCATCTACAGAGGTCCCAGCTTGTGATTGTGATTGAACTGCCGCAGAGGAGGGGTACGATTGAGGCTGGTTAGGCGGACGACGGGTTGACTGAGACCGCGAGGGAGGATCGTCTGAGGATTGGTAGGGACGATGTTCGAGATCCGACGTCGAGTTCTGAAGAATGTACGGTTGAGAGAGATCGCCGGTGTTTCGTTGTCCCAATGCAGGATTGAGGGGTGTCCTTGCCCGAGTAGGCCCAAGGTCTTCGGCGGAATCACCAGTAGAAGGAGTAACGGACCGCGAGTCGATAATATCGTTCAAGTCGTGCTTGGAACGATTGTTATGCCGGTGGAATCCGAGTGGCATTTGCCTGGAAAGATCGTGGCCGAAGCTCACGATGGGGATGCTGTTGGAATTGGAGCTGGAACAGGAACTGCACACAGAGCACAGCCAGCCAGCTATGGCGGGGCTTAGTCCGACTGGGCACCGGTTGGGCTGGTGTGACTGATGGATGTATCAAGGGAGCCCTGGGCAGCCAAAGGAGCTGCAATGAGGTAGTTCAGACGACGTGGGACAGCGCAATGCAGAAGAATCGAGTAGGGGATAAGAATAGCGAGGCGGCGTCAACTCGTCGACGGTGCTTGCCCGTTTGGCAGGAAACAGAAGACACGACGACGTAGGGCAGGGGGGTTTGGGGCAGGGACAAAGTGGCTCAGCCCTGGGTGAACATGATTGTCATTCGCTGCATGGGGTAAGCTGCGCTTGACAATGGGCTGTGAAAGGAACCGGAGTGCTGAAATGCAACAATCCTTCGAGGTTGCGGTTGCAACACTGTCTCGAGTTGCGCTTGGACAAGATCCATCGAATTGGAGGTCCCTCAGTCGATGTCCAGCGCGCGCATGTCGGTGACGTGCAATTCGAGTGGCTGCGGATCAGGTCATCACGTGAGTGGGTGCTGGACAGCACAACGGCACAGCACGCCGAGGGGAAGTCAAGCGTAAGAATCTTAGCGAAAGACACTTTGGAGGAGTCCTTGCTTGGTTTGCCTTGGGTAATCATATACTGCCCAGATGTCGAGAAGGATTTGCGCGGTGGGAAATTGGTCATATCCCACTGGATCCGTCTTGTGCCGATCTACGTAGACAAATAAGACGAACACACCGCCGGCCAAGAGATGCCCACACGCTCCTTGCTTGCGACTTCTCCTTGGGAAGTAGATCTCTGGGTTCTGGATCTTGGAACTTGCCTGACAGGATTTGATCTGTCTCAATGGCACCCCGATGGAGCATCACCCTCGCCCAACGCCTGTCAAGCTGCAGAGGGTGCTCGAGACGTACCCCGTACAGTACAGTACCGGCAAGCGTTATCTCGCAGCGGTCTCCAGCGGTAAGTAATATAGATATGCCTCCAGAAGAAAGACATCCCATGACGCAGCGAAACGCTCATCTATTATTATAAATAGTATGCAGCGAAGCGATGGCACCTTTGTCGGGACCCGCATATGCCGTCAGCATCACCACCGCTTCTTGCGTTGCGCCATCCGTGCTCGGGAGCGCTCTTCATCCATGGCATGACCGGCCAGCGACGTGAGCAAGCAAGCAAACAAACAAACAAACAAACTCGCAAGCCAATGCTTTGCATGAGGTCGAATGCTCCTGCGCAAGTGAAGTATTGGAGATTCGCATGAGGCTATTGACAAACTCTTCTCCGAGCGACACAGCAACGCGCGTAGCTGCATATAGGTGTTGTTGCCAAGTTACGCCATGCCCGCCGGCATGAGCCCACAAGACCTCTTCCGCGATGGTCGGAGCCGAGAGCGACAACATTGCCGTCGTTGATGGTGTGAACAAGTGATGAGACTGCCGCTGCCCAAGGCAGGAACCAGGCAATGGCCCTCTGGCCTCCTCTCCCACGTGCGGTATTTCACTGCTGGCCACAGCCACGGTCGGAAAAGCAATAGGCATGGCGGGAAAAGGAGAGATTCCAGCCATGGAGTGACAGTTGGGGAGCAGCGATGGAAAAAGCAAGAATGCATGGCATGGCATGGCATGCATGCCCAGCGGTGGCCAGATGTTCGTGGTCACTGCCCGCCACATGAGCAATCACTCGTCCAAACAGCCGGCCAATTCATCTCGAGAAGTACTCCTCGCTTCGCCGCCTGCATGGACAAGATGTTTCAAGCGTCTCGATGCGGGAATCTGATCATCCTGAGCCCAAGACAGTGCATTTAACCCGTCCTTACTTCTCATTGGGGGCTAGATGATCGTCAGGTACCGTGGGCCTGTCTCGCTCGTCTCCCTCCTCTGCTAGGATGGATGCCTGCCAACCAAACAGGATCGAACTCAAAAGCCTTTGAATCGAGATGCGATGAGTGGAGGCGAGCGGTGGAGTGTTGGATGATGCTCATTTCGAGCAGCTTTGACCGCCCCCGCGCTCCAGCAAGGTAGTTGTGAGCTTTGAAGACTAAATACCGCGGCTGTTCGTCGCTGTGCTTTTCCTCTGCCCTATTTCACATCCAAGCGCCTCCCCGTTAGGTGAGGAATCTGTCTTACTGTACATCGATCTTCCGCCGGCGTGCATCTCAGACATCGGCGTGGTTTCTGTCGATATACACGGGTGGTTGTGCAGTGCTGCAAACATACATATATCGGGGCATGATCCACAAGCTCTTTTGACTGCACCCACCAGATTCTTTTGTTGACATTGCTCGTGTTTTTCTGTCCGCATCTTTCTCCCGCTCCTAGAAGGATTGACCAAACCTCGCGACTGATCCGTTGCAAATCCGTCTGCTCACCGTTTTCACATTGCGACCTATACTCTGCTGCGATGCGCTTTGTCCACTTTCTCAGCCTTGTGCTGTCGTTCACTTGCATCGCAACCGCCCTACTGCGAGGATCCGACCTTGAGACTGTCGAAACCCGAGTAGCAAGAGCCCGCCTGGCCCGTTACGTCCCTGAATCGATCTCCGACAAGGCCTCCCGAGGGTCAATCCGTCGAGCCACTCTAGCCGCGCAAGCGCACGTCAAGAATTTCGCCGTCTCCGACATCTATACCACTGACTTCTTTTCCTCCCAAACGGCGTGGAACCGTACAATCACCTGTAAGTCCCAGGGTCCAACCGAGCTGAAACCACGTGCCTGACGCTGTCCAGTCCTCTTTGCAGACAACAATTCCAATACCTCCACTATCTGCACCAAGTCCTGGACCCAGTCCAACACCACCAACAACTATCCAACGAGCTACGTCCTATGCGATTTCACGGCCGACAACAGCGATGTTTTTTACTTCAAATTCGACACCATGACCTCTTTAGGCAACTTTACCCTCGAGTTGGCGCATGAATTCTCTGACCCTGTGTAAGTTCTTGGAGACAAATCCACGACTGGCTCCGTGCTGACCTGTAGCAGGAACTACCCACCCCCATATGATGTTGTAGAGTACTTTAGCGCCCCGACAAAGTTCACTCTCCCATGTGACGCCAAGACAACTACATCGGGCGTCTTCACCAATTGCGTCACAGCCGGGCCCACCACGGTGATCGTTTCTGGTATTGCAAACTAGGCCAGCAGGCGGTCTGCGCTGTGAGCTGTGATCTAGGCGGTATTCTGTATACTATCGAATGGGTTAGTAAGATAGATCAGATCGAGTCGGAAGCGCTTGATCCTTTTATGATAGAATTACTACCAGCGTTGGCCGGGAAGGAGAAAGATGCTTGTACATAAAAGCTAAAAGTCACAGCCCTAAAAATCATTTACAGTCGATCTGAGGTCAGCACTCGAGTCAAAGTGTTTTCTTATGGGACTTAACTAGAGTGGTTGTTCCGCAACGTGTGTTTGCTAGAGGCAATGAAATCCTAGCGGCTTAGTATGGCTCCTTCGCCTGTTCCCCAGGACTTGTAGATCTGGCGAAAATTTGACGGGTAAGATATGACCGAGGGACTGGAAGTTACGTTGGAGCATACGACTTCAAGCTCCCAGCTCTCTGAGCCACGATCTTTGTCCAGGCGTCGGACACTATATACTTGAATTGTCGTTGTGGGAGCGCGTGAAAACTACCGGGTCCCACCTTGAACGGCGCTCTGAAGGCTTGCTGTGTCTACGGCACCTATCTATGGTGGTCGAGAAGCCGAGCTTCTTGCAGTGTTTATTCGAGGCTGCTGACGTGGGCAGGTCAATAAAGATCAGACGAACCCAAATCCTTTCCCGAATAAACGAACGACCTGGCCTTCGTCGTATTGAAAGTTAAGCGACGGCAAGAAAACTACTTACGCCAACGTTCGAGTAAGACAACAGGTAAGACGGGAACAGTAAATTGACTTTGGAAGGACGTACGAGGACACGCGGACGTCGAATTTCGAAATCGCTTCGGGGGGGGGGAGGATCCACAGGCATTGTGCGCTCGCGAAGACTCCGCAATCCACCGACGGGATGAGCGATTTGTTCCCGGGCCCCAGAGCGAAGGAAGGACTCGTGATATTGCGAGATGAAACCGGGCAGTTGATGAAGGAGCCAGAGATTGAGGCTTCCTAAGATTAGCCATTCTAGAATGTCTAACAATCTCCCGCGGAACGGGCCGAGGGCGCTGGGAACGCCTTTGCCTCCGGGTAGTGGACGGGCACCATTCCACGCACAGAAAAATGTCAGAACGGGGAAACCCGTAAGCACCAGAAGAACGAGTATGTTCGCGATGGCACCCTATGTCGTAAAAGAACCAGCATCGAAACCATGAGCTTCTCCAAGTACGGGAAACGGAGGGTTCCGTCTGGGCTCCAGCCGCAGGAAGGGAGGGAAGACAGAGAGAGAGAAAAGAAGAAAGAAAAAAAGCAACCAAGATTCGTGTAGGCTTGAGCGTCACTCTTGAGCGTCCATCCGCAGCTTCTCGTAGGCCTCCCCAGCCGTGTTCTATACGGGTCCCGTCCTCGTGATGACACTGGTGGTCTATCCTATCTCCCGATGGCTTCAGCATCGGCACGTCCCTGGTCCAAACACTGGGGGCGGGGTCTCTAATATCGTTGCTGCGAACTACAGTACGATGAAATCGTAGATGCGTCTAGAATTGCCAAAAGTGCGATGTGGGTTCTGGGAAGGCCGGCCACCAAACTACATCTTCTTGAATCGTGGACGAAAGCAAGCAAAGAACAGTCGTGCAGAAGATTCGATTTTGTATTCGTCCATCCTTCGAAACCTGGGGAAAGAACTTGTGCTAAGACTTACGTCCAATCCGGCTGGATGCTGCTTGTGACCAAGATGAACTGAAGTTGAGTGGGAGTTTTTGGATGTAAAGACCATCATTGATGGGATTAAAGATGTTTTGTGAAGTCTGGATAGACTTGATCCTCTACGGATCATCATATTTTATTTTCTCTTTTTCTAGTCATGCTCGTCAAACTTGTTAAGCACTACTGTGCAGCAAGTACTCCTCCCCAGCAAAGGCCTCAGCCTACAATAGTTTAATTTACCAAAGATCTGGCACAACGCCCCCAAAACTCCCCTGGTCCCAAACACCATCCATCGTAAGATATACAGCGACATAACAGCAACGTTTCTATGCTCCAATGCACCCTTTTCAATATTCTATGCGCCAGAAATTTATTGGTGTTCATCAATAATAACCCATCTCTTCTCTGCCTGTTTAGTGCCAACCCTCTTGGCAATAGTTTCAAGAGTCTCTTTGATTGCAGCACCAGTCTGCTTCGGAAATTTCTTTTTCAACACTTCCACCAGGCCAATCTTGCTCAAGTCGCTACCTGCCACTTCGCGCTTGAAATCCTCCATTGCGTCATCAGTGATCATCTTCTTGTGAGGTTTGGCGGTCGCTGAAGCCAATGGTGTGGATTGAGGTTGAGGTGAACTGAAGGCAGGTTTCACAGGTTTCGATGAAAGTGTTGAGAAAAGGTTGTTGCCTTTCACAGCATGGAGAGGAAGTCTTGGTGGGTCCATGCTACCAGAAGTGGTAACAGGTGATTCCCAGTATGCTTTAGAGAATGGATCAATAGATTTAATAGGTCCGTCTGTATTTTATCAGCAATTGAAGTGTACACAAAACAGGGGAACGTACCAAGCATGATCTCCATTCGATATTGGACCAATTTCACATTCGTGTTGCATTTCCTATGATCTTCCCAGCAAAGACCTGTAGAAACTGGCTCTAGATCGCCTTGCACGACTATCCTCCTCGAGTTGAGACCATCGTCGTTGTCGTCGTCCAGAAACCCGTCCATGTCGTCCACATCATCCAGGTCCTCCTCTTCCTCGCCATCCGAGTTACAGTCTTCGGCATCTTCGTCCTCGACCCATTCAGCTTCCGAATCGTAATCATAATTGGTGTCTGGTAGATCCCTTCGCTTGAAGTTGCGAGCTAGCTTTGAGATGCTGGTGACTGGTCGACTCGTGTATGTACCGATGTATGGGGGCCTAACATCTTCTTGGAACTTTAAAAACTTTACGGGAATCTTGCTCAATAGAACTCCTGTCCGTTTGATGTGTGAATTCTGTGAATCGGTAGTCAAGTCGATAGGTTTCGATGCATTTCCTGACATCGCTGTCATGATTTCTCGGACCGGCAGTGGCCGCTTGCCGCGCAATGTAGTGTCGAGCATATGAAAATATGATACAGCGTCAAACCGTCTGACCTCCTCTGTGCCTCTATGATCTACCACATAACTGTCAAGGGTCTTCTCGATTGATTCTGATCCTTGCTGGTCACGCTCAAAATGATTGTATGGCGCAACCTTAACGTCAGAGTGAACAAAAAATGGCGGAAACTGCTTCTCGTAGAAAGATATCTCCTTCGCCTTGTTTGGTGTCTGTTGATCGCTGGCCGAAGCTCCAGGCGCAGGACTCATGGATTCCCGGCTTGAGACACTTCCCCTTCGTATCGTGGGAGCGCCAAAGAAGTTCATCAATTTCGGTTGGCTTCTCTCTTTCTTCCTTTTTTCTTCCTCTCTCCTTCTCTTCTCTTCGTCTCTTTGTCGCTTGGCCTCGTTCACCTGCCGCTTCGCCTCCTCCTTTGCAGCTTTGTTGGCTTCAGTTGTCCTCCTCTTTTCTTCCCGCTCGGCGTCCCTCTTCAGACGCTGGGCTTCGTTCTCTGCTTCCCTCTTTGCCTTCTCCTCCGCTTTCTCCCTCTTGTCAGCCTCTTTCTTTGCTCTTTCAGCAGCTTTCTCGGCGTCTCTTATTTGCTTGTTCAGTTTTTGTTCTTCTTTTTCAGCGAAAGAAAGCTTCGGCTTCTTCGCTGGTGGGTGAGGAGTTCCATTAAGTGCTGCAAACGCGGACACAGGCCCCGATGGAAGCTGGCAAGGCTCGTGTTTGCGCGAAGGTGTGGTCGACTCAGGGTCTGTCATGGAACCGGTGTGGCTACGAGCCGGGCTGTTATCTCGTGGTACAGCTTTGATGCTTATAGGGGGAGTTGGTAAGGTCGCTTGAGGACTGGGTTCCACACCGAATGTTGAATCGAAGTCTCTCTTAGGAGACTTAGTAGATTGAGAGAGCGACATTGTAGAATAGGATGAGCGAGGTGGCGTTGCCTATTCTAACGGGACGCTTCGAGTAGCCCGTCAACAGGATATCTCCTTCAATGAAAGTATCATCGAAAATATGAAGCAAGAAGGCGTCGCGGGGACCGACAGAAATGGCCTGCAGAGTCAATTCGCGGTGGTTGATTGAAACTGGCTGAGTGAACGTGTGATGCAATTCCGAGAACGCGAAAGGCGCGAAGATACGCGTCCAGAGTTAAAGCGGGTTCGCGTCGAAGAAGGGTCAAGCGAAATCCCTAAATGGAACCGCGCTAAGCCCCAGGTACTTCTATTCTTGGCCCATCGGGATGGATGCGCGATGGCCGAGTTCTTGTTGAAAGAGGAGTTTATTGCTTCGTTGCCGCAGAAAATCTCTCGCGTTGGTTTTGTGCCTTGTCTTCAGGTGACAACGACTATGAGATACTATAAATCAAGTATTCAAGTAAACGAGCACTTCAGATTATAGGAAGGTGGAAGTGCCAATCTGGTCGGCCATTCTGAACCAATTTCTCGCACTTTAACCAGTTGATAGAACGACCTACACTGGCCTCCTAACCACCACTGGTCTCAGATATGACTACGTGGCTAAGTTCATTTTACCCACGAAGCTTGAAACCACCCCGAACGTGAGATTCGGATGCGCCTTTGGGATTATATTTCTTGCTGAGGGCTTTCCAACCTTCCGCATTACTTGGTAGATCTCCACTGGATGCTGATTTGGATCTGCATGGCTTATATGCTGCAATATTTGTAGGAAGCCTACCTCTTCAGTTTTCTCATTTATGCGTTGTTCCGTTAAGAGGCCTTTGATTACACGAAACCACTTGAGTCGGTGTCTTCCCAGAAGAGCAAAGAAAAGTGACTGGAGACATCATGAGATTTCAAACTCCTATGGCCACAGAGTGTATGAGTCCCCATTGCAAGCAGCTCCATCCATGGGAGACACCCCAGGTTGATTCCCTCCATTAGCGGCTCCATATCTCCAAGCGGTACTTGATAGTAGCTTCAATGCGATATTCCAGACGATGCCTCTGGGAATTTGGAATGAGCAAAACGTCCGAATCAAGTATCGGCAATGCCTCATCAAGCAAGGGCGTTGATACTCTATCCGTCCTTCCGAAACTTGCTAGATTCTCCCGATCCGCGTGTCCCTGCAGGATAACGTTTCTCAAATATATTCCTGGCGAGGATGGTTTTGGCAGCAAGCTATTCGAAGTTGGAGAGACCAGGTTACTGGATCATAAAAGAGTGTTGCTCGTCTTATAATAGGTTGCCGTGTTCTTTCCACTCGTGAGTGCGTGCTCAGGAGCTGTGTTCGCCCTTCTTGTAGAAGGAGTCAGTGAGGGAAGCGAGGAGACCACCTTGCTGGCCGAGTAAAGTGTCCACTAGCTATTGAGTTGCAGAGTACAATTACCGGCTCTTTCATACACAGCGAAAGCCAAGATCGTAGACACTTGAGACTTACGATGCAATCGAATCAGAGGAATCAGCGTGCATGACTTACTTGACTTAACGAGCTGGGCAACAAGCGGCTAGGCACAGCTCGGCCAGCGGAGTGGAAGCCATCGTCCAGCTTGTCAGACCGGGTGAGCCCATCCACGAATCCAAGCATGCAGACCAGGTTCGTATAGGGTGACCTCAGATGTGTATGGACGTGGTGGTTGGTGGGTGATATTCATGATCACGAGGGAGCCTCGGCACCACGGGATTCCCCACCATCAAGAAGGCGCACGCAACATGATTGGCCACCGCGGCATATGTACCCCCCGTGAACGCGAATCTGGGATTCGGCCTTGCGAAGTCAAGATTCGGGTCTTGCTCGTCTCAGCCCTGTGGCAATCTGTTGGGATCTGTCGCTGGCAGCTCATCTCACGTTTGCAGATACATATACCAGCACTGTCGCAGATGAGATCCTTATCAGCCGTCCACCTCTCCGTTTAAACTGTGTGCTGTCTTGAGCATATCATGGCGGCAGAAAAGCCCGTTTTGCTGCCGCGGATGACCAGGTCTCCTCCTTTCACCGTGGAGGTCCCTGGAGCGGTCAAGGTCGAAGGCGAAACCATCCCTCGCCGCAATGCTCGATCTCCCAATGCGCTCCGCTCAACCCCCGAGGCCGGGGTCAATACAGTCTTTGATATCCTGACTAGAAGCGCCAAGAAATTCGGAGACTCGCAGGCCGTTGGCTGGCGAAAGTTGATCAAGAAGCATGAGGAAGTCAAAAAGGTCAAGAAGATGGTCGATGGGGTGGTGACTGACGTTGACAAGAAGTGGCTTTTCTTTGAGATGAGCGGCTATCATTTCCTCACGTTCGTCGAGTATGAGAGGCTAGCTCTGCAGCTCGGTTGCGGCTTTAGGAAACTCGGACTAGTGAAGGAGGATCGAGTACACATCTATGCAACAACAAGGTCAGTGTGGCAATGGCCTCGAGAGACAACTACTAAATCAATTTAAATAGTGCCTACTGGCTTGCTGTTGCTCACGGGGCCGTCTCACAGTCCATGCCGATAGTAACGGCATATGATACGCTCGGAGAAGAAGGACTTCGCCATTCACTAGTAGCCACCAAGGCCAAGGCTATCTTCGTGGAGCCTCACTTACTAAAGACTTTGAGTATTTCACTGCAGACAGCCAAGGACATACAATATGTCATCTACAATGACATAACGCCCGAAGAGGTCAACCAGAACGAGATTACAAAGTTGAAGACTGCTCATCCAAACCTAATTATCCTCAGCTTTGAAGACTTGAGGAAGCTTGGAGAAGATAATATGGTTGACTCGGTACCTCCTAGCTCTGAGGATGTTTGCTGTATCATGTATACTTCTGGTTCAACAGGCACTCCAAAAGGTGTTCCACTAAAGCATAAGAACGTCGTCGCAGCCGGTACGTAGCATGGTGCTTCTAGCATACTTAAGCTGAGAATATTTAGTTGCGGGCGTCGATACAGTCCTTGGAGACAGTCTAGGGCCGGAAGATACGCTTCTTACCTACCTACCACTCGCCCATATCTTTGAGTTTGTGGTCGAACATTTGTTCCTCTACATGGGCTCAACTATGGGCTATGGTACCATTCGCACGCTGTCTGCAACATCAATGAAAAACTGCAAAGGCGACATTCAAGAACTACGTCCCACGTTACTCGTTGGAGTTCCAGCGGTATGGGAGACTGTAAAGAAAGGAATCATGACACAGATTACGAAGAGCTCAGCATTGGTCCAGAAGTTATTCTGGGGAGCGTTGTATTCGAAGACCTTTCTTATGAGCCGACGATTGCCTGGAAGTGGACTACTTGATGCAATCGTATTCAACAAGGTCCGCGAAGCAACTGGTGGGAGATTGAGATTGACAATGAATGGTGGAAGTCCCATTGCCAAGGAGACCCAGGATTTCATTTCCATGGCCATTGCACCCATGATTAATGGTTATGGTTCCACTGAAACCACTGCGTGAGTGAAATTGCCTTGCCTTGAATATGCACTAACACATTTGAAGTATGGGAGCCCTTTGTGACCCTTTAGCTTGGACCTCATCAGCCCATGGAGATATTGAGTCATGCCTCGAAATCAAGTTCGTAGACTTTGCTGATGCGGGCTACTTCGCGACGAATAATCCTCCACAAGGAGAGATCTGGATTCGGGGCTACTGCGTTCTGGAGAAGTACTATGAAAATGAAGAAGAGACCGCTGCAGCGTTGACACCAGACGGGTGGTTCAAAACAGGTGATATTGGCGAGTGGGACAAGAATGGACATCTAAAAATCATTGACCGGAAGAAGAATCTGGTCAAAACACTTAATGGAGAGTACATCGCTCTGGAAAAGGTAGGGTTTCCGTCATCTTCAGATTGTGCCACAAATACTCACGATTACAGCTTGAATCTGTCTATCGGTCGGCTAGCGTGGTCGGCAACATTTGCGTCTATGCTTCAATTACTGAATCCAAACCTATTGCAATCATCTTTCCAGTCGAGGCTGCACTAAAAGCACTGGCAGAAGAGGTGGGAGTGCAAGGGCATGGCCTTGGAGATCTTGTTCACAATGAGAAGGTGCAGAAGGCAGTGCTAAAACAATTGCAAACGGTTGGCTCCAGGGTGAAACTGGCTGCGATGGAGATCATCGAAGGCGTTGTACTGTCTGATGAAGAATGGACGCCTCAAAATGTGAGCCTGCATACTCTCAATCGAATATGGCAAGAATACTAACGAACAATAGGGCTTGGTTACTGCCGTCGGCAAACTGAACAGGAAAGGGTTGTTTGAAAAGTACAAGAAGGAAATCGACAAGGCCTACAAGAAAGGTTGAGGAGAGGAGGACAGGTGTGCTAGGGAGTATTTGGCGCATACGGTATAAATTGCACCGATTCAGACAACCGGTATAGCGATGACCTGTAATATTATGATTTTTGGAAGTCCCAAGCTTGATCAGCGTTTTAGTAAAATGCGACTTTATCTCTGACTTCTGTATTAACTCAAGCCGATCCAACCAGACCGCAACTTCTAAATCTTCTTCAAAAGGATTATCAACACTACTGAACATAACAACGATCCTCGCCAGTGACACTCAGGGTTTTAAGAAGTGCATCCTCTTCCCGCGTGCCCGCCGTCATGAACGCTGCTTGGAAGAGGCCCGTGCTGACATGTTCTTCCAGGACAAGTTTCCCTACAATGGTCGAAGTGAAGTTAGGTCATGCTGTGCTGAATTCAAGGCTGTCTCTTGTGCTTGTAGGGTTGCCGGTAGGAGAACTAGCATGGAGTCAAGAATGGAGTGCATGTCGGTTGTCACTGTTGGGAAATCAAAGAGGAAATATCCTGGGCGGAGAAATACGATCGCTATCTATACCCCGCAGAACATGACTTATCAAAGAGGAGAAGTGATAAAGTCAGGTTCTAGGCAGGTCGCGTGCTGCAAGCACCTATGCAGCTAGTACATATAGCTGGATACAATAGGGAAATCAACATCTCGTCAACCACGAAAGGCTGTGTAAAGCTGGTTAGGTAATGCATAAAGAATGGAAGCTTGAGGTTGGACATTATTACGACATCCAGCAAGTCTCGATGAGAGTAATTTTCATAAGTCTTATTAGCTCGGGTGTTACATTTGAGAATGCGAATAGGCGAGCAACGAGTGTCTGCAGTAGTAGCTTCAACCTCAATCTTGCTCGGCATATCAGGAGCTTAGTATATAGTGTTGATGCTGTAAAAAGTATGCATTGAACATGCCACGTACAAATCATTCTCGGGAGCTGCGAAGTGTGAAGATATGTGATGAAGTATGGAAGAAAAGCTGTGCAGGCCATGTTCAGTGACATTGGAGTGCTCTGATAAAGCTTTATCCAGGCACAAAGAAAAGCAAAGATAAATACCTGAATAGACAGATTTCATATCAACCCAGAAACAGGCGTGCCAACATGGTTCAGATGGTTCAGGTCAAATTTCTGGGCAAGAGGAGGAAACAGGATGGGCTCGACTGGTCACCAAGAGGACGTAGGCAGGAGAATAACACGACAAAAATCGACAAACTGCCGAACCTCTTTTTTGCTTGTTCTGTTTGGAGAGTGATCTAATATAGGTGTGGTTGCGTGCCTTTTGCTCTCTTTTTGCTTGTTATGAATATGTTGTTGTGTTTTATTTGCTCTAGAGCTGGAACAGGCTAAATCCAATATTGCATAGTAAAACAGTTCCGGGGGAGATAAAAATAATAAAAAAGTGAAGCGACGTGATTTGTGCCTCAGCCTTACTTTGTGCCCTCCCTCGCAGCGCCCTTGTAGGACCAAGAAAACAAACAAACAGATGATCCAGTTATATATTTCAGCTTCCAAAACACTAAGCTCCTTGATGTATCCGTGGACTACCACCGACGACCGCATCCACGGATTGGACATTGTAGTATATCTTGCTCGGTCACAACAACCACCACTCGGTAGACGAGTATCTCCAAGGTCGAAGATAACTGTTCTGTGCATAGCATAGCATATATGCCATTGGACCATGCTCCAATTTGAGATGGTGTGCCAAATATGTCTCCTGGCTGCAATGGACAATGCGCCAGCCCTCAAACCTTCCTGGCCCGATTAGGCCACAATGAGCGGATATATATACCCGAGTCAATGGGACCGACCTAGAAAAGTTATCAAGTTTCATTTCGCAAGGCCCATATGGGTTTCAAAGAGCTGCACAGTATGACAGCCGAGTTTATATCCGTTGCAATCGACATGGTACTTATAACCCAAATCCTAATTCCAAGGTAGAATTCAATCCCGCGCCAACTACATATACCTTACGTATACATGATGTCACGACAACCTGCCAGGACGATGCATGCTTGGTACGCCGCTATAAGGATATTTCTAACAAGCATTGGACTTCCAAAGGATACAATCTAGCAATCGTTGAATGCAAATCACAACATAATTCATGGAATGAAGATGAAGATACTGCAAGAGTATCTAATAACGTTCTCGCTCAACAAGTATACGAAATCATTTCTTCGATATTTCAACGGATCGAGTCTCTCGACGATGTATATGAACTAAACTACAATAACCGAGATTAAATTTATTATCTTCCTTATGCGTACTACATATCAGGTACGTTAATATTCGTTATCATCTTTCTTCTTTGCATTTACCAGTCGAGTCTTACCTTCCTCCATTGGACGGTTGAGGATAATTGTTTGGAGTACCTCGTATCGGACCAGCTCAGGCCCGCCCTCCATTTGTGAGGCTATATTTCTCATCAACCTTCAACCTCGAGAAAGTTAGTGAACGCCTTGAAGCAGTTCTCGGTATCCTGTCGCTAGTTTCCTTCTGGGATAAGAATGAAAATTCTGATATTATATAAGTAGACTACCACGGTGGTTTATACCCATGAGCTTACGATACTACTTGGCTCGTATCGCGCAATCGAGGCATGTCTCTTACTAAATGGTCTCTTGACAGACTCTGATATATAGAACAAATAGGCAGGAAGGCTTTATATCAGGTTAAGTATGAAAGCCACCTTGAACCTGCCTTCCGATTCGTATCCTTCTTTATAGCAATAAAGACTATACAATATCTTGAGAGTTTGAGTGAGATGCCATACGAGAGCTATAACTAGCATACGATATTAACTGTAAGTAACGTCGTATTAATAAGCTCGAAGGCCTCAGCTTCTATTGACCCAGCCGACCACTCGCGTATAATTTTAGTAGTACAGCTATATTTCTCCTACTTTATCTCACTCACCTTGAAGTAAAACAGGTACAACATCATTTATTTTCCTCTCCGGTATTCAACCCGTCTCATTTTATCGGTCATTCTAAGAACTCCAATCAACTATAAAAAGATTGCCTCAGCCCAGCAAAGGTCAGGTGAATGAACCAGAGTAGCTATAGGTCTGTTGGCTTTGATATGACCAAAGGCACCTGCCATACTGCTCTACTACAGTATGATGCCAGGCAATCTTACCACCAATTCTAGCATTCCATAAGACAGCAGGCTGACTAACAAATGCTTTGGGGTATATTTTGCATCTTGCAAGAAGCCAAGCGACAAGACACTTGATACGTGCAGTAAACGGTGTATGCGCTGTAACCTTTTCGCATCCAGACTGCCCAATCTGGGAAGAGGTACAAACAAACCCGGATGGTGAGCTACGGAATAGCAACAGGGTTTCCCAGCGCACTGGTGACATACCTCTAGGGGATTGAGACACGGTACATCTGCAAGGCTGGCCGGGTGTATGTATGCTTAGTCATAATATCCTCATGTCTGTTACACAAACAACAGACTCCTCTTTCAACCTCGAGACTGGTCTTTATCTACATGTATTGAACCCGAGAACTTGCCTGAGTATGACGATGATATTGAAATCTCGACCTTGCCTTTCGGCTTGCAGGTTTGGCTTGAATATGCCATGGACGAAGTCAAGACTGCGAGTCTCCCCGTTGCTACGCAATATTTCCGTCAGCAAAAGCAACGAAAGCCTAGTGAACGAAGAGATGACGACCGATGAACCAATATACATCTTTTCGACTGGTACTTATGCTCAATTTATTGTGACTGCACTCGCATCGGGGCAAAACCCTCCGCCTCTGACATTACTCACATATTCTAACAACCGCATACATGAATTTCGACAAGCAGCCGGTGCTGTTCGTATCCTTCAGGATGGCCTCTGCCACACCGCGAAGGATTGTGAGATCGAACTAGTTCCGCATTCCTCCAAAGGGTATCCTAATAGTGCTACGAAAACGCAGCAGTTTGAGCAATTGACAAACGGAAGCCCAAGTATGAAGAAGTCGAGCAAATTCTCATCAGCAACAACTACAGTGGTCGAGCCTAGGATCCAGGAATTCTTCAAAGAAGAAATGTATTGGCCAACGCCTTATTTGAGTCTTACTTCATGGAAGCAGCGCCCGCGACAGACTCGGAGGCGTAATCAGCTAGAATCAAAGCGCGTTGACGTTCAGTGTGGAGACAAGAAAGCAAGCAAGCAGCGCGCTATCCAGGCAACTGACATTCCACCCGCCCACAAAGAGCTTAAAAGGAATCTAATCATTATCGATGAAGACCCTGATTCCTTGATCGGATTTCTCTCTCATTTGAAAAAGGACCTGGATTGCAGATCAACCATCCTAGTTTTCAACCAGTCTGTCAGCATCAGGGAAAAGCTGATCGAAATCTGGCCTAATGTACGTAATCGCCCGAACTTGGTGTCAGGGGTTCTGGGGCACAGGGCGTACAAGCAGAGAGGCGGAGCAAGTAGCGTGGAAGGTTCGTCCAATGATACCTGTGGTAATTTTACGTCAACAGTAGTCTCAGGCGGAAAGATGTATATTGGGCCACTGGTTCGGCTTGAAGAAGGCGAGACTTCTGCAGTATCGGCCCGGCGTCGACGAGATGCTGGCTATCTCTTGGGGCACGTCTTAGGAGCCCGCCTGCTCAATCCTGCCCCGGTAAACCACAGTACGATCGACGAGTTGCGGCTACATGGACTTCTTGTTGGATCGGTCCTTGGGCCGTTGTGTACACTTTTTGAAAAACCAACTTGTGATCTCTTCGAAGGGGAAGGGCGCCAGGAGAGGGCTGAATTAGCGTATGACCTGTTGCAGGAGGCAAGGAGAGTACTTGTGCGCTTTGATCGAAGCCTCACCGTCGACAAATGCGCAAGATGGCTGAGGCAAAAGACCGATGTAGCCTACAAAGCCGTACCGCTCATGACCAGAAAGTTCTTCCAGCTGAGATCCAGCGGCACAAAGTACAGAAATGAATGGATTATAGCGAAAGGAGAAAGCTACGGATTGGATTGCCCAACCCATAAATTTGTTGTTAAGCTGATGAAAGAGAAATTGGTGCTTCTTGCGGCGGAAAAGGATTGCCCAAAAAACAAGAGACGCACGTTAGAATGGAGAAAGTAAAGGATAGAGAGGGAGTCTAGGAATGGCTAGCAGGAATGAGTACTGCTGAGGCAGCACAAGATTCGATATGAGCCGCCTGGAAGCGTAGGAAACACGCAAGGACAAAGGACAGAAGGACGTGTCAGAAAACAGAGTTCCCAGACCGTATAATTCCAGCGATCAAATACTAAACGGGAAAGCCTGTTGTCCACCTTACAGGTGGTGATATGGCTGCGAGAAGAACATCGAGAAGGGCGGATTTTGGGAAGAATCCTGAACGCTTGGCTTGTAGGGCGTGATGTTCTTTATGAGACATTAATACTGTAACACTGCAGAGGCGAATGAATATTTTCCAGCTAGTATTTCCGTTCTGCACAACCTCCGGTAATGTCCTGTTAGACTTGTGTGTCCACTTACGGAGCTTAGAGAATGTATCACTTAGATTGTAGGCTCTCAAAACCGTGTCCGACTCGTAGTCCATCAAAACATTTCAGTCGCCATTGTGGTAGACCTTCATATCCTCCTAGAAGACAAGTTTGGAAGATCTTGAAAATTTTCCTCTTGTTCCCAATCCCAATTCCATGGCAGATGTTGCTCATGCCAATCTCCAGACGCCGCCGGAAATATTGCGCCGTTCCGTGCCCCAAACCCATCAAACCCGAGGTATCATCTTATTTAGCACGAAGCTGTCCATAATAGTCTCAATCTCGTAGCCACGCTCTCCGCTTCTCTTCCTTCTTTGCCTTCCTCTTCTCCTTGAATTGTTTCAGCTCGGTCTTGCTCAACTTTTTCCCACTCCTCTCGGCTTTTAGACTTCTTCCATCATGACTATTTGCTGCGGCATCGACGTCGAAGAATGCATTCATCTGCCGTTTGCTTTTGTTTTCGTCATTGAAGTTTTCTGGATTCAAATCGGCAGCTTGCCATCGTCCTGTGAAACGATTGAATTGGCCAGTCGCTGTGTATTGTGCTGCTGGATCAGTGCTGGGACCTGGTTGTGCTTCAACTTCAGCTGGCTGCGCGTACCAGGCTGTTGGATCGTAGTCGCCGTGTATTGAAGGATCATAGCCACCTGCCGGTCTTGTTGTAGCTGGTTCCTTGGGGGACGGTGCAGAGGTCGGCTTTATGCTTGCTTCTGCAGCTTCAGGGACTCGAGGATTTGTCCATTGGGTTGCGCCCGTAAATCGGTTATAGAAATAGAATGCCTGAGCCGACTGATCCCACACCGGCGCCCAGCCATCATCTTCCTCTGTAGCTGCGGGTGGTGCCTCAGCAGGAAGTGGTGGCAAAGATTCTTCTGGTAATGGGGGTGCATGCTCGGCTGCTTTGTTTTCCTCCTTTTCTAGACCTTTGTCTGTGGCCACAGCTTCAGGAGACACCTTCGCGCTGTCTAGACGCGCACCAAGATCCTTTGCCGCTTCGAATGCGTCACCATGATGTTCCTCAACCCATTTCTCGTCCTTGGTTGAAGCTATAACCTCCTTTGGCGAGGCTGAAGACTTTGCTTCTCTGGGCTCAGGCGTCTTGGATGTCATGATGATTTCTGAATAGATGCAAAAGAAGCCATGCGATACGACAAAAGAAAGACGGTTCGGACTGGGCGGAAGATACAATATTATGCAAACAACGTAGAAAAGAATTAGATCTTGTTCATAATGACGCGGGAAAGCAACCGCAGAGCCATTTAAACGCTAAACCTAGTATGGATTAGCGCATATTATGGGATCTAACTACCAAGACGAGATAGATTGGGTCAATATCTAGATGTCGCTTCAACATAATATTACATTATTTACTGGACTCAAATGCAGTCTGAGCCTTATATACTACATCGGCAGCCTTTTCAAGTTCTGCGGCTCCTTCGATTGGTCTGTTCGCTGGCTTCAGAATCAATCCAAGCTCGCTCTCAGTACTCCTCACGGCTTTCCTGCCTTCTTCTCTGACTTCGCCTTCCCAGAACTTCCGTGCTGCCTCCCACTTCGTTTGCATCCTTCTTAAGCTCCAAACAATACCAAATGCGGCTACTGCACCTGCTTCGTACATGCTTGTAGATAGCGTTGATACATATATCAGTCCCGAAAATGCCGAAGCGAGTGCTGATGTACTTAGCGTCTGAAGTACCAGCTTTTGTGCCAAAGCTTGCAGTGCCGGTACAGTTTCAGCAAGTAGGAAACCACGAGCGATGGGGATCTGTAATGGCCAAGGACGCGGAGATATAGTAATGACTGCGGTATCTTCTGGACGAGCCAGGATATTTTTGAGCTGCGCGTCCGGTGCCGCGACGCCAAGTTTCTCTTCAAATTTTTTTGCTTCGTGTTTGAATGCCCAATTTGGATCACCGGCCTGACCGAGACTGTTGTCTTGGATGCCAGACTCAAACAATCGACCTGACACGAAGATGACTTCCTTCTCCGCATCAGTCAAAAACCTCCGTCCCAGAATATCTGATGCAATCATAGAAACGTCATCCACTCGCCAGAAGAGCTTCCACCATCCAAGTTTTCGCCACCTGCGCCCTGCAAAGGCAATATCCAATTCATCTCGTAGCTCGGTGTGTGCCCTCTCAGCCCAGCTCGCGAGAGCCGCTTTCAGTGCATTCAGGTCGTCCGAAGTGATTTTTTCAGCTAGAACTGCACTTAAGCGTTGGCTCTTCTCATTCTCGATCTGCAAGAGAGTGTTGTCTAGTAGAGAGGTGATGAGCCTTCGCAAAGAATCTTTTGTTGCACCATCCACGGGCGCTGATCCCAATTTGATCCACTCGATGATTTCAGGCATGCGACTTGAGAACCAATCCTGCTCGTACTTGAGAGCATTGCCAACACTTTGTCGAAATAGATTCAATGCCGCATTACCTAGAGAAATATCGATGCTTTTGAACGGTAACGAGCTGGAGGCATCTTGACTTTTGACCTCCAAATCCATTGTAGCCCATGTAATATCTGGGTCACTGGCGTCCATGATGACGGGTAATGACAGAATCCGCGAGGCTCCAAGAATGCCGTCACCCACTATGAGGGCTTTGTGCACTGGCGTCGTTACAGGTGTATATCTTCCCGTGCTTGAAGTTGGTATTTCCATAGTTGGTACAAGAACTGCATCCTTCAAGTCTGCTTCCGTGGCACCCGACGTAATTGAAGGAGGATCCATTTCCAGAACCAGAAGCTCTAGTCGATGCCCATTCAGCATTGGTGATTTGATGTTCAATTGCTGAACCAGTCTACTCCCCTGCTCATCTGTACCTTCGGGTCCAACCTTCAGCAGCACCGGCCTACCATCCTCCCCTTCGTCTACAAGTGTGCGTTCCCATTCCTCCTCGCCATTCAATGGATCAGCCGCAACAAGTCTCAAAAGCTCTTTCGCTTTTTGTAAAGATTTCCCTCCGTCTGGAATTGCTAGTATAGCTACTCGGATCGTTTCTTCGCCCATTGGCTGTTCCAACCCGCGTAACGCAAGTTGTAGCCTCGAGATGTTGACATAGCTTCCCGCGTGCTTCTGGACGTCCAACAATGCATTGCGAAGCTCAGTTCGAGCTTCTTCGGGGCTTAAAGAACGAGTCTGGCTCGCTACTGCGGCAATTGCTCCATCTGAAGCATAGCGACTCTGGTACGAAGCGGGTGACGATGGCAGGCGGGGACGGCGATACCTTCGTCGAGTTTGTGTTGGAGATGCAGAGCAAAATGCGCAAATCTGATGGCACCTGGTAACAGTAGAAGATTTCGAGATGACTGCAAGCCCTACCGGTAGCCGGGATATTCGAGGAGGCATGTTGCTGTCCTAGAGAGTAATTGTTGCAAGCTGGTAAAGCTTTAACGTTGTCGATTGTTAAAGCCTCAAACTCAAGGCATCGATATTTAGCAACTACCAGTAATACATTACACGCTACTCCATAGAATTCCTGCCCAACTTGAACATTGAATATTGAACATTGACTTTTTGATTATTGATTTTAGTACCTACTTACCCTTGTTCTACTTGCTAAGACCGAGTCCCCCGAATGCCCTATCGAGCTCGTCGCCTTCACCATTTGGAAGCGCGACAGGAGTTTTCTGCAAGCCAGATGCATCAGCACTTGATACATCGACATCCATCAAATTTCCAGCCTGGGCTGCAGCAGATCCAGCAGCTTGTGATCCGGCCTTCTCAGGCTCCAAGATCCTAGCCTCACTGTCAAGCCAACCTGGCGCAATTTTCCTCTTCTCCGCTAGCTCCCTTGCACTAATGGCTTCCTCCCATGCCTTTAGGTCCCTTTCAGCGTCATCCTGGACTTTCTGTATGTAGGCCTGTAATGCTTTGCATGATGCGATTATGTCATCTGGATGCGCCGAGTGTCCTGAGGAGGATACCACATATGGCGCCTTCTCCTCCCCGGGCGCTGGGGTACCAATGGATGACTGTGGAAGAGTTGAAGGGATGTTCTTATACGTATATGGCAAAGTGGTTGCAGTAGGGAGGGAGATGAATGGCGAGACAGTCAATGGCACTTGGGCAAGAAGAGGATGTGTTCCTTGGAGGATAGTCAGTTATTTGGCAGGCAAAGCGGGTATTGACGACCAGAGACACTCACGATTATCGTGCATGATTCCGTATTTCGAGCGATAGAGCAGGAGGTATGTAAGGAAGCTTGGATGACGTTGAGGTCGCAGAAACTATATGGGGTGAGGTGAGGCTGTGCTTGGCTATGGCGGTTGTTGCAGCATGAATTCATGTACTATGTAAGTTCCTGTGGCTTGTCCAAAGATCGCATTCGGTAGATCTGTGGCTTAAATATGGACTTCAATATCATACTCTGCAGTGATAGCATCGAGTGACAAAAGACGTTGCCCATCCTCCATCTAGTTTCGTGCGTATACTGCCATCGCTCCCCTCCGCTCCCACTCTACTAGCGCCACCCCTCGTTCTACGCCGCCTTTGCTCATCTTAACTCCTATCCAGTCAATCACAGGCAACCCAAATCCAAAGCCCAATATCGCTCGAATAGACACCCTCAGCCTTACGCCGACGCCGAGCGAAGTCCCTACTTCACAGATATCCCAAACATCTCATCCATCACTTACGACGACGTTTTCGGTTTCAGCAGAACTTCATTCAAATTTCCAATCCTTTACGTCAACGGCGCGTCGTGTGCCTATCCGTAAAAGCTCGCCCCTCTTAGCTACCGAGGAGGACCCTTGACTTTCACCTCGTAATACACAGGAGCTTCGTTCGTTACAACACACGGCTCAACGAAGACCGGAGCACTTGCAAGTATCAGTACCATCTTCACCTCCTTCGCATCTGATCATGGACGGCGAGGCGCCGACGACGCCCACGGCGGTACCAGGAGTCGAGAAGGCCTATGTCGACAATGCCTTGCGAGCCATCTCTGACAAGAAGCCCGTTCCTGAGATCGATTTCACCTTGCATACTATGGAAGATGGTAGCCAAGTGAGCACCCAAGAGAGGGTCTGCAAAGGTATGAGATTCGCGGCCTCAACCCACCACCAGGAGATGATGCGCTGACTATATGACTTCTTAGATGTGCAAGCACCGGCAATGCATCCACCAACTGATGCCCAATTCTTCTCCCCACAAGATCCATCGAAGCCAAATCTGCAATTCTTGAAGCAACACTTCTATCGGGAAGGGCGCTTGACCGAGGAGCAGGCACTGTTCATTATCGAAGAAGGCACCAAAGTTCTGAAGCAGGAGCCTAACCTACTGGAAATGGATGCACCAATCACAGTATGCGGTGACGTCCACGGGCAGTATTACGACTTGATGAAGCTCTTCGAGGTTGGTGGTGATCCATCAGAAACTCGATACCTATTCTTGGGCGACTATGTGGATCGAGGATACTTTAGCATCGAATGCGTGTTATATCTTTGGTCTTTAAAGATCTGGTATCCCAACACACTTTGGCTTCTGCGAGGCAACCACGAGTGCAGGCATTTGACTGATTATTTCACCTTCAAGCTTGAATGCAAGCACAAATATTCCGAGAAGATTTATGACGCATGTATGGATTCTTTCTGCGCCTTGCCACTGGCCGCAGTCATGAACAAGCAGTTCTTGTGTATACACGGTGGGCTGAGCCCAGAGTTACATACTTTGGATGATCTCAAGAGCGTAAGCTATCTCTAGCATGTGGTCAAATTCAATATTGCTAACCTCCTGTAGATTGATCGATTTAGAGAACCACCAACTCATGGGCTCATGTGCGATATCCTGTGGGCCGATCCATTGGAAGAGTTCGGACAAGAGAAGACCTCCGAGTTCTTCGTGCACAACCATGTCAGAGGATGCTCCTACTTCTTCTCGTATCCCGCGGCATGCAACTTCCTGGAGAAGAACAACTTGTTGTCTATTATTCGAGCCCACGAAGCACAAGACGCAGGATATCGAATGTACCGCAAGACTCGCACCACGGGTTTCCCTAGCGTGATGACCATTTTCTCCGCTCCCAACTATCTCGACGTTTACAACAACAAGGCTGCTGTACTCAAGTACGAAAACAATGTTATGAACATTAGGCAATTCAATTGCACTCCTCATCCATACTGGCTGCCAAACTTCATGGACGTCTTCACCTGGTCTCTTCCCTTCGTTGGCGAAAAGATCACTGATATGTTGATCGCTATTCTGTCCACGTGCTCAGACGATGAGCTGAAGGAGGATGGAACGCCTTCCACGGTGTCTCCGCCACTTGCCTCACCTCAAGGCAGTGCCATGAACATGGACCCAGAATCTATCGAGTTTAAGAGAAGAGCGATTAAGAACAAAATTCTTGCCATTGGTCGCCTCTCCCGCGTTTTCCAGGTTCTGCGAGAGGAGTCCGAGAGGGTTACGGAGTTGAAGACTGCTTCAGGTGGCAGACTACCCCAAGGAACCCTCATGCTTGGAGCTGAGGGCATCAAGAATGCCATCAGCAGTTTCGAAGATGCACGAAAGGTTGACCTGCAGAACGAACGACTACCACCCAGTCACGAAGAAGTTGCAAGGCAGACCGAAGAGGGAAGGACAGCAGCTTTGGCACGAGCCAGCAGAGAGGCTGACAATGATAAGGGCTTGCAGGCTTTATCAAGAAGATTGAGCACGTAAGTAACCAACGGAAATGAGCTGTGTCGATGTCTGCTTACCAATTTCCAGTGACCGTAAGAAATAAAGAATTCCTCTGGAACAGGAAGGATAGATATTTTAGGTTGCGGAGGTCATATCTTGGGCAGGGAAATACCGGCCATCAACTGAGCTTAATGAGTACAAACGAAGCTCTTTACTACCTGATCACCCAAAGTCTGTTATTCTTGTACCAAGTGTATCTTATTATACGAGCACACATGTGCTACATGAACCTAAACGCCATCATTAATCGTCAGACGCTATCTGTACCCTCCCACCGAAGCCAAGATCACTTTTCCTCCTCGGTTCCCACGCCTTTCTTCTTCTCGTCGCCTTTCCTCTTGCCCTCTTCCTCCTTCTCCTTTTCTACCTCCCCTTTCCTCAAGATCAGCTCCCTCAACCATTGGTTCTCCTTCTCCAATTGCTTGATCCTCTCCTCCATCTTCTGAAGCTGTTCCCGCTTCTCCTTTGCGCTCTGCTCCAGGTTCGCTTCCCTCTGCTTCTTCTTCGCTCGGAATCTCGCCGAAGCGGCGGTGTTACGAAGACGTTTCAGCTCCGCTTCTTGTGCGGTATACGTGCTGTCGTAGGGTGGTATTGTGGATGAGAAGCCGGGGGTGGGTGGTTGTGTATGTAATGAATTAGTCCCGGGGAAGGGAGTGGTGTATGGTGCTGCACTGAAGGGGTATGAGTGTGCTGGTGGAGGTGCGTAGTGTTGGTATGAGTTATGCTCCTCGCTGGTGGAGCTGGAGGATGATGAGGGGGCGTAGTAGGTCATGTGTGGTGGGGGATATTGATGTTGCTCCATGGTGAAGGGGGATGGTGCACTATAGGGGGATGGCGTGCTGTAGGGTGAGGTTGCGGCCGTGTTGTATGGCGATGCGGTGCTCTCTGACGGCACGGCCACGGGCGAGATAAATGGTTCGGTTCCCTCGAGCGAGGTGAACTCAGCTAAGGAGAGAGACAGATGATCAGTAAAGGCGGTGCGTGGAACCATTGATGGATCGGAGGGTCGATGCCGGGTCGAAGGTCGACGAGAGAGACTTGATGTTCCTCGTTAAACTTTCGGGATGAGGCTTGAAGATATACAAGCGCCGGGCAGGGCAGAGACTTCCGACTCCCGAAACAAGAAAGCGCCTTTCCCAGCGAGCCCTTGTCTCGCCGTTGGCGTCCTGTCCTCGTGCGTCGCAGCGTGTAGGAGGAGTCTCCCGTCACGTGGAATGGTGAAATCGACGTGCAGATGGAGTGATAGACCTTCCTTCTCTTGTAGCTTCCCCGGACAGGCACTGGCTTATACTTATAAGGAGGGGCCGGAGATGGAGGGGGCACGGCCGCCACACGAGCTTGCATGGCCGTCCTCTACCCGGTGCATTTCCAATCACGACATCACGGTACTGAGATGAGCTCAACTTACTTGCTGAGGACTTGAGCTGCCGCTGGCCTTCGTGCAACCACCACTCGTGATATGCTGACGGCGACGTGGAGAGGCCGTTGAGCTCCGCGTCGTTCAGCTCCGCGTCTGCTGTCGCCGCGACGGGGCTGTACGGACTGCTGTAAGGAGCAGGTGTCGGTTGTGCCAAGGCGTCGAGTTGGGCGAACATGAGATCCATAATCAGGTACCGCACAATGGTTTCGGGAGCCAAGCTGCTGCGTCGCTTCGCACAGCTGTGGGAGGGGCTGTTTTCTTGGGTGGTTTTGTGTTGTTGGTTGCGAATACCACGGGATAGGTATATATGGTCAGCTTCTGGACCTGGGGTCGACGAGTTCCTGGCCTAGTTGTAGGAATGTCTCTCATGCACTGTTACGCAACCGTCCAGCGATGAGCGAGCGGACGTAGGTTGAGAGTGGGTATTGAAGGTGCTATGCGGTGTACTTTGTATGAGGTTGACCGCGACCTGATTACCACAAGCTGGGCGTGGGTCGGGAGGCTTCGGGGAAGGGGAGGGGGGGCCCAGCGGGTGATGTTCCTGCTGAAGCTCCACGACCAAGGCTGGCTTTCTGGCTGGAAGGGATGTAACTAGACAGGGATATCATGGAGAGAATGTTCATGGCTGGGAGGGCACGATACAGCGATGACGCGGAATAGAACGGGGTTAGAGAAGATGATTATTCTGCGGCCCAGGCGTCTTCTTCGGGGGCAGGTCTGGAGGGGGGAGCTCTCCCCATGTCGTCGTCTATCCCTTGCAGACTCCCCAGCACTTGCGCAGGAGGGCTCAGCAGCGATAGCCGTCCGGAAGCCTCCAATTTCCCAGACCCAGGAGCGCAGCAAATGGCCGCATCCATCCACGTTCACGCGCGCCAGGAGGCACGTACGGCGATGGAAAGCTGGGCATGAACTGCTGCAGTGGGCAGCCGGATCTCGGCCGGCCCCATATTGGGGTCAAGCCAGTGGGGCTCCCGACTCCCAGCCGGCAGTAGCGCGGCTCTCGGCGGCGGGAGCGATCTGGTGCTCGCGCTGGACCCCGGCTGTCATCCCCGACTTCCTGTCGGCTCGGTGCCTGGATCGACGCCCGTGCAGGGGTCCTCACCCGGCAGCCCTACGGATCTCGGTCAGGGCGACCGGGTCGTCGTGCGGTTGAAGAAGCTGCTGATCCCCCGAGTCCCTGTTGCCGCGATGCGTGGGAGTTCTGCGTGAGGCATGAGACACGCTCCCGTTGCTGGCGGCGAGCAATGGAGAGGGCGATGTTCTGGTTCTTATGCTCTGGTGAGCTCCCCGAGTCCCGCCGACAGCCGTCCGCTCGGCGCCCGGCACGTGGTCACGAGCGGGTGATGGGGAATATCACGATATAGAGCTTGGGCATTACGTTGATGGTGAAGGCAGGCTTTCGATGAGCTATCGAATCCTGCTCCTTCGCCTCTCAGTCTCCCTATCCGAGAGATTCGGCATGGCAAAGTGTCTGTCTCGATCTGATCTCTGAGCTTTCACGGCTCCGGCTCGGGCATGCCTTGGCCCAACTTCTATCCAAGTAGCTACCTACTTTCCGCTCCCCAAATCAGGGCGAGCTTGTATCTCCCAAGCATATGGGGATCCGACCCTTCCTCGGGAGGTATGAAAAAGCAAGAAAGTCCAAAGGGGAGTGTCCAAACGGCCGGCCAGCCATGAGATCTAAGCGAGCTATCAGAACGTCACTGGTACAATGGCATAGGAGGGTTCGAAGAGTGGCTCGCATCCCAACACACTGCAGATTGCCGCGCTTTCTCCAGATTCCCCCACAAATTCCAGCTGTTCCCCGATATAAAGCCTGCCTCCCTCGGCCTCCCGTCCACGCCCTTAAATGGCCCAACCGTTGTACACATCTCAAGACGCCACCATTCCCGATCAGAGATCGACTTCCCCGGACCAGGCATCACTAGAAAGCTTCCTGGTTGTCTTCTTCTCTCCTGCCAGAAGTCCAACTTCCCCAGGCGCAGCCTCAAGATCGGCTTGGCAAGGCCTTTTCGATGGCGAAGGGACCGCCACTGACTTTCTTGCCCGGCCTAGTCAATCGATCAACCGTGACCTTCCCTCGATGCGACCTACCAGTCTCAGGTCATTGGCCTTCGTAGTCCACCGCCGCAGCAAGGACCGAAGCCATGCTCTGCACCGTGGGCAACGTTCTTTGATTAAATTCCGGTCCATCGGTGCATCAGAGGTAGAATCGCTCGGCCATTCAAGAAGCTGAGCTTCAGCACGGTGTTGTGGAAGTATCTGCCCGACCTGTGTGAACGGCTTCAATGGTTGAGGAAGAGGTCAGGCCTACAGAGGGTGGCTTCCAATACTTGCGAAGGCTTCTCCATTGGAACAAGAGTTGGAATATTCTTTTTTCCTTTTGACTTTTCGCAATTACTTGTGTACCTCGTCTTGAGCAGCATCCCAAGTCAAGGCACTTTGGGCTTCGCTCTCGAGCTGTTAGTGACGTCCTACTTGCTGAAGACGGGCTGCTTTACTCACGTCGGCCCCTCGTTAGGAGCAAACCACAATATGTACGCCCTTCAGCAGTATTGTCAATTGCAGCTTGTTGGTATAACCGACTTGAACAGAATCAAAGAATCAAGTCTCTCTTGGGCAAGCCTTGAAACATCCTATGCTTCGCTAGTCCATCTTTTCCTACGAGGCTCCGGAGGCAGACGTTGTAGGCTCGGCGAGAAACCCATGACTTGGTGGCCTCTCTGAATACGAGCCTCGACGACCTCCCTTGCCTCCTCAGCAATTCATGTTCGTAGCCATAATTTCCCAACTGCCGTCCTCGCGTGGAACATACTCGTACCACCTGGAACAACCAGCCTGGACCATTTCGAATTGCGTGCTCGGATGGAGCCGAGCATGTGCAGAAATCCGGACGGCAGGCTGCAGTACCACGGTCTTAGCTAAGAGGCGTACGCCAATATCTTCAACTTGGGGGAGGTTCTCCGATGTATCCCAGAACAAGGGCATCGTCCGAATCAAGTTTGGTTTGGTGGGTCCGGAGTCGTGATCAAGACGTGTGGGGGGATGGGCCACCTGACGGGACGGACCCGAGGTTGTCTTGCGGGTGGAGGGCAGTTGGGTGCGATGGCCTCTAGGACGGAAATTCTGTAACGCTTTGATCCTGGTTGGATCGGACGCGGTTGAATTGATCGGGGGCGATGTCCCGGAGGATATTGATCTGGGATTTCCAAAGTGAATTTGACTGATCTTTCGGTGGCTAGCATTCGTGCTTACAGCCAGACCGATAGTATCGGTCATTGATTCCAAGATAGTCGACGTGTTTACCATATGATCCAATATTATCCATACGTTTCCAATGCCTAAAGTGGCGAAAGTGCAGTTGAGATCTAAATTGATCATCCGAAATATACTATGTCGATGCCTGTGTCGAAGGCATTCCACGAAGCCCCCCATAGGCTCAAGGATACCAGTAAACTAGAGGTTCGAACATGACGCTCGTGAGAGATGATTCGTATCTCGGACTTAGAAAGCATTTCGCCCAGAATAATGCCGGAATGATGGTGATATCAGTATTACTTGCTTCTATCCCTGCAATAACATATTCCGGAGAAATGAGCTGATCTATATCAGAGAGGTGGAATATTGGAACACCCCACAAACGACAAAGACGCGACCAACTAAGAACAACGAATAGAATAAGCGAGGAGTGGTTAGCCTCCCAAAATAGTCTAGCGCAGCCGGGTCGAGCTGGATCAGCGGCGCGACGCAAGGCTGAAGAGAAAAGAAATCTAAGAATCAACCGTAACCCAAGAACCCCCCATCGATCACCAACCATGCCTCCAACGACAATCCATGCGGCGCCAGCGCTGGACGCATACACCGCCCTCGCGGAGCACCAGCAACAAACGCCCAGCACTTTCTTCGGCGCCCAGCCCGTCCTCCACTACCACGGCACCGGAGCCCGCGCCCTGGCCCCGCGGGACCAAGTCTCGAGGCTACCGATCTTTGCACAGGATGCGCCCGCGGAAGCCACGACCAGCGACGAGCGCCTCGCCGTCGAAACGGTGGATATCTTCGTGGGATCCAAGTGATGACCCCCATGATCCTGCTGCGGCGAACGCAAGACTGACTCCCGGGCGTAGCAACCTGACCATCTTCAACACCACGACGTCCATCGGCCTCGCGATTCCGTACCCCTCCATCTCGCTGCACGCCACGCAGCGCCGTGCCGACCCCGCGGACGCGACACAGGAGGTCCACGGCCTGTACATGCAGCTCGAGCTGGTAGACCCAGCCGCGGCGGAGGACGACGACGAGCCGGAGATGATCGAGGTGACGCTCCTCCCTGCGGGCGCGGAAGTGCAGGCGCTCTTCGACGCCGTTTCGAATTGCTCCAATCTCCACCCCGACCCGATGCAGGAGGACGACGAGATGGACGACGGCGAGGGCGATTCCCGGATCGTCTTTGAGGGCAGTGTGGGATATGAGGGGATTAGTGGCCTGCCGGGGGTCGTACAGGGATCGAGTTCCGGGGGCTTGCCACCACCCTTCCCTGGGTCCGGGGGATGGATCACGGCGGAGAATGTCAATGATTATTTTGATGCCGAGGGTAACTTTATTGGCGGTAGTGGAGAGGTGGAGGTTCTGGGCGAGGGCGCGGGAAGAGTCAGGGCGAGGGACGAGGTTGAAGGGGATGGTGACGAGGTTAATGGGCATGACGAGACAGATGAGAATAAGCGTGCAAGGACGGATGGGTAGACGGCGCCTAACAAATGCACCCTCATAGCCAGCTAGACTATTTTGCCAATGCTGAGGCTATTTCCCGTCCCTCGACTCCGACCGCTACATTTGCCCAGGATATACTGCAGGACCACTCCAAGCAGACTTTACTTCTGCTTGCTCAGATGATCCTCATGTGAACTTCAACTGCCTGTCATAGCCTTTCTTCAGCTTCTTCAGCGTGCTCTTGGGGACATCTTCGCCTCCCTTCGTCGAGGTAGACACCAGGAAGTGATGATATTGGTCGAATCATAATTGCGCAGCATGTCCCAGATGGAAATGGTCATAAAGCGTAGAGCCGCAGGCATATCAAGATACCTTTCCTTCCTCAATTGGCACAAAATCGACCGGAGCACGACGCTTGAGCGAGTTGTGGACCCTGAGGGCAGCCTTGGACTCAGCTAGTCCAGCCATTGGTCTGGAGATGACCATGGTTATAGGAGAAGATCTTGGGAAAGAAGACGCATGCGAGAAGCAGAGGAATCTCAAAGATCGAGGGAGGAGAAATGGCATCCAGTCGTGGTGCATGTCCTGGGCTAGAAACGAGGGATGGTGGGGAGGATTGTGATGTATCTGGAGTCACTTTCCGACCAGACAAATAGCCATGGCCGTCAAATCCTCGGCTAAATTAATTTTCTTCAGCCCTTCAGCCTCGTGGGGGAAAAGTTCTTGAGACAACCGCGACACTTGCCTGCTTTCTTCCCCCGAAAGCTCAAGATGGCTTCAAAACTCTCTCCGTTTCTCCACGCCGGCCCTGTCGCTACGGATGACAATCTGTCCATCATCCATCTCAAGCGCGACCTCCAAACGCCCACCATATTGAGGTCCTACGATAAAGACGATGAAGGCTATTCCGAGGGAAAAGTGGTTAACACACGATTTGGGTCCTTTCCGCACAAGACCTTAATTGGGTTGCCATGGGGCAGCCAAGTACGCGCATCGCGCGTTGACACTGGCTCCAGAGGGCGAAGACAGGAGAAGAAGAAGAAACGAAAGTCGGACGAGGCTGGACTTGATGCCAGTAAGGAAGAGGCGGGGGACACACCAAAAGAAGAGAAAGAAACCGTTACTGCAAGCAGTGGATTTATACATCTTCTGCCCCCTACACCGGAGAATTGGACAAGCTCTCTGCCGCATCGAACTCAAGTTGTTTACACCCCAGACTACAGCTATATCCTGCACCGAATACGAGCAAGACCAGGAACAAACATTATAGAGGCTGGAGCAGGTAGCGGCTCCTTCACGCATGCATCTGCAAGAGCTGTCTACAGCGGGCTCCCATCTACGGAAGGAGGGGAGCTCAGTGTTTCGGCAAGCAAGAGGAGAAAGCTAGGCAAGGTCTGGAGTTTCGAATTCCATGAACAAAGACACGAAAAGTTGGTTAAAGAAATTCAAGATCACGGGCTGGAAGGAGTCGTTCAGATTACTCACAGGGATGTGTGTGAGGATGGGTTCCTCGTCAATGAGGAGAGCCCAAAAGCTGATGCCATATTCTTGGACCTGCCTGCTCCGTGGCTTGCTTTACCACATCTTTCAAGATCAGGCCCACCTGCCAAAGAAGAAAAAGAAGATGCTGAGTCCAATGGCATGGATTCAAGTAAAGGGAAGCCGTTTGTTTCGCCCTTGAACCCTACTGTACCAGTGCACTTATGTACCTTCTCGCCTTGCATCGAGCAAGTGCAACGTACAGTTTCAGTCATGCGTCATCTTGGATGGACAGATATTTCAATGGTCGAAGTAGCACAGAAGCGCATTGAAGTGCGACGAGAAAGAGTCGGGATTGACAATGGGCAGCAGAGAGGCATCCAAGCAACACCGGCCAATGTCGACGAAGCTTTAGCGCGATTGAAGGAAGTCGAGGGCAATTTTCAGACGTTCCATGGCCAAGAACCAACTGGCGAGACCACAAAACCCAAAAAAGTCAAGAGGGAGCAGAATCCAAACAACCGTGAGACGATTATGGAGAGTCTGGTGGAAAGAAAAGTGTACAAAGAGGGCAGGCTTGTGCATAAGACTGAACCCGATGTCAAGACCCATACCAGCTATCTTGTATTTGCGATCTTGCCCGTGCAATGGACGGCCGAGGACGAGGAAAAGGTCAGGGCCAAGTGGGCGATCAAAGTGAGAAAGACGGGCGACCAAGAGGTTGACGGCGAGGTTGTAGGAGTAAGCCGGCGCCAGCAGAAGAAGGCGGCCAGACAAGCAATGAAGGATAACGCTGCTGCGAAGAAGGAGGCAAGCCTCAGTGCACCACCGTCTGAAGACGAAAACAAGGACCTGATAGCTGACCTGGAGAAGACGCTAGAAGTTTAGTGGAGACATTGTATGATACCCGTCGCCTAACTTAATACACGCAGAGTTGTCATAGAAGGCATCCCCACATCAGTGACACTTCCACGGCATGTGATATTGGATATCTGAGCAAAGCCATGGTCTATACTTTTAAGGACGGTTGACCATGGGTGCTGATCTCGACAGTGACGTTATTGACCGATGCCTACGATATATGGTAAAGACAACCTATGTGCACGATTTAAGACACGTGGGGAGTCTGGAACAACAGACAAGCCCTTCCTGGCATTCAAAATATGCGAATTCAATTATGCGATTCCATTCCCAATCTTGATACGCTAGTGTGTGCTCTCTACCGGCTAGGCCTTCTCATCAGCAGCCACAGGATCCGCCTTTTTGTCCTCTTCACTCTTGGAATCTGCCTCAACAGTCTCTGCAGCTGCCTCGCTCGTTTCGACTTCATCGCCCTTTTCCGTTGCAGCAGGCTCAACCACAACCTTCTCCTCCTCGACTGTGTCTTTCTTTTCTGCTTCTTCCTTCGCCGGTGCTGTGTCTACCTTCGCTGTGACCTTGGTCTCGTCAGCGCCATATAAATCCTGCTCCTCGAATTCTTCTCCAGCTTTGCTTTCCGCCTTCGCTTCAGGCTTCTCTTCAACGGTATCTTTGTCGTCCTTCGACTCAGGCAACACACTCCTCGGCATCTCACACAGGTCTTTCCAGATCCCATACGTAGACACAGCCTTGGCAAGCTCCTCGTGGCCCTTCGAAGGATCCTTGAGATACTGCATCGCACTCAGGTCAATGAATCCCTGTCGGGACAGCATCGGCATATTGGCACTGAAGGTCATGGAGTCTTTGATCCGCTGCTCCGTGGCGGATGCAGGTCTTTCGGCGGCTGTCTCGCTTGGGGTGAAGATCTTGGAACGGATGTTTAGCTCATGCGAGACCTTCATATCAGCAAAGTAGAGGCTCAATTCTAGATCTGCTACGTCTTTGCACTGCTTGTCGCCGGCCTTCTCGAGTGCAAGTTTCCCTGAGTTGCATCAGTGATACGATTCTCTAAACTAGCTTGCTGGGGATTTGGACACTTACAGGTATTATTTTGCAAGTCTGTTCCTTGGAGGTCGAGGAAGCTGGAGTAGACTTCTGGTGTAAGATACCCAGTGTGCTCCGAATCGAGTTTCCCAAAGATGGTGCTCATCAAGGCTACGAAGATGGGTTTTGGAGTCAAGTCGGCTTCGAATAGCGGCTCCCAATTCGCTGGCTCTGGGTATGAAGGCATCGAGCTATCTTCACGTTCAATGCCATGGTGGACTGATTTCGGGGGCGATGGAGGAAGGGCACTGTTCGAGTCGTTGGAAGGAGGTTGATCGCCGCGCGATCCATTCTCGTTGGGGCCACCAGAACCCATAGAGAAAGTCGATCCACCTACGCGACCAAGATCTTTCATCCAACCTCCCATTCGACCTTTCTTCTCTTTCTTTCCACTCTTCTCCTTCTCGAGGGGAGCCTTCATGATGTTCCATAGCGATCCCCAGTCTGCCGTTGGCATTTCCACCACCCGAGCTGCTGCTTGTTTCGTGCTCAAGGCAACGGAATCTCGTCGTGGAGGTAGTGGCGGTGGTAATACTCGAGCAGGAAACCCTGGGGCACCGGGTACCACGTAGCCAGACTCCTTCAAAACCATTGTTGGATGCTCTACATCGTGGGGAGGAGGAAAGGATTTGATCACGAAGCAGTTTGCACAGAGATGGTAGGGCGAGCACTTGTGACACGATATTCGAGCTCGGTGAGTAGGGATCTCTTCGGTGCAAGAAGTGCAGCTATAGAGCGACTGCAAGTCCTCTTCGGCCATTTCAAGCAGTTGTGATATTCACATAAAAATAATCGAGCACCGACAAGAATGAGGAACGGAATGGAAGGGACAAAAGGGTTGCAAAGGACTTCTAGGGAGGTTAAGATAAAAAGAAAACCATCTGGCCTTCATAGCTAAACTGGAGTCCATGGTCGTCAGTGCTCCCGTCCATGTAAGATCTTGGCCAAAACTGCTCGTCCAAACACACGTGTGCAAATCCGGTCCGTTATCAGGGAGAAACAAGTCGAAGCGTCTTGTCACAGCTTATGTATCTGGGGAAGCAACGCTATGGCACTGAGTAAAGCTTCCACCAGCATCCTGCGCCTTGGCAAGGCTTAATGTCAAGACCGAATCCACGGTGTCCCAGCTAGGACGACTGGAGACTACGGATGCAGGAGTCTTCAGGACAGACGGCCCTTGCCCGTCGCTCAACGCGAAAGGTTGAATCGAATATTAGGCTCCATGTACCCCCGCGGCTTGACCCATGGCTTTGTTTTGAGATAGCAAGAATAAAGACAATTAGTGGCGTGAGGTTTGGGAGAGAAACTCGGACGAGTGCGCAGCGGCGAGTTTCAACGCATGGATCACGTGCGGGTCTCTGGCTGAGGACAGGAGCCAACCAGGAGCCAACCGCGAGCTCGAGCAATCGAGCACATCGTTACTGGTGCTCACATCCTCCGTCAAGCCATTCCCAGCCATGGTGAAGACAAACCCTCTTTCCAGCAGCCAGCTGGTACGACAGTTAGCAAAACGCGGATTCCACCAAAGCCCCTCCAATCGCATGCCGGCTGCACCACTGCGGCAACGAGCCATAGTCTCGTCCTTCCTTTGTACCCCTCCGCAGTCATCTCAGGGCGTGACCTTCGCTCTCTTCAAGCGAAGCCAGGACGTGTCCACGTACCGGTAAACCCCCACAGCCCTTCCTTGCCTTTTATCACAAAGCCCAGAGTCACTGAACGTTCAAACATAGTGGGAAATGGGCAGTCTGTTCGGGCTCCATTGAGCCGACAGACCGCAATGCCAAGGAGGCTGCCCGGCGGGAGGTCATGGAAGAGACGCAGCTCCTCGCGGCAGACTTCTCACTCCTGGCCGAGGGCGAACCATATAGTCTCCGCGACGAAGATATCAAGACCGAGTGGATGATTCATCCATTTGCATGGCAGCTGGGCGAAGGCGCCTCGTCCAAAATTGTGATTGATCATGAGCATACCGAATTTGTGTTCATCAAGCCTGAGGAACTGAGGAAATTTGATCATGTGGAAAATCTGGAGCTCGGACTCGGGAAAGTACTGGCTGCGATCAAGGGTCAAAAGTAACGAGGAGGGCTGAGGTTGAAGTGTTTTATCAAAGGTCAAAGGCTCGACTGACTATCGATACTTCATAGAGTTTCGAGGTGTTCCAGGTAGGCAGATGGCCTTGCACGTACAGCACAGGACACATGAGCAGCATTGTTGCAGCCAAAAAAGATAAAAGATTGGTGTATGCCACAGTTGATGGTGTATCTTGTCTTGTTCCGGCATATATTGTACCCGTTCTCATTGTGTGTTTTCCAGGGAACATACTCCCAAGTGGGTGTCAAGCTATTTCTTCAGGAACTTCATTGGCTGGTTTTGGGGGTGGGTCTGCATGACTCTTGAGAGAACTGAGTCTGTTGTGATGAAAAACGTAGCTCGGAGTCAAGAGAATCACATCTTGGAGTCAGTAGAGTGTTGTGGTTCTGATATCTGTATATACAATCTAGACAACACTGTCTGTACATGATATTCTTGAGTGAGAAGTACAGAGGTGAGATGGGAATTGAGCCAGTGTTGTTCTCTGTTCTATATACAAAAGAAAAACCAAACATGAAGAAAACAAACGCAAAAATCAAACATTCCCCTTCCTCCCCTTCCAAAATACAGTTAAGCAAAAGCAAAAACTCCATCGCTGATGACCTTTCGTGAGTGTTGTGTATGTATGTATATGCTTTTCGCTCGCTTCGTTATGTTCAACCAACTCAAAATTTCTTCGCTTGCTTTGCTCAAATCACTCGCTCATCAACCATGCTTTGCAACATTCCAGACAAAAAGCAAATGCTAACCGGCCAACAGCCGCATCTCACTCTCCCTTCGTTCCCATACTAATAAAGGTCATTCATCTCCAACCTAAGTTGTCCAATGTTGTCCTGGCATCATTTTGGCTCATGCCACTGACTCCCAAAGCCCGGACTTGGCTACCCTTCCTTAATCTCTGAAGGCCAACGGCGACCTTCCAGCTCTCTTCTTCCGAGATGACGAAGAGGTACTTTTTGCCTTCTTGGTCCCGGATGGACGCTCTCAAAACGTGCAGTCCAGCGGACTTGTTTTCTCCTGTCTGATGCGCACCACCATTGTTAGTTCTTTTCCTATCGTTTCTAGAAGGCGACGACGAGCCAACAGAGGAACCATATGCAGAATCAGATACAAAAGAAGATCTTGTAGAACTCGAAGTGGACGAATAAGCAGAAGACGCGTAGGACGAAGCAGAGTAAGCGGACGAAGAGGACGAATGGCTACAATTATTCTTGCACTGCTGTAACATGTCGGAAAGAAGCGATGCCGTCTCTTCGGCAGAGGCGGCCTTTTCCTTCTCCATGTTCCATAGGCGACGAACAGGATTATGATGAGAAGGACGCGCAGAAGCAGAAGCACCAGGAGCTATGGGAGGGGCGCGGAAAGCTGGACACCATACCTCTACGAGTTTCATTGTCCATGCTTTGACGTCCCATTCTCGTTGTGGGACGCCTCGGACATCATCATCAATAAAAAGACCTTCCGTGGTAATCCGAAGGATCAGGCCATCGGTTACCGAGCCTACACCAGAAACGAGCTGCGAAGTTGGCGTTCGAAGAAAAGCATTGTTGAAGGAGTACACAGCCTTGATAACAATTTTGTCAGGATCTTTTGTGCTGTACGGACCACGTTGTGACGGCGGGGGCGTGGTTCGTGATGTTGATTGAGAGGCTGCATAGGAGGACTCCGAGTACAAGGAGGAGAGAGACTTCTTCCGCATCGGCTTTTTAGGTTTATCGTAAGGTCGATACGAGTAGGCGTCGTCTTCGGTACCTAAGTATGTCTTTGCAGTTGGAGGAGGTGGCTTCTTAGTAGGAGAAGTAGGCTGAGATCGAGCTTGAGGTGGTGGGCCATTTGGCCAGGGATTTGTTTTCTCTCCTACCGCAGAGAAAGCATAACTACTTCCCTTGGACTTTGCCTCATCAGCTGTCTTCTTCTCAGCAGCTGCTTTGTCTGCAGCGGCCTTTCTTTCAGCTGTAGCCTTCTTCTCGGCCTCCCACTTCTGTTTCTTTTCTCGTTCCTCTCGTTCACGCGCGTCCTTTTCACGAGCTTCTTTGAGTTTCTTCTCTAACTCCTCCTTTCGTTTCTTCTCGGCCTCTTTAGCTTTTCGTTCCTCTTCTTTCTTTCTTGTTTCTTCCCGTGCCTTCTCCCACTGAGTCTTGGCTGTATTGGCAGTGCTTGCTTTTGGTTCAGGTGTGGGGGCTGGTGCGGCTCTGGGCTCTGGTGCAGGCGTTGATTTTGGTGGTGGTTTTGGCTGTGATTTTGGCTCTGGTGCTGGCTCTGATGCTGGTTCTGACGCAGGTGCCGATCTAGCTTCAGTTGGTCGTGGAGCCGTATTTGGTCTCTGCTGCCAACTTGACTTTGGAGGTGGACCTGGCTGAGGGCCCGGTTGTGGTCCGGGCTGAGCACCTGGAGTAGGGCCTGAACCTGGAGGTGGTGCATTTGCATGGCCATTTGACTGTGCATGTGCGTATGAATGTGAGTCGCCTCCAGGAGGGGCTGTACTTCCTCCTCCAGGACCAGGGCCGCCTTCAACTTGTATTCGTCCCAGTGCCCAAGCTCCAACACCAATTGCCACCATGATCAGTATCATGCCCATACCGCCTGATCCTCGCACGCTGTTCCACCATTGTTGCACGGCCGGCGTTATGATTGACCATAAAACGACGAGAATAAGGGCAGAAGCAAAACCAGCTGCAAAGCTGTTGACATTTGGTTTGAGGGACGGCAGGTATAAGAAGCCAGAGCCAGAGGCGTGTGGTGGGATGATGAAGATGTCATAATTTCCAGGCGGTAAACCTGACGAGGATTTTGGGGAAGCTCCGTGAGGAGGCGGTGGAGGAGGGTTCATAGTGGTGTGAGGCTACACCAGGCAGGATTTGAGTGTGCCAGATGTTAGAACGATTTCGAGGTTGGCAAATGGCTTTTCGAGAGGTGCTTCGGTCGTTGGGTATCTTTAGAGATCATGAAGTGGTCATAAAGTCGTGAAAAGGGTCTTGCAAATGGTCAGTCGCTGGCATTTGTTTACTTTGAGAAGAGCTCCAGTCGGGGACATTGGCTGCTTCTCAAGGCGGTCTTCAGGACGCATACCTTCGCGCGATTCAGGTCGGGGTTTTTCCGTGGGTTGTGGTAATGTAGTCTCGTCGTCAAGAGCAAGAAAGATCGGGTTTAAGAAGGGTGGTTTGGATGCATCGAATGTTCGAGGGAGCTCGGGGACAAAAACAGAGCCACAAAAAAAAGCTGCGGTTGCTCTGCCGTTTAGCGAGACACCGCCAACCCGGAAGACGATAAGGAGGGAAGTTCCTGGGACGCAATCGTCAAGCGTCACCTCTGCTGTCGGATTCACGATATTCTCACGGATTTCTTGCGCTGGTTTTCATTACTAGAGAAGAGGAGAGAAGGGAACTGTTCAGTGCTGGCAAGGCCACTTTTGTCTGGTCGCGAAAATGCTCTCGACGTTCGTGTTCCCCCTCTCCTTCAGCGCGTCGATGCTTGCATGCTGCAGATTGCGAACTTTCTTATTCCTCTCCGGCCAAATGACAAGCCTGGTCGGGCTTCAGGTCAAAACAAACGGTCACTGGAAAGGCAAATTCTGCACCAATTATGTAGAACAAGCACAGTGATTGGGGTGGCACGAGACAGGGCCATCAGTCAATTCAGTCAATCAATCGCGTACAAACTCCGCTGGCTCTCCACTCCCTCTATCCTATGAATGGGCGCGGTGCAGGCTATCGCACTCAGCACTTTTTTACTTGTCGTGCTGCCCAAGCTTACGAGCTGACGAGCATGGTGTGCCCTCGCGCTGCAGAATTGATACGCTTCCCCGGTGCCACTCAGGATTCATAAATCCATGGACAATCCTTGGCCTGTCATGAGGTTGCCAGCGCTGTCCGGTCACATCAGAACTGCATGAATAGGGACGGGCCGTCGACGACTGGGTTTATGGGGTTGGTGGGAGGATGCATGCACGCCTGCATGGCTCCAACCCATCAATACCCGTTCGTTGGCACACGAAACTTCTGAGAAGAAAAGCTGACTCGCTGAGTTGTGCTGACGGGTTTTGGCCGACGCCTCGTAAACGTCGCGCCTGGGGCCCTGCAGGAGAAAACCCGTTCGCAGACTCCGTTGCTAGAGCAACCCATACCCACCGGCGCCATGACGTCGGGTCCTTAGCAGCCCAAATTTTTCGATGACATTCCTAGCTTCAGATAAGGGGTCCAGCAACAGAACAACCATCCTCGAAGCTTCATCCTTTCTTGCAAAACTTCGTTGTGCCCTCAATTTAGACTTGTGCAGCGGAACGTTCGGAAAATTTCAAAGCGAAAAGAAAACGGAGACCCTGATCTTCTGGCTATCGAATGTCCCGAGTTCGTGAGTTCATGAGCATGCTGGGGACTTCCCTGGCGCACGGGAATTTGTAGGAGGACCACGTCAAGCATGCGTAAGACCCCGAGCAGCAGCCACGAGGCCAATGGAACCCAAGTGGTCGTACGACAACCATCTTTTCTTTACGGCGAGGCAGTCCCGCGTGGAATGCAGTCGAAGTCGGGTCGTTCTTTGTTTTTCCCAGGTACCTGGACAGGCGTTCTTTACAAGGGGTATGTTATAGGTGTCTGAGCGTTTGGTATACCTTGCAGCCGTCCCTCCTGCATTCAATGATCTCAGACAGAAACGTGAACGGATGGAGAACCTAACAAGATGTACTCATGCCTCTGGACTTGAATTTTGTAATGAAGGGCACCAGGAAGAACGACAAAGTCTTAACCGATCGCTTATGTCTCAACATAACGGATCATAAATAGATTTGAATACAGACTCATTAACTCTAATTATCGAAAGCCATACCTGTGTGAGCCACAATTGGAAGGGCTACTGAGCGAACTACCAGGAAATACCACCGATGTATTTCAGCGCTCCGATTTACGCCAAGTCCACGGCAGCAGAATACTCTGTACACTGCGGAACAGAAACGAAAATTAATTTGTGTAAAGCCTCCGGGTATAGTACATAAATGCCCCAGATGCGCCGTCCTGAAAAGAGTATAAGCCCTGCGAATGCCAAATCATTTTAACTAAACTCCTAGAAAGATAAAGCCCAGCCGCACTGGCGTGATTGACAGGAAATAATATATCGATGACTGAATGGTTCTGCACCGAGAAATGAATTAATGTGGTTATGTTCTTTCGATGAACTGGCGAAACAAGGGTGCGTGACGTGAGAGAGCAATAATGTATGACCGACCTGCAAAAGCGATCGTAACCTCGAGATAACCAGTTCAGTAGAAGGTTGGGTAGAGGGAATCCCCAAGGCGTCATAAGCCCCTTCATGGCTTCAAAACCTCCTCGAGCTGTCTGCCCCGTTATGTTTTGAAGATATCCTCGATACCGTCTTTCAACTGCTTCCCCACCTTACTCATGAGCTCCTGGACTAGTTCAAGCTTCTTGTCATCTGCTGGATGAGTAATCTCCTTCAATTTCTTTCCCCCGAAAAGCTCCTCGTAATCTTTCATTCTCCCATAACACCATATCTCGAGGCTTCTAGGCCAATTTAGAGCTCTATTTGCTTCGTCTATATCTTGGAGGCGAAGCTCTTTCATTCTCTCATTCTCCTTGAGCTGTAACCAACACTGTTGCATTGTGGCAGTGTTCCTATACTATGTTCTCATTAGTGAGGCATAATAAAAGGATCCAATAGCACTTACAAATCCATAGGGTTGAATAGGTTTGCCAGGAACGGGTTCCCTGATTGCACCCGGCCAGGCCTTCATAGGCTTACGCTTATCCAAATCCTTCAATTGTTCCCGAACTACTGTGGCTTGCTTCTCCCATTCGTCGGACTGAGTTGTGTCACCTTCAACGGCCTGAAAATCGGATGCTGGTGTGCCAATAATTCTGGCATTAGCTCTAATGTAGGGAAGTGGTGGCGTTGTCGCAGCTGCCACTGTCTTTGTAGGTTCTGCCTCAACAGATTGATTTTCGTTAACCTTAGATTTAGGGGACCAGGTAGTTGCTCTCTCCCCCAACTCCTGGATTCCGAAAGGCTCGACTTCTATGCTTGGAGAAACAGAGCTTGTAGGGGAGCTAAGTGCCACGGGGCTGCTCGACGAAGAACTTAACATGCTCAATGGAGATTGATGATCGGTATCAATTTGTGGCGAGGCAGCAGAGACTTCTTGTACGGGAGGAGCTGCGTGGATTGGTGCTTCTGGAAACGCAGAAATTTCTTGCACTTTAGGGGCTGCTTCGGTTGATGAGACTGAGGTCGTATTGGGCGATTGTGAAGCTTGAATGATTATTGTATCAATTCTTGTCCTCTTGGTAGGGGGTTCAGAGCTGAATAACTCTGCTGGTCGCGTCAAAAGATCTCTCTTTCTTTCCGTGGTTACAGGCTTATCATTGTTCTATCAATTGTTAGTCAAATCAGTTGGATGAGACCTGGTAATACTTACTTCCGTCTGTCTCAGGGACGATGTTGGGCTTTCCCTGCTAACGATAATTGAATGGGATGGAGGATTCTTTGCTGATTTTGGAGAGATCTTGGGAAATTTAGGAGTCCTTGGTACTGCACGACGTCTTGAAGCTGAATAACCTGTGACTTTGTCTGAAGTCGATGGTGGACTTGTGGGGATGCTCATCGGTGCTAGAGGTGTATTGAACGAGACTGGAAGAGACGTCCGGACACTAGAAGACATCTCTCCCCGACCTGGAGTTTCGTTTGGCTCCATTGCTGACAGTTTAGATGACAGTTTGATCGGCTTCCAAGGCATATCTTTTGCCGCCTTGCGAGAACCCCAGTCTGCAGCGCCAGTGGCCGCAGGCTCATCAACATCTAGGGATTTTGTTCTCCTTCGGCTTTCCTTAGATGTAGTCTGGGTATTCTGGGTGCTCTCTTTCAGTGCGTTTGCAATAGTCTTCGTATGCTTCCAGCCCATTCCGATAGGGCGACCTTTCTCATCCCTACACTCATCTATCATGAGACGAACACCCTCGTCGCAGCTTACCAGAGAAGAGATCTGGGATAGGAATGTTAGGGCCGTCAGTCCTAAAGGCTTATTGTCACCATATCCTGGTCGGATTTCTATTGGGAATTTGCTCTCCCATGGCTGGTCCTTTTCGATGCCCCAATTCAATCTGAGTCTTTTTTCATTGTTTAGATAAACCTGCTTGGACTCTGCACTATGCACACCAGCCTAGAAATGTTAATGAGACACAACAACGCAGTCAGACAGACTAGACGCAGGTTCTACTGTGAGAAAAGACGGGTCCACTATGGACGAATAAAACCGCTACTTACTTGCCTTGCTCCGCCAACGCCGTCTAGATTCATGACGGACTCCTTTGGGATCAAAGTGAAGTGGTAGTTTACTGAGCAGACAGGGGTCGTTCTGTATGAAGCTGGATTAGTAAATGGCTCTATTCCAAAAGAGATGGCGACACGTCTGTCGCGTACCAACACAGCTTAGCCAACCTCTGCACCGTGTCGTGGGATGGAAGACTGGCTGAAGTTGAAATTGATGGTCGCACCTGAATACGGTCAGCGATGAGACGATGCGGGTATGACATAGAAGAATGTTTGAACTCACCTTCTCGCAAGCAGTCCCTGATCCGCACGCGGGGTCAACGAAGAAGTGTGGTGTCCTATACAAGCTCGGGTATACATGCGGGCGCGTGGTTGCTTATCAGAAAGGTATGGATTACGCGGGCGCTAACTTAGATCTTCTAATATCTAAAATTAGGTTCCTGGCAATGAGGATCGAGGAGTCTGTACGGTGGAGAGCGCTGGCTTGTGATCGGTGATGGGTTGGTTGAGGTGTTTGTATTCGTTATAGAGTCGAAGATGAAAATGGCGGGGGAAGGCAAGGACGAGATTCTTTGTATTAATGCAAGACCGTTGGCAAAAAAGGAATGTACCTCTAGGAAGCGACATTACACAACGAGCTGCTAGCCCAAGGTTATGGGCGGGTCTTATCAGACGGGCTTCGGAAAATAAGAAATGGAACAAAGACGCAATGGTAGAGCGTCGAGCATATGACAGATATATGCATCGGTGCCAGTTCGACGGCTAGTCAGGAGCCTGCGTATATAACATGCTGGCTATATCAATATGGTTGGAAATCCAACCGCCTGCCTTCTGTCTAATTGGAGCGTGATGACTCCTCTGCCTAGTTTAAACATTGGTGGCAAAGGTAACAGTTTACCCACAAGTCAAAACCAGGCCACCGCCATCTCAACACGCTACTCATCCTACACTTTTCTAGAGTGACTAAGAAACGGTGCATCTGCCTGCCCTTGCATACGAATATACGAACGGAAATACGCATGTTACGTCAGATCCCACCGTAATAGGACAAGTGGCTGAAACGTTCGAAGACATTCCAACTAGAAGAACATAGATGCTTTTGCCATGCATACAACACAGTTAGGATTAAACAAACTCCTGCCCTGTAGTCCCGCCAAGTACGATGCTCATCAACTTATTGGCCAAATCCTCCAGAAGCGAAGGTCTAGGCAGGGGTTTGTTTATCCTGAGAGTATTGTATACGCATTGCGATCTGCTGTCCGAGTCAAGTTCGCGGATACTAGCCATGTCGACACCCTGAGCCTTTCTAACAGAATAAGGCAAGGTAGAAACAAGGTGTGAATAGGATTAACTCATCTGGTCAGATATCACATATCTGACACCTGCTGGGCTCTTGATTGGCCACGTCAAATACCTACGTATTCTAATCTTATACGATTTCAGCACAGGCCATGCAGATAGCAGTACGAAAGAGAGAGATCGATAGATTACAAATGTTTATGCAGGACAAAGGTTGCAAAACATAACGCCACGCTAATATGAGAATCAAGAAAGATAAGATATATACGCCTCCTGCTTCCAACCCCTCTAGGATATCTTGCCGATTCGTTTCTTCGCAATCCCAATCTTGCCCTGAACACGATCGACATCCTCATCAACTCGTGTCAGCATCTCGTTCTGCAACTCCAGCTCCCCCTGGATGGCGATCCCCATTTCCTTCTGGCGACGCACGATCTTGGCAAGTTCATCAACATCCAGATCCTGGTCACGCATGATCTGCTTCTGCAGCTGGAGCACACCATCGTTATCCAGTTCGCGGGTTTTATCCGTCTCTGGGACAGGCGCGCCGAGAACTCGGCCAGAAGGCCTTGAGACGCCGGGTCCGAAGAGAACAGAGCGATCTTGTGCCGTAGCAGCCGGTGCAGAAGTCGCGCCAGTGCCCTGATTCTTGACGGCGAGACTGACCGAGAGTTTCTCTAAGCCCTCCTTCTCCACGCGTGCACTTGAAAGCAAATCTCTCCTTCGCCTCAGCTCGCCTTCCCCAATACGTCCCGAACCTCTGTTCCTCCTCTCCTCCTCAGCCAGAATCTTGAGCCCTTCTTCCAAGTTCCCCAATAGACCACCAGCCTTAACCAATGCAGTCTTTGCTTTCGTGCCTGCTTCATGCTGAGCCTGTGTCGTAGTTGCACCATCCCTCCTGCCTAGGAATAGTCTCCCATCATGTAATAGTCCCTTCAACTCCCGATGTATATCCAGCCAGACAGTGGGATCACTAGCCACCACACCAGCATTTGTGCCCCTCTGATGCGCAGCAATGAGATCGCTTTTAACACTGCTCCCACTCCCACTTGAACTAGGGAGGTTTAGAAAACTGCGCCAGATACTCGTCTCTCGCCATCGTCGATCAGGCCCCTCTGCTATGGCTCGTAGATACGCTTCTAATCCCACTCGTCGAGTCTCGGTGAGTTCTGGGGACGAGGCGGTTGACTTGAACCAGGATTTCGAGGGTAGCGGTGCCGGAGGAGCTTCAGAGACGATGCTGGTGAGTGAGTTGTGCAGGGTGACGAAATCCGAGAAGCGCTTCTGAACGACGAAGGTTCGTAGTGGGAGGCGGAGGGTTATGTTGTAGAGGGTGTATGGCTTCTCGTTCGGAACGGAGGAGAGTATAGTAGAGGGAATGGAGAGCTCGAGTGGTGGCGCCATGGTGGATTGGTCGAAGTTCTAGCAAGCTTTCTGCTTAATTGTTGATCCCATCAATCTTGCAGTGATGGTGTTATCGAAAGTTGGGGGGGGGGTTGTGTTATCGCTTTGTTTTGTTTTGGGTCGTGCCTAGAACAAGCAGTTCTCGTGACAAGGGGGCACTGACAGAACAAGGCACCGCTATCAGAACATGGAACAGAAATCACATTCGCATTATTATTACCGTCCTAAACTAAGTCAGACATGGAGGATTCATACAGTGCATAAGACTTTCTATCGCAGCCTGTATGAAAGTTGCCACTCTAAGAGCAGTACCTATGTATAAGCCATCACTCCCCGAGACCAAGGTCTGGAAGGATCGTCTCGTGGGAATATGCTATCGTAAACTCCTCAACCAAGAATTAAAACCCCTTGCTTGTCTTTCTTCTATCATGTTCATCATCATTAAAAGCTTCAAAATGTCTCCTCCTCAAGTCCCTCCGCCTCAGCAGGAATCTCAAATCCATCCTCTGTTGAGTACAAGATGGTCTGGATATGCTTTATCAACCCATCCTCTTGCTTCTCGATCTCTGGGTCTTCTTCAACCGCTTGCTGGATTAGCAGCTCAATATCTCTGAGTTTACTGAAGTAGAAATCTCTCTCGCGCTCCAAGCCTGTGACAGTCTCCTTAAGAGTGTTGTTCTCTTGTTGTAAAGCAGCTGTTCCGGGTCCACCACCAATCTTTGCAACTCTTGCGCCGCCAGTAGTTGGGGTGGTACCCCTTCGTGGAGCTGAAGCTCGGGAAGTAGAGGTTGCTGCTGGAGGAGCACCAGAACCCTTTCTTCGTCCCACAGCGTCGTAGTCTCCGCCAGGGTAATGTTGGTCCCAGAATCGCTTAGTGAACTGGAGGAAATCGAGGTTGTCTTGCATCTTGCACTTGATAAGCTGTTCGACGTTGATCGTTCGATCGATTTGATGGCGAACGAAGCAGCCTGCGGAAAGGCAGATTAGCACACATCGAGTAGGATACAAGTCGCAACCTTACTCTGAAGGATTTTGAAGTTTTGCAGGTACGCATATTCGGTGTTGACGTTGAACTTGACTCTAGCCATTGGTACGTCGAGGAAGATGCTGTCGAAAACCTGGCAAAGCGCCGCACTGAGAAGGATATTGTGTGAGTGGTACAGAGAACCGCGGGAACTGCGGGGGAGGGGTTCATGCTCACCCAGTTCCACATTGCTCGACCTTGGTGATATTGAGTTGGAGTAGGTTGTTCAGCCATGCTACAAGCTCTTGCCTACAGAAAGCGGGTGGTAAGCTAAGTTGGCCCGGAAAGTTTTGACAGTGCTGAGCTTTGCGCCCTGTCACTAACCTTGATTCGCCCATGATGGATACGAGAAAAATAGAAACCAAAGAGGGGTTTTTAGAAAGAATATGGAGGGGACCTTTGAGTTAGGTATGGCTCAGGAGGTAGATACGTCTGACGCGCTGTTTGTGGGGTTCAAAGAAAGTTTGAATGAGGTTATCGAGAATCTCAAGATTGTTTGTTGCCTTCCAGATTGGCCAGGCAATTTAACTGAGGTCACGTGTTGACCCCGCGACACGTCGAAAGGGGCAGCGAGATGAGTCTTTGATGCAGAGAGTGAGTGGAAGCCCAAGGAGATGGCAGGAGTTGGCTCTCAAGGCGAAGTATTCTCTAATCGCAGCAACATGCGCGCATACGTAGCCATGTCTCCAAGCCCTTGGAAACATTCTAGCCAATCTGATGTCCGTCAACGGTAACAAATATCCTCGTCACAACACAGCCTATAATCCATCTCCCCTTGCACTGAGCTGAGTCTTAAACCCACCAACCAAACAGATTCCAACGACATTCACGTCGCTCAAGATCCAATGTCTCCAGCCTCTCTTACCCAAGTCTTTGTTGCACATCAGCAAAAACCTGGCATGCCGAGTATTATCCAACCCCAGAGGCAAGTCCCAACCAAGTCTGACCAACAACCTCCCATCCCGTACATCCGTCCTATCCTCTCCTATCCAATCCATCCATGCTGGCCAAAATAAGAACGGACAGCCAGAAAACTCCTAGTACCAAGTGGCGACACACCAGCGCTAACAACAAGAGAATAAACGTACCCACCTATCAATCCCTCCTCTTTCATCCGTACGCACAGAAGAAGACAAGTCCCGGCACACATCTACTTTCAAGAATTGCGCAAGGCAAGTGGGAAACATTGCCCCTCGCGACTGGGTAGGTAGGTACGTTATGCTGTGAGTTTCTTACCTGGCAATCCTCTGAATAGCCGACAGCGGCGATCAGATTAGAGGACTTTTCTGGCGATGGCGCGTAGTGTCATTACTTTCTAGGCCTTGAACAGCTTTACACAACGTATTATCAATTCCACAAATTTAGTTATCAAATGGGCACAAGAAACCGGGTGTAACTGCATTCTATTCCTCCACCATCTTTTATACAAATGGTAAGGTTGCCTCTCTCGATACCACTTCTAGAACTCATCTGATAACCATAATATGAAAAAAATCGGCACAACCACCAGATGCTCAACTCGCAACATGCGGCAAGGAGCACACTAGTATTCCGTGTTTCCCCAAAATCCCTTCTCTTGACGGCTGGTCCCGTCCTTTCATTTCCCAGCTCGAAGATCCCCGAAGTTGAACAGTCAAAAAGAAGGACTCGTAAAACCGCCAACTGACAAAACCGACACCTATGCAAAAGAACAATAAAAGAAGTAGAAGTCCATCTCGTCGTAAACCCAGACCCGACAAGATCAAAGCGCCCGTGAAAAGAAAGCGACAACAAACGGCCCAGTTGTTCTCCTGGCCCCTAAAACAGGATGCCACAACACAAAGAGATCCGCTATGCAATAAATACAAGTATGATATATGGAGCAGGTTGCTCAGACAAAGAAGGAAGCAAGAAATTAGAATTCCGACCAAGTTAGGACATAACTTAAATCGGCTGCTGCATCATCTGCTGGGTATTGATGAGCTGGCTAGGTGCAGCCATTCCAGATCCAGGCATAGGCATGTTGCCAGCGAACGCGCCCATGCCGTTAAAGCTTTGAGACATGCTCGTTGGCAAGTATCCGTTCTCGGAGTTGGGAGATGCCTCCTCGAGGGAGCCGAGTTGATCTTCGCCTTCATATTCTTCTTCTTCGCCACTGTAGTTGTATGGACCTTCGGTTCCATCCCCGCGGTCGTGTGTACGACGATGTCTAGAGCAAACTAAGTTAGTTTTCTGATAGATAGGAAGGGTGCTAATAGTGCTGTGATGTGACGTTTTATATGATAATAAATGGAGACATACTGTGCTAGGTTGTCTGAGCGGGAGAAGGCCTTGCTACAGTGAGGGCAGATGTAGGGTCTTTCTTGGGTATGTGTTCTCACGTGTCTGGGGGTAGAAGTCAGTGGCTTGATCCGCTAGATCTGACAGCCGGTCGAGAGAAATGAAAAAAAGATTCTTACCGCTTGAGGTGCTCTAAACGCTTGAACAAGCGTCCGCACGTAGGGATGGGACATGAGTGTGATTTTTGGGGATATGGGCCAAGTTCCATCATGGTAGCGCTGCGCGCTCTTCGCACGACTCCATTTGGTCCCTGCATTTGTCTTCTTTGGGGTGAATCGTGAATGGGGCCATCACCTGATAGATCCTCATTAGACAACTGACTAAAGTCGTTCTGTTGAAGAGCCATTGGGTTCATGGCACCATTGTCGTTCTCAACGGTGGACAAAGGAGTGGAGTGTCTTGAAAGTTCGAGAAGCTCCTTGTGGTGCTGGGCCATCTGATGCACTTGGTTGCTGTAGCTGAGTCCAGGAGGAGAGTTATTAGCAGACTCGTCTCCTTCAGCCACAGGTCCCACAGATGTTGAGACAGATCTTCGCAGATCTGAGGGTCGGTGAGCAGTGTGTGGGTTGTGTTGAGCCTGAGCCGCAGCAACGATGGCTGAAACTCCGGGTGGGATGGACGAGCGGCGTCTTCGTTGCTTGTAGGTAGGGGAGCCCTCAATCACCGAGTAGACATTGTTGCCCCCAAAGCCGCGGTTTGCGTGGGAGAACTGAGGTCCGGACAGATTGGATGGGGGAAGCTGCATCATGCCATGCATGCCGTTGACACCAGCCATGTGGTCTGGAATTGCGGTATACAGGCCAGTCTCTTCGTTGGCGATGTAGGCTGGCTCAGCACCCATTCCCAAAGCCTGCTGTGGTGGAGTGATTGGCTCGAAAGAGATACCACGGTTGCTGTAATCCTCGTAGTGTGATGACACGAAAGATGGTGCGGGAGAATACTCCATGCCATATGCAGGCATGGAGGCATGTCGCTGATGTGTTTGCGAAATCGGAACGCCATTTTGATTATATTGAACGCGTCCAAATTCTTGCTCCCTCTTCACAACTTGTTGCTGCATTGGCTGTTGCGCCATAGCCATCTGTTGATATGCTGCCATAGGATTCATTTCTTCTTGCATTGGTTGCATTGCCTGGGGCATCATTTGCGGAGGCGGCATGGAGTCAATGGCTCTCATGACGGGGGAGGTAGACTGTGATTGAGATTGGGAGTATGATGGTTGTTGGGCGGAGAACGAGGAAGAGTTAGCCTGTTGCGCCTTGGTAAGTTGTTCGAACAGAGACTGAGATGAGTCGAACTCGAAAGACAGAGCGGGCTCGTTGACGGCGACAGTCGTGGCTTCTTGGCCCATCTTCTCTCTCTTCAAGTCGCGCTCAAGAGCATCGAGGAAGAGTCTGTCGTGTGGTACGCTGTACCAGTAGAAGACTTTTTGCTTCTTCTGCGTTCGGATGCAGTTGTTCTTGTATAGGAAGTCGAGGAAGCCACTCTTTGGCTCTTCGAGGGAAGCATCGGTGCCTGACTTCAGATTTCGAAGATCGGAGAAGATACCCTCCTCGAACTTCTTTGAATTCTTCACAGGTCGTCCGAAGGCTTGGAAGCGAAAGGAGAGACATCGTACAATATCGGTACCGGAAATGTGAAAGAGGTTGTTCCTGTGTACATGTTAGTCCATGAGCCACCTCAGCTACTTGTTGGAAACTCACCAGAGCACACAGGAAACATATTCGCCGGTTGGCAGAAGAAATCTTCGAATGTATTGATCAGGAGTCCAGTCAACAGGAGCAGATATTAAAAAGTATTTTACTGGGAGAGGATTAGTAGGGCCCTAGATTCTGTGCCACGCGACAACTTACAGTTGTCAACTTGTTGGAGGGCGACTTGGGCATCTTGTGGCAGGCTTTGTTGAGCTTCACTGCTCAACATGAAGGTCTCTGGTTTCTGAGGAGGTGCCATGGTGGCATGATGTTGGGAATACATCATCTGCGCCATTCAATTGAGTCGAACCAACGACTTCCGAACAGCTGGAAATGGATGAGATGTTTGGAGGGCCGGGGATGTTTTATTGAAACAGTGACAGAGCGACAAGGCTGGGGGTCAACACAGGCGACGGACCAGATTGTTGACAGTGGACAGGGCGCGTCGAATCAGCGACAGAAAAAGGGAAGACGAAGCGATTGTCGTGTCGTAAGGATGTACACTTTGGAAGGGCCTGCCTCCGATAACAGAAAGCAGAGCGCGAGGGAAACAGTAAATGTTCAAAGTGTTCGAAGGAGTCTCGAGACCAGCCCGTAAGTTCACAGGAACTATACTCGACTTCGGTAACGGATTAAGGAAGAATTGAAGGTCCTGCGACAGACCACGACGAGAAAAGGGGGGGTTCGTCGAGGCGGGACTGATATTCGCGCGCGCCGGAGGGTGTTTCGTCGCGGCGACTTGATCAGACTGAGCAGCAGGTGAAGCGTAGAAGGAGACCTCAACAACTCAAGGATGCGGCTGAGGGAGGATGGAAGCTTTCGAGGTACGGACCTGCGACAAGAAAGAGAGACGTGAAATCAGAACTTCAGAAGAGTTTGAGAATGGCGGACGACACGGGGGTTTAATGAGTTGGGCTAATAGTGGGTTTGAGAATGACCTGGCTGCTCAGGGCCTGCAAGCGTGGACTGTAAGGACCGGGCCCCGCAGGGATTGGGTGCGGGAGTCGCTGGGATGAGAGCGAGAGCGATGGGTAGTGGGTGTGCTGGGTTCGTTGTGCTAGGATGTCGATGTTTATGGTGCAGTGCGGGTGCCCTGGCCCTGATGCCCTGACTTAGCTTGGAGAGGGCCTTGCCTTTGCCTTGCCTGGATGCGACGGATGGATGGTTGGTTAATGGTGGAGGATGTGGGCTCTCTTGAGCGCGCGAGTGAGGGAGGGAGGACGGGGGGTGGCCCAGCGGAAAGTCGGCGGGTGAGGGTAGTAAGCCGTCCAGCGACGCCAGAGGAACGGCGACTGGCGCTGACGGTTGGATAGCGTGGCCGTGTTGGAGGCGACCGCAGTCGAGTCGGTATGAGGAGGCGCCAGCTGGGCAGAGCAACGAGCAGGCCGATGGGCGAGAAGGACGTATGCAGCAGCTCGTCGGCGTGGTGGCCGTGGCGAGTAAGGAAGGGAAACAAGAAAGGGAGTCCCGGTCCACAAACAGAGGGAATGGACGATCACAGAAGAGACGTGCGCGGTTAATTAATCAATTCTGGGCTGCAGCACGAGTGCCATAGTACCGCAGTCCACCGTCAGCGGCCGGGCATGGAGGGGTACAGTGGTAGGACATGTATTCCCTCGAGCGCATCTCATTCATTACAGCAACGAAGGAATGCACAATGCCGTGTTCGCTGTCATGATTAATCTTATGATGCCCATGCCCCTATGCCATCCCTTTGCTCTGCCCTCTTGGACAGCAAAAGGTAAAATTGCCTATAGCAAAGAAGCATATAGAGAAGCATAAGACCGGCAAGCCACTCACAGCTCCGCACTGGCCCTGCCCTGCGGCCAATGACGGAAGCGAACGATAGAGCCGACGCCATCATTTCTGAGCACCACTTCAGACAGGTCGCGAAGGGCAGAGGGCGTCCAGCAGCGCATGGTGGTACCTGGGCCACGGTACCTTACGGTGGCTGGCTGGTTAGCTTCAAGTCATGGTGCTGCTTAGGCTGGGAGGGTGCAAGGAGGAGCATGGCACGCGTGGGCAAGACACTGGGCAACGGCGAGAGAGGGCGAGCGTGAAGGAATGAGGACGCGGGCGAGGGAGAAGGCGAGAGCAGAGGCAAAGACAGCAGCGAACTGAGAACAGCCGGCGCAGGAGACCGCAGCTTGGACTTTGGGGCATCCACAGCGAATGGATCCCTGTCTCCTGATTTCGAAACAGCCGCCCGCAGCTGCGGACGGGCGTGGTGGAGGGATGGTGGTCGAGAGCACCGCACCAAATGGGCATTCTTGCGCTCAAGACCCATGCTCTCCCATCCCAGGCCGGCGAAAGTCTTGCGTGCGCTACTGCGGGAGAGAGATCTCAAACACGAGAAACCTTTGACAGCGAACCAGGGTCTGGATAGTCACCACCGAAGCCTGGACTCTGTGGACTCCGCGGGCAGCCGTGATTGGTGCTTCATGCATCCGAATGTCAAGGCAGAAAAAAGGTACGAGGAGCCAACCTCGCACTTTCCATGCCCAGTGCCCACGGTACATGCATGCTTCCTCCAGAGCTGGTCCTAACTCTGGGCAATATCGACGTCCCTATGATCTGACTTGCCGACACATCCCTCAATCTGAGAGACTGCACTGCCCTGATCGAGTGAGCTGAGATCCAACAAGGGAAAAAGGAATGAAGGTGCGCAAGAGAGCAGAGGAACGGAAGGGCTCCGGTTCCAGCCTTCAACTCCTTCCTGATCCAGTCTATCGTCTGAGCAGGAATATCACATCTCCATCACAACGCTCGCTTGCACTGTGCTCTGAGCCCGTGCAGTGCCTTGTTTCTCCCAGAGCATGCAGCTAATCTCCGTCGACCGCCCACCCAAAGTCATGTTGGACAAGGGCTATGTCGGACAATTTCGAGTGCTGAGCCGGCCGGCCACTCTCCATGATCCTTCTTCTCCGCCCAGTTGCGAGGCTCCAGCTCCCAAAGCCCGTCCGAGAATGACGAGAGGATGGGGACCGGCAGCACTGTTGGGCTACGCTCGGTCACCGCCCCTCGCACACAAGATTATTACTGTACATATCACCGTCGCTAGGCTCTGGCATCCCACCCGAGTCAGCCGATTTGGGAACGGAGATGTCTTCTCGGAGATCGCAATCCTTCTTGAGAAGACAGAGCACCGGGGCATCGCCAAGGGGGAAGGGGCGGAAACATGGGAAGACATCAAGCAATTCAACCGACTCAAGGGTCCATTTACGAAGTAATGTGGAGGGCTGAGGTTTCTGTCTGTCATGGTGTAGCCACACGTCGCCCTCGTAGGGATGGAGGAGGCAAGCACGGCATGTCGAGTCGTGATGCTGCCGGACTTCGTAGTCGTGATGTTCGTGAGGCGTGCGATCCGACATATTAGCCGGCAATTCGTCATCTAGAGATAGACATCAGCTATGGGGGAGGCACCGTGATTATGCCTCATGACCAAGGCTTCCGCGGTGGTCCTAGGAATGTCTGGTAAGCCTTCGACCGCTACTGCCCAACTTCGCCTTCTACGCCTTCTCGAATGTCCAGTAGCGGGGATCTGAGTGTCGCTCACGGGGATGGTGGCTTCAATGCTAGAGGAAGAGCGTCGATGATAGACTTCGAACGCATCAACGAGCTAGTAGACTTACCCATGATTGGAGGGCTCCTATCACAAAGGAAAGCATTTCCCGCGAAGTCAGCATGTTCCCGAGTCTGTCGTCGCCTCCGTGCTAGGAATGCCTCTTTAGCTGAAACGGCCCTTGAAGACCTGCTTCAGAATACTCGACTATGCCCTATCAGCTCCCAGCCAACCAGAACGATGATCGACGTGACGAGATCACAGTGATTATCAACACAGTCGGCGACGTCCAGCAACGCGTCCAGTCCCTCGAAAAGCGGCAAAGGAACGTTCATCACATCCCCAAATTCATGCGAACTTATGCTACGAGCCGCCTAAGAATCAGGGCTCTATGCGATGTCAAGTTTCGTAGCATCTATTGGGTAAGCCAGAGCACACGAGAAACTACGCAGAAGACTCGTGGGGCACTATTTCCGTCCTAGTCTCGCATCATCGGCGGGAATAGAAGTGAGTTGTAAACGCGCAGACGGTCGTATCGGAGCTCCAGCCACTTACTCCATCCCCTATCTTATCCTCGTCAGTCAGGGTGCATACTGTACTGTACTGGTGCTGCCATTCAGCCACGGATGTCAAGTACAGCCTGACCTGCGTGCAGTAGTGCCGAAGTCTCAGAGCGACATGTGTGTGTGCATGGCGGATGGCGTGTGGGCCTGAGTCTATCTGCCAATTTACCCGCACATTCCTCGAGAGCTCCTGCGCGACAAGACGGAAGAAGCAAGTGATAAACAGCAGTGTTCTCCATCCAGGCATGGACAGAGGATCCCAAGAACTACCCGACTAAAAATGGTCACTAGAAGGCCCGTACATCTTCTGCAGTCGCCTGATAGTGGAAGCTCGTGGTTTCAGAGCGAGGATCAAACAGGAACAGAAAGGACAGGTCCGATCGTCCCGCCCAAAAGCTTCCGGCTCAACCTTCTTCAGCAGCTCAGTGCCCAGGGCCGGGGCCAGCAGGAAGCGCGGAGGGCTCGAGGTGGACGCATGTCTCCAGCGCTGGGCCACAACAGAAGGCCGCCAAGCGTCGAAGTCTGTCTGCGTAGGGCAAACGCCATCATCAATCTGAAGCAGGCCAGCTTGACAGTGCCGTGTGCAGTTGCAGCGGACAGCAGGAGCTATTTCAAGAATGTTTGAAAAGCTTCCATGGTTGGCGTCCGAGCGTAACGCTGATCCTGTGGTGCGCTGCTCGTAGGTTGGAATAGGTTGCGACAGTGCATAATCCTGGTCGCTTAACCGTCTGGCCGCCCGAGCAAAGGTGAAACAGGGCACAACGAGCGCTTGCGCGCTGTGATTGGCCGCAGGGCGGGTGTCTCAAGGCCAGGCTAATCCGTGGCAGGGGATGCTGGTCGTGCTCACGGCGGCATACCTGCTGTCCTGGACGGTACGGCACTGCACTGCATGGACCACGGAGATCGTGTCGAGCAGCAATTCGAAGACGAGAAACAAAACAGTTCAACTTTTGCCCTACTTTCTCTCGCCCGCCAAGGCACGGCCGGCTTGCTTTGCGACCAGTCGTGCACCTGTAGACCACCGCCGGCGAAAGCGTGACCTGCGTGACACCGGTGTGCCTGCCAGTCATTGTCACAATGCCGATGGACCGTATGCTTACCCGCCCACAGGTTTCTATTTGAAGCGCCATTGATCTCAATCTTGGAGATGGGTTCCACGACGGCGGTACGCTCACGGTGGTGGGAGGTCTGTTTAGGATCGTTTGTTTCTATTCTCGTCCTCTGTTCGCCAGCTAGGTCTTCGCTCTGCCGCCCATCTCAGTGATCTGATGCACTTTTTGACCTTGGATATCCTCACTCCATGTGATTTAGACAACATTCCTCCCCCTTCCCCACAACAGCCTAATCTCCACTACCGCATGCCGTAGCGCAGGTACAGCGCGGTTCCGAAACATTGATAGACGGATGGGAAGCTAATGTAGGAACGAGAAGAAAGAGGGGCCTCAAGTTGCTCCAGGTGTTTGAGAGTTCGGCGAATCCTACAACAGGTAATTCTGTCGAAGGAATCCGTCCATAAGACGGCTAAGAAGCCTAGGAGAGTGGACAAATGCAAGGTATGCTCACATCAGATTGGCACAAGGAGAAACAACTCGGAGGCCAGTCTGCTCCAGGGGAAAACAATTGTTTCCCTGACAAATGTCCACATGTGCAATGACCTGCAGAAGTCGAAACAAACCTGCTTCTTGGCTGTGATAGGCTTACTCAACCTGCCCTCCCTATTATTGTACCTTACTTCTGTTGCTCAATTTCCTCACAAAGCACTGCAATGCACTGCACTGCACCGCAACCACGCGGATTCGTTGTCGAACAGCCGCTAGCATTGCATACCGCTCCGCTCCGCTCCATTGGACGGAACGAGTGTTCTTTCTCAACGTAATTTCAGATACGGCACGGAGCTGAAGATGGGCGTTTGTCTCGCAGTAGTGAACAGAAGCTCCCCCCACTGGTCCCTGACACGTGACATGTTAGCACGGGTGCAGATGATCTTTGTTATATCGATACTCTCTCTACCTTGTTTTGACAGACTTTGCTCAGTATGACCTGGGTTTTACGTATGGTTTGACCTGGCTCTCACGAAGCCGTGAAAAGTTGCTTCTGTCAACACCCCCGCCTGATCGTCGAGTAAAGCTTGTCAGGCAGCAGTCATGGAACGTCTATTCGGCAGAGTACTTCGATCTTATTGTATGATAAGCTTTAGCTTTGACAGCAGGCTTCTCCAGATGCAGATCTGCTTCATGGCTTCGGAAGTTTGTGTTCAATCGCGTGACCGAAGATCAGTTGATCTCTACCCCCTTGGCTTGTTAATGAGACTTAGTAGTCCACTCACCATGTGAGGGAAAGGGCAGTTGATAGGATGGTAAACCTCTCCTCACAAAAAAGATCGAGGTTTACAGTGTTCTTCATTTCGCATGCTGGTCTCAAAGGAGTTATATGTCTGTTCTCGGTTGTAACTTTCCGAAAAAGTTTGTGTGCTCGTAGACTGGTGCTGATTTCATTCAGATGGGATTGCTGGGTCACTTAGGAGCCACAGACATATTGTTTTATATGGTTACTTCAGCGAGTAGTTATTCCAAGGCAGTGGGCTTGTTTTTACTTACTATTCCTCGCTTTATAGCTTTACAGACTTGGCTTCACTGGCGGATACCCCGGGGCGAGAAGTTATCTCCCTGGCGAGTTGCTATATAAAGGCAAATTGCCTTCGCACGCACAATATTTGCCTCCCAGATTCTGCTGTGTCCTTCTGGTGACCCAAACATACGAGTTAAAGATATTCTTCCTTCAAGCATGCGTCTGCGTTTTTGGCACTCAGCTTGAGTGTGTGTGCTACAGGCAAGGATAAAATGAGTATGTCTTCAGATTCATCGGGGGGGCTGAGCTCTTTGGTAGATGAGCGGAGTTTGCGGATAGGAGTTCGGCGAGCAACGGGTTTGTAACGGAATGGTATTGCATTACTCTACCTTCGCAAGAGAGGGGGGTTATTTTGCGTGATTACCGTTCACGTTGACGGACTCGGGGATTCCTAGAACCAATGTAAGCACCTTTTCTGTAGCGGAAAGAACGTATGTCGGTTTCCATCTCAATTCTACATGTTCTGTATCTCCTCTCTGTATCGCCCTATTCAAGTCTTATGGCCAGTAATTGAACAGCGCTCAGTCTTGACAACAATTTAAACCTTAATGCATGCTGTATATACAGCACAAGCAGAGATTATGCGCCATGGCCGTTTTCAACGGTCGCCGTGGCCGGAGTTCCCAGCCGCGATATGTCCTCATGTATGTGCACCTCCATCCGCCTTCCGCCTCCGAGGCCCATTTCACGAATACCGTTGCCTTCGCATCGCCGCTTGTGGACGCCGAGACGGCGTATCGGTGTTTTGGTACGACATGCAACAAAAGTTTCCCGTCTGCACATTCTTGCAAACAAGACCGTCTTCATTGGACCACTTGTCCGGAAAATAACAAAACCATCGGATATTTCAGTTCGGTGGAGAGTCCACCGCTTCCTTCTTCCGATCAATCCTCGTATCCCGCATTCCGTCTTGGTTGTTGGGTCTGACTCTGCCGCCGCAGGAGGGGTTCAAGGACGCCGATCGCCCGTTGAACGACACTCTTACGGCTCCGACCTTCCGCTGGCCTCTGGCGGCCTCGGCTATTGTCATGTTGCGTGTGTAGTAGTTGTAGCATTAATATCTCTGCCAATACCGTCCAGGAACCCATATACCAGACACATAGCTGGTAGGTGAATAGTCCGGACTCCATCGGTGATTTCCAATCCCCGCTTGCTGGTTTGGTAGATGAATATCACTCTTGTGGGGGGTTTCGCATCGGCGCTGCTCTCCTTGGGCGCGAATACGAGCTTGGCTTACTAAGGTGCCCCGGAGCCGACGAGCGCCGATGCTGTCGATGGTATGCATTGGTTAGGGAACTTCGAGATCCGATGGTGTGATGGGTGTTCATAGTTGTGGCCTGCTGGGAAGGGATGGAGCCAACTCGACTCTTGATTGCATTATTCTGTCTTTGAATCTTTTTGGTTTTTTTTTTTTCAGGGGGGGTGGGGGTTAGGAGTGCATACCTTCTTCTGGAACCGTATGTTTTTCGCTGGCACGCCCGGACAGACCGATCGGTGCTCGCTGCGGAATTATCAGTCCACTCAGACGCACAGCTGACGAGGAATGGAGAACCTGTATAACGAAGGACTGCAGAGATTGGATAAAACTGTCGAAGATCTGTGAATAATATCATGAGCGGAGTTCATCCCAAAATTCCATGGTTTAATGGTGAGAGCACAGGAGCCAACGTTGGCACTCGAGTGAGAAGAATCCTGGGATTTTTGTGTCCCAAGGGGGGGGGAGGCCATCTTACGATAAAAGTTCCTAACCCATGATTAGTGAGTATGCATAACAAAGCATTTACAGTCGTAGCATGGAGAAGTTGGTCTAGTTTGTGAAATCACTGATTACAGTGACCTTTTTACTAGAGAATGCTCAAGGGGTGATTAATATTACCCCAACATCAATCGCTAAATCAACTAAGTACGGGACTATAAGTACTATTGTAGTCCTCATAAAAAGAGATCCGGGGAAACTCAGAAAAGGTAGTCGCAGGTAAAATCTTCAAAGGGGATATATATATTACCGCGAGTACTTGTCAAATTTCTTGACCACCAGAAAGGAAGGTGCTAGAGGTAAAAAATCCTGGAGGCAGGAAGACTAAGTCGGACCTGCAAAATACCGTGCTTGCAATCTCACCAACGACAAGACACACCAAATACAACAAATCAAAATGCCAGGCAGCACATTTCTAGAGGAACAAATTGCCCAGATGAACCATCTGAACAGGTTACTTGGCAAATTAGACAAAGAAATGCTCTCGCTGAGTCGAGAACAGGTTCGTCAAAAGACAGATATCAAGCTCGAAGCCGACAAGACAGAATTTAGAAGAGTTAGGGAAGACGTGGTCAAGGTGAGTAAATTCATAAAATTGGGAAAGTCTTCGATACGAACTAGATTGGGGAGTGAATAGGCACTCCGAGCCATCAAGTCCAACACTTTCCAAAATCTTGCACAAAATTCAACAGACATTCTCCAACACGTCGAAGGCATCGGGGCTGCTCTTGTCAGTGCTACCACGAACCTTAATCAAGCATGGAGCAAATACTGCGAGGACGAACGTGCAGCCCAGCAGCATATGGCGTACACAAGAAGACTATCCATCAGGAAGCTGCGTCAAGTAAGGCTTCGAACACCTTAAACTCGATCAACTACTGATCTACCGCAGCAATATTGGGAACGGAAATGCCGCCACATCGACGGCGAAGACGCAGCACAGGACCAAGATACCAACGAACGGGGATTGCAGGGCCTACCACTGGAACGCGAGAGCCAGAAGGCATACAATACCACCAATCTCACCCCAACGCTATCTGCAGTTAACATAAACGAGATCAATTCCATCCAGGATCCAGCAGATCTCACCGAATCACCTCGCTCGATTGAGATATTGTCGGAAATCGACCATGAGATATCACGGTTGGAGGCGGATCAGGATGCTGTCTCGGGAAAGCTCAAAGCTGAACAGGTTGCGCACGCCAGGGCTGCTTCACAGATTATTGATCTTCAAGGAAAGATTAGCCTGCTGGAACAGACATTAACAATGACGTATCAAGCACTGCAACAACTGCGAGACGAGAAAGGGCCAACCAAACCGGGTCAATGTATGAGACCAGTACAGTCAGATGGGGACCTATATATCACACCCTCGCTAAGGCGCGAAGGGAGTCTACCAAATATCAAGGACCAGCAATTCCTAGAGAAGGAAGGATATGTAATTGTTGGCCCAGAGTTGAACGAGCTCAAAATCACAGCGGAAGAACTCAGAAAGGAGAAGGAGGAGCATGCAGCGACGGTCTCCCAATTGGTAGACCTCCAAGAACAAGTCCAGCTACTCTCTGCTTCTGCGGACCCCGGCGACTTCATGAAGTGCCTGAAGAAGCTGAAGCCATCTAAATCTAGGACGCAGCTCAATGTTCAGTATCAACTTGACCAAGCGACTACTGCTCTTAACACGGAGAAAACGAAACACTCAGCGACGACAGAAAAGCTGAAGGCTCTCAAGAAGAAAATGCAGCTTCAAGAGCCGTTGGTGGAGGTCGGCCAACTAGTCCGGCGGAGGTTTCTGGAAAAGTCGAAGAGCGCACTGGTTGATGGCGGCGTTGTGGAGATCGGAAGCAAAGTTAATGTCAAGGCTATCGATGACGGAGTTGACGCTGTCCTAGACCTTGAACTAACCATTCCACAAGCCTTCCTCGGAAACGCTCACGCCGATGCGGCCCTCTTTGCCTTGGGCTACCTCGACCACGCTGACAGCAAAGCTCTTTTCGAAGAGCTGTATGGTTGCCCCATCATCAATCCCCCGACTCGGGCTTTGCGCTTCCCGAAATTGACCGAGCTTTTCAATATGCGAGCAACGATGGGCTTTTGCTCCTCATTCACGGCGCACACATTGAGCGAGGCCCAAGATGCTCGATTCAAGACGCTGGAACGGGAATGCATCGCCTTTCTGGGGGAAATCCGACGGCAAGGAAATGGCAAGGACGAAGAGCTGAGCCTAACAGCGTTCGAGTCGCACCCTGGCGTGGAGGCGAGATTGCAAGAGATGAGGGCCATCGTGGGGCATATTCTGGCACTGGAGAAGCAGCGCAGCCACGACCGATTCTAGCTAGCCTCCTGCTTCTCATAGCATCATGATTTTAGACGGCTTTTGGGGGGAGAGAGGGGTGGCAAGACTAGTATTTGCGGTCTTTGATCAAGAGGTTGGCACCTTAACCGAGCACCCGAAATCATATCAGCAAATGCTACGGTGTTTGAGCCCTCGTGCACTTCTTGCGAATGGCGAGTGCGAGAAGCGACAGACACATGCACATGCCTGGCATTGATGAGGATACAGATACAGTCAGGATGCTAGCACGGGCCTTGCTCCTGGACCAATCTGGTCTGCGGAGAAGGTAAGCAGAATCTTTGTCGGCAGGTGCGGCTGGACCGGACCGCGTGGTGCTTCACGGCGCGTGCTTGTCGTGCGGCTGCGCTGTATTGGACGGGCCAAGAGGGCCCATATACAGACAGCTCCCTCCACGTCCCTTCGCGCGGAATGCACCTTCAAGAGCAGAGCAGAGACAGCGTCCAGAGGGACTGGATGTCTCTTGAGCCGAGGTCGGCCTGTTCCTGTCCTCGTCTACCCCACATCTCAATTGTCCTGGCTTCCAGCACACGGTCTAACCAGTTTCGGACTAAAGTGGACCAGAAGGCCGATGTGGCCAATCAGCCTCCTGGAGTAAGTGACCATTAGACTGCACTCGCTCCAAAGTCGGCGATCGGTGGTGCGTGGGTGGTGCGCCATCAGATTCCCGCTGCGACAGCTATTACATCGACTGCCCGCAAATTTCTTCTGGCTCTCCCCTCCATCCACTTTATTCTCAACCAAAAACAGTACCGCGATCCAGTTGTTTCCACGATCCCGAACTCTCCATTCCACACCACTGATTGTCTCAATGGCAACCATGGACGCCGCCCTTCGCCAGTCGAAGGCTTTGTGTCCCTTCATGAAGAAGGCGTCACCGGCCACGCTTCGATCACTGTCCACCGCGAGTCGTCAAACCTCTCCCTGCGGTGGCAGCATGTCCAACTTGCAGACCATTGCTCGCCGCTGCCCCATCATGGGCAAGGCCATGGCCGTTCAGACGGCCAAGGCGGGCAAGGTCGGTCTTGGTGGCATGGCTGCCATCGGAGCTCTTCGTGCTTTCTCGGGCAAGGTGAGCTCTGGCAAGGCAAAGCTCCATACCAGTCGCTCAAATGCAGCCACAGCTGTTGATGCTCCGTTGTTCGGACACGACAAAGGTATGATGAGCGATATCACTCTGAGATTTCAGAATTTTTATTTTTGGGGCTGACGTGGGATCTTACAGCATTCCAACCTGGAAAGCCAGCTCGTGCCGCTCGTCGTGACGGGAAATTCGACTATGAGGGCTTCTATAGTGCCGAACTCGATAAGAAGCATAAGGACAAATCTTACCGCTACTTCAACAACATCAATCGCTTGGCCAAGGAATTCCCCCGTGCTCATATGTCCGACAAGAATGAGCGAGTGACAGTATGGTGCTCCAATGATTACCTCGGCATGGGCAGCAATCCCCATGTCTTGAAGACCATGCATGAGACCTTGGACGTATATGGTGCTGGTGCTGGTGGAACACGCAACATCTCCGGCCATAACCAACATGCCGTGGAACTCGAAGCCAGAATCGCTAAGCTACACGCTAAGGAGGCTGCTCTGGTTTTCACCTCTTGCTATGTGGCCAACGACGCGACCCTGACGACTTTGGGTAGCAAGCTCCCAAATTGTGTCTATTTGTCCGACAGTCTCAATCATAATTCTATGATTACCGGTATCAAACACTCCGGAGCTAAGAAGATCGTTTTCAAGCACAATGACCTGGTTGATCTCGAGGCCAAGTTGGCATCTCTTCCACTTGAAGTCCCGAAGATCATTGCTTTCGAGTCGGTTTATAGCATGTGTGGCTCGATTGGTCCAATTGAAGGCATTTGCGATCTCGCTGAGAAGTATGGTGCATTGACCTTTTTGGACGAAGTCCATGCTGTAGGCATGTATGGACCACACGGTGCTGGGGTTGCAGAACATCTCGATTATGAAGCCCACATCGCTGGACGTCCCCGTGGAACTGTCATGGACCGTGTTGATATCATCACGGCAACTCTTGGAAAAGCTTATGGGTGTGTTGGTGGCTATATTGCCGGAAGCGCCAAGATGGTCGATGCTGTTAGATCGCTTGCTGCAGGATTTATCTTTACCACCACTCTCCCACCCGCAACAATGGCAGGCGCTAGGACTGCCATCGAATACCAGATGGAATACCAAGGCGATAGACGTCTCCAGCAGCTTCATACTCGGGCTGTGAAGGATTCTCTGTCAGCCCGGGACATCCCCGTTATTCCCAACCCATCCCACATCGTCCCAGTCTTGGTTGGTAATGCTGAACTCGCCAAGAAAGCGTCTGACATGCTCCTGGAAGACTACGGAATCTACGTGCAATCCATCAACTATCCCACCGTGCCAGTTGGACAGGAACGTCTGCGAATCACGCCCACACCGGGCCACACACGTGAGTACCGGGACCAGCTCGTCGAGGCCGTTGACGAGGTCTTCACCAAATTAAGCATCAAGCGCACGAGCGAATGGGCCGCCGAGGGAGGCTTCATCGGTGTCGGCGATCCTGCCGCCGCTGTGGAGCCTATCTGGACCGACGCACAACTTGGCATCGATGAGGTTGTCAAAGAGATGAAGGCCGGTGCAGGTCCTGTTGGTATAATGGAAGCCTTACTCGAGCGCGAGACCAAGGCTACCGCCAATGCCGTCGGTGCCGCTTCTGCATAAGTGTCGTATGTCGTGCAGGCACCGAGCGCAATTCGTATTACTGTCTTCACCCTCTGAAGATCGTTCGTTTCGCTGGAGCCACGCAATACAACACTGCTCTGCAGGAGGGAATGGAGAGCCAGCTCATCGGACCCAAAACCACAATCTTTAGAGCTTTATATCACGAGTGGGATTGAATATTATGATTTAGTAAGACTTCTTGAGATGTGGACCACTCACTCAAAGACCCTTTGAATAGAGTAGCCATTCCTTAAACATCTGAATTGCACTATTACGATTGAGGTCAATTTTTGATACTCGAATCACAGCACCTCTGTTTTATCCTTGCTTGCACTAAGTGATAGCTGTGTGAATGTATGTGATTGGAAGCGTCTTGAACAGACAGAAGTGAAGCCAAATAAGGACAATAGAGTGTATAAAGACCTCCTCTTGCCCTCTATAAGTGTGTGATAACTCTTTATCACTCCGTGATGCAACGACTACCCTAAAAGCCACGGTATCCAGTAGTCCCTGCTCGAAACCGAACAAAAAATAGCCTGCTGGTTGCAAGACCATGTCGAAAGAAAAAAGGGACTCAATCCCGGTATCCCCAAGCTCCCAAAACACCAATCCTTTCGCCAATCCAGAAGGTATCATACGCCAAAGACTCTCACAAAAATGTCCATTCCACACGAGGCTTGTTTGTTTGCACCTCCAAAACAGCTTAGCTCGCAGACTAGCTTCTCTTGTTGAAGTCAAACCCGATGCCACTACACAGGTCCATAGCACCATCAACCACGGTCTCTAATTCACCCACTCTATCCTTCAGGCCTTTATTCTCCATCCGCAACAACCCCACCGCATCCCACGCAACACTTGAATCCTTGCCGCGACAATTCGAGCAGCCTTCTTCGAGGCCAATTCCACCGCCTTGTTCTTTCGTTGATGGAAGTTGGTCCGCGGGCACAATACCCTTAAGAATCTTCTGGAACGTGCTGGGCTGCTGTACAGGTTTGAGTGGGCGGTTAGATGGTGGGTTTTGATTTGGGACGACGCGTCCGAAGGCTGCCTGCTGGATCTCTGGTGTGCTTTCTAGCGTCATGATCGATGTGGCGGAGGAATCGACGAAAGTTGGTGAGAGCGAGCGTGAGAAAACGCTTTCTCCCCCTCCCGACATATCATCGTCTAGATCACTGTCGCCTTCCGCACTGAGTTCGGATGAGTTGTGGCTCTTGCGCCATTTTTGTTTCCGGGGAGCAGTTGAGACGCCCAGGTCTTCTTCCGAATTGTGGACCCCTAACATGCCAATCTCCTCGCGGTTGAACTTTACAAGAGCTATACTCTTTTCGCGTGCCTCCTTCTCTGCTGCTCTCGCTTGTTTCTCGCGTGCAAGCTCAGTTGCCATCTGTGTTACTGCTGCATCTTGAGCCTCCAGCTTCTTTCCCATATCCTCCAGCTGAATTTTCAAATGTTTGGCTCGCATCTCGGCTTGTTCCAGTTCCTCTGCTTGTGCTTCCTTCTCAGCTGCCATTTCGTGCAGAGACAAGGTGCGGATTTTGTAGGCGGTCTGAAGCTTTAGGAGGAGCCCCTCTGCATTCATCAAGAGATTTTTGAAGGCTGCCGGAGAGAAAGGATCCCGATCGCTTGGTGTGCCCGAAGGGAAGAGTGCGGCACTGATATCGAGGTTTATGTATTCATCTTCCATGTTGGCAGGAATCTGAACGGTCTTTGCTGCAGGTGTCTTCGCGGCAAAGAAATTAAACCGAGATACTGCTGGCTTTGGGGAGTTCGACGTCGATTCTAAGGTTGTCAAGGTCGGTCTCTTCTGCGAATTTTGTTCAGTCTCGTCCACTGCATCCCCCGTGATAGGTATTCCAACGGAGACTGGCGCCGATGAACCAGTGAACCAACTACTAATTCCCCCCTTGGATTTGTCTACAGCCTTAGAGTTGGCGTCCTTATCGCCGGTGAGAGGCATCAAGTCGAAATCCAATCGCTCCTTTTCGGGAGACGTCTGTGGAGAGCCTGATGCTGATCCCACAGCACTTTGCGAGAACGTGCGATGTTGAAATGGAAGTAGCGCAGTAAGGGATCGTTTGTGCGTCCGAGGTTGACAGGAAGCGCCGTCTGATGTTGATGGCACACTCTGGGGTAGACTGGTCGAAGGGAGTGTAGCCGGCAGATCTCCAGTGTCTTCGAATCTATTCTCGGTCAATTCTCCAGCGTAATCGTCCGCGCAATGATCTTCAGCCCATCCCCTCTGTTGTGATGAGCTGCTGCTAGGGGAGCTAGGTGACGAGGCGGACTTATTGACCAGGTGCTCGGGAGCCGAGTTGGCTAACGGATGTTTGTGCATGATTATACTCTGGGGCTATGTCTCGGTCTGCGCTCCTTCAGCTGCTCGATTCGTCCAGCGTTTTCCTGGTGGATCACGTTGACGGACGGATGTGCGTTCGCTTGTGCTACTGTCAGTCATGCGATATTTCGTGGACCTGGCGGAAGGAGGCGTCGGATCACAAGCTTTACTAGTCTGGAGCTTTAGTATAGGCTGCGGAAAAGGTTCAGGAGAGTTACAATAGTATACAATGCACCCGACTATCAGAAGACTACACCGCAGAGAGGCAAGTCTTCGCTTTAGAAGGCGTTCGAGGTCTAGTGGTCGAGCCTGACCAGGGCTGGACGTGTGCGGATTGGCGTGGTCGGGGACAATTCGGGTTGACAGCGGGAGAGCCAATATCGTGCAGTGCTCTGTGTGAAACCAATCCAGGCCGGGGATTTATCACTGTGGCTTGCCGGCAGGGATTACCACCGCGACGATACAGCGACGCTGAGGAAAACAAATACTCGGTGTTCGTGCAAATGAAATCGACACGTCAAGCAATAATACGACAATGAGAACCACGGCAGCCCCTTGCCTGCAAATAGTCCGAGAAAGACGGTGAAAACGCGGTGGTTGGCGACTCCTAGCCACTTCAATAGATCTACAAACTTGGCCAGGGCGGGCGAGGAACTATACGGTAGCCTGTGCCGGCCCCGCCCTCCGAATGATGTCGACTCACGCCTTCAAAACAGGTATCTCCCGACCTTCTCGAAGATTTGCCTTTTCGCTCATGCGATATGATGCTGGCGCTGGAGAAGGTGCCTGGCGGTGCATCCAATGAAAGCCGCCGTCGCATTGCCATTGGCTTTGCTCAGCTCAATGCATTGAAAGTCCGCTTCCGTTTGCAGCCTAAGTTTGCCACGTGAACCATTGTCGTCGGTGTCTTGCCTTTCTCCTCTCGTGGAACGTGGACTGGATGGAAAGGGTTCCTGCGGAGAAAACACGCAAATGTTAAGTTTGTGTACTTGTAAGAGCCTTCAAGAACGTTGATGTGTATGCTTACGACTACCAGTGGAGGTGGAGGGCAGGAGGACGCGAAGGAATACCAAGGTCCCAGCGCACAACTCCGATTTTCAAGCACAGCCTCTCGGTGTGCGTCAGTAAGTGATGCAATACATTCAGACGCATCCTGGACGGAGATCCTTGGACCTTGAATTCCACAAACTCGATGCGGCGGGTCTGAGGGTCTATGATATGTGCAGATACCCCGGAGAAACCAAACGCCGTCAGCGCGGCTCCGAATCGATGACGAGCACTCCTCGTTCTAGCCTTCGGAAAGCATCAACCAGGATGGAATACTTACAACCTTGAAGCGTGTTCTGTAATACCACAACTTAGAATAGAGATCTACTGCGTGCCCTATCAATGCCCTCTCAGTCTTATCATGGCTGCCAAACTTTCCATTACTGATGTCTTGTCCCTTCCCAACTGCGCAGTCAAGATCCCGCGCCTCGGTTTCGGGGTCTACCTCTCGCATGATCAACAATGTGTTAAATCAAGTCTAGCTGCTCTGAAGGCAGGATACCGGCATATTGACACTGCGCAGTAAGCCCTCGTTCAAGAAATTCAGCACGATTTGTCGTGGATCTAACGTGCAACCAGGTATTATGCAAACGAGAAAGAAGTTGGCCAAGCAGTCCAGCAATCCGGGCTGAACCGATCAGAAGTCTTCATCACCACCAAGATCCTAAGTGCGACTGGCAGTCCGGAGAAGACCTACCAGAAAGTCCTGGAAAGCGTCCACACGATCGATGGAACCGATGGATATGTAGACTTGTTTCTGGTACATTCACCCAATGCTGGTGCTGCGGCAAGGAAAGAGATGTATATGGCTCTTGAAAGACTGTTCGCTGAGGGAAGAGCAAAGAGCATTGGCGTCAGTAATTGGGGTGTGGGCCATATCGAGGAGCTGAAGTCCTATGCTAAGGTCTGGCCGCCGCATGTCAATCAACTGGAGGTATGTACATGATCTATGGAATTGGAGGCATCTGCTGATCAAGTGTATAAGCTGCACCCTTTTTGTCAACAGAGAGAGATCGTTTCGTATTGCCACAAGAACGGAATTGTCATCGAGGCCTATAGTCCCTTGGTTCGCAATCAGAAAGCGAACGACCCAATACTCAAGGCGATTGCTAAGGCTCACGGCAAAACAACGGCTCAAGTACTGATCAGGTATTGTTTGCAAAAGGACTGGGTTCCATTGCCTAAGAGCGATACGCCCTCGAGAATCGTAGAGAATGCCGATGTCTACGACTTTGAGCTTGGGATGGAGGATATGGGTAAACTGGATGGTTTGGATCAGGGCGCAAGGGGCTCAATTGTGGAGGCTGCTACAAACACACTATAAGCAGTAACTGTACCGCAGCGATATGAGAAGATCATGTCAGTCCGTGAATAGCTTCGTGGTATGTAGACTGCATCTGCATCACCAGATTACAAACAGAGAAGCCTTGGTACGGATTGCTCCATGACGCCCATTGGTGATTGTGATGGTCCGTATTTTTCTCTCGCCGAGATTGAACCCAAGGACAGTTGAGTTGAGCAACTTGATAACCAACTCTGAGTTCTAGGCTAACTTCTCACCTGTTGTCTCGAGGGAGTCAGTACGAGCATATCCAGTAGTCTCTAATGGATGTCTTACCCAGAAAATTTTCGCTAGTTGACAATCGTCTCCGCCTGTCATCTATTTTAAGCCCTTTATGAATCGAGTCTAACATTCGATAAATGGACGTAGTTTTTAGTGCCGATTTGTTCATCATCCGGGTCCTTTGGTACGCACATCATCATTTTGGAGCCGAACAGGAGCCTGTTCGGCTATTGTCAGTATTGATTGATTATGTAGATGTTAGACTTGGTAGAGACTGCCTGTCGTACTATCGGGTAGTCTTATTGGTAGAGCTTTTGCGCCTTGTGGCACGCACCGCTAAGTCCTAGGTCGGGCCATGTCGATTATGGATAGCATACAAGACCTCCCAGGAATGGAAAGATGTCTGAATCAATGAAGTTCACGCCCTCTATCTTGAACTCCTAGATCGGAAGTACGTGAAGGACATCACTGAAGTATCAAATCCCATCGGCTATCGCTTAAGTTATTGGATGCACGGCGGCCCGTGCCCATGGGCTGAGCTGCATAACAACTGGCAACCCAACCCACCTTTCAACCTCTGCGTGAGACGTTGGAAAAACCTCAATTCTCCACTGCATTCCGGCGGTTGAGCCTTATGGTGGCCACGGACCAGAGACGGAAAGCCTACGCAGAAATTGCAGCCTAGAGAGAACCTTCATCTTCGTTCCATCTCAGCAGGCTCCCATCGGCGTGCTGCAACGGAAAGTCTCGTCTGTCCGCAGCCTTACCCTTCCTTTACGCACCACCGTCATTCAACTTCGAGCCTAACTTGGGACATCAGCTGTACAGCATCTTCAACAGCACCTTCTTTCCCATCATGGATTTCGGGAATCCGCCTTTCCGGGTCAGGCACGAGACAATGACTTATCCTTACGCTCAGCCCGAACCTGCGCTATTCAGCTCGCAAGCTTTTGACAACTGGCCAGCCTCGTCACCCTCCTCCCGGAGTCCCAATTTTCTTCAAACTCGCTGCACGGTCCTGGAAGAAGAGTTACGGGTGTATATGAGCCGATTGCGCGAGGAACAGGCTTCTAAGGCAATCGCTCTGGGCGATGTGGTGAGACTGCGAGAAGAGCGCACGCAGCTCGAAGACGATTTGAGCCGTTGTACGGATGCGAATGTCGAGTTTGCTCGGGAGAACGAAGCGCTCAGGGACGCCATTGCGGACAAGGAGCAGCTCATTGCTGAAGAGCACAACGCCCACCGGCACAGGTCTGAAGAGATGGAGGAAGAGATCATATTATTGAAGAACCAATACAATGATTTAGTGATGGAGGAATCGATTCTACGAGGCGAAAAGTACTCAGTAGATGAGCTGCATTGCGAGGAGATCAAAAGAAGGAGGGCTTCGGAGAAGGAGGTTGACCGACTGGAACGGAGAGTGGCAGAGCTATCGGATGAGGTTGACGAAGTCACTCGAAAGTTGGAGAGAGAGAAGAGTCGAGCATTAAGGCTGCAAGACCAGACCAGGAGCCTAGAGAGAGATCAAGCCGACAAAGAACCCCTAGTGGATATTGGAGTTGCGGTTCGAACACGGTTCCTACAGCAAGCACGCAAGATGGTGACGGGCCAACAGACGTCGATGAGGGCAATCAAGAGTGGGAATGCTGCCGCGCACCGAGCCAACGGCCTTGTAGACGCAGCTGTCTTTCGGGTTGCGCAACTAGCCGGGAGAGATATGCAAGATATGGCCAGGGTCTTCAAGGATCTATACAAGGTGCCTCCTCTGCAGTATGGATACGGCTACCGGCCCAAGAAGTATCTTGAAGCGATTGACTGCGAGGCCACGATTCGTACCACGCTTTCGGTCCGGCGGGAGCTTAACTCTATGCCGCAGCGCCTGCAGGCCATGGACCAGATCGATGCGATCAGCTCTAAACTCATACAAAATGGTGGCAGGCTAACTGCTGATCAGTTCGACCGGGACACGGATGTGGAGTGGAGGCTGCAGAGAGTCAAAACCCTGACGGATGAGATTGTGGAAGCGGCACGTACCATGACCTGAGAGCTGTTTTCTGGATGGATCGGAACAGCGCGGAAGGGTTGTTTTCAAAGCATGTCAGGAGGACTTCTTATTCTGAACAGCCAGGCAGAATGCATACGTGTACTTAATCGATAGCTTCTGTACGATGATTCATATTCTTTCTTATAAAACTGGATGTTGCGTACGAGGTAAGCGCGCTTCATCGTTGGACAAAGTATCAAGGATCAAAAGCATTGAAACAAGCATTCTCCATCAATTGAACCTCGGATTTTGAGAAGATTCATGCTGATAGCCATAAAGTAATCAAAAATTTACTACCCCCATAGGCATACTGCCCTGTGTCAAGCCGGTAGGGCAAAAAGCATGATGCAGAAGACCCTTAGGTTTTGTGCGCCAGCCAATTCCTTTGTCGACACAGTTTAGGTCCTCATAGCCACCGGGTATCTGAGCAGTTCTCACCCATTCAGTAGCCAGCACAGCAAATCCCTGTGTGCTAGACTCGATGGTTCCCGAATCATCAATTCGGACACGAGTGGAAAACAATGCATGTGGTAGGATAGTTGCAGGAACAAAGCCGATCTCACCAGCGCAGCGATGCTGCAAGAATCATCTCGAGCCAGTTTAATAGAAAGATGGCAACGAGGATACCGGGCGAAAGAACCCGACAAAGAGAGAAGAGAGTATCGCACTCAAGGTAGAATATAAATTGAAACATAGCTTAACGTCCACAATTACTTGTACCGATAACTTCTCTCGAGGAAACTCTCTCGAGGGACAAGAAGGAACATATGGAACAGACATGGCCATCAAGTCAATCAAACTCATCGAAGACCTGACGCCCAGAGACGCCAAGCTGCTCGCCCAACTCCTCTCACTACGAGAAGAGCTTCCGCACAAGAGCTGGCTGGCAGATCAGGCAGCATGCATTCATGACCTCCCAGCGCAACTCCGACGACCATCCACCATCCTCCGACTCGTCACAAGGGCACTTGATCCTTTCAGACCACAGCAGGCTTGTCTCTGCAAAGCCCATAAGCAACTGAACGCGCATTTGATCCATCGACTTTTCCTCCGCCTTGCTGCAGAAGCAACAACCCGAATTGCAACCCTGAGAAGCAATCCATACCTGCCGGATGAAGTCCGTCTTTTTGTGACAAGGTTGGAGGGTGTTAATAGTTTATGGATGACACCAGATGTGTATAAGGCTATCTTTCCCGCCTTACCTGAGAGCACTTGCTTCGTCAAGGTCCCATCTGGTTGTGAGGCTTGCATTCTCTCAGTTGTAGGAGGAAGCCATCGTGCTGTGACGGATTTCAGAGCCAGTATACACGGACGGAGGAAGAAGCGAGGCACCGAAGCCAAGCTGCTGGTTCTTGTCGATGCATGGATAGAGTTATCGAAAGATGGCGAGATGATAAAGGCCGAGAGTGAAAGACTGGGGAGGGAGATCCGACGGGTTAGGCGGCAGATGCAAGATGCTCGACGCCAAAAGAGGAGAAATGAGGTAGATGCGGTTATAGGGAAAGGCAGGGCCTCATCAAGTGGGAGTGGTGCCGCAGCTGAGGAAGATGAAGTCAATGAAGTCAGCGAGAGCAACGAGGGGGAGGAGCATGACTTCGAGGGCTCTATCATAGACTTCTATGCAAGTCGCATATCCCTCACAACCCCTGGAAAGTCCACCAATTCGATCGGAGCCATGTACCCTGACCTTGGGATGAACGTGGTTTTCGATCCCGTCTCTGGGACGTCTCAGCGACGATTAGACTCGCATAACAGCAGCACTGTGTACTCTGAAAGCAATTACAGCACTCTTACAATGGAGGCTTCGCTGTCAGACCATAAGAGATGAGCTGGCGAAGAGCATAGGAAGGCCTATCGACAATTGGTGGGCATCAAAGAGGAGCAAAAGTGAGAGGGACATAGGAATTGCCGACCAAAAAGATCGGATCCACGTAAATTGAGGGGTGATCTTTACGGTTGAGATCACAAGAAATACTTGTTGTACAAAAGCCAGTCTTTTCCATGCCTCCAGAACTCCATCCATGTGTGCTACCGTACACTTATTCGGCCTCATTCTCGTAAAGCTTCAAAAGTGCTGTCCTGTAAGCCTCTATCTTCGCGAAGTCTGCTAACTTCACTCGCATGTAATCGAATGCCACAATAGCAATCTGATCTTTATTGCCGTCTGTATTCATAACTGGTATTTTCTGATATCTTTGTGAGAAATGTGTAAGCATGATTCTACGTGCGTTCATGTTCTTTCCAACTTCTAATGCTTCTGATGTTGTGGAATGCTTCTTGGCCATTGCATCTCCTTGCAACTCATCATCGAAAGTTGCTTCGTGGATCAACAGCGTTGCACCATAGCCGATTTCCTCAAAAGACTTCGAGGGTCTGCAGTCTCCAGAGTAGGCTACACTGAATCCATTAGGAAAGCGAAGGACGCATGCCAACGCTCCTGCGCAGTGGATGACTGATGTAGCGGCGATGCTAGTCAAGCCAAAGCTCGTTGTTTGCGTCTCGGACAACTCATACACAAATTTGTTGTTTAGCCGCCCCAGGCCAGCAAGTTCAAGTCGCTCGAAGCCAAAATCTTCCACTTCAGAGTACTCTCGTAGCCACGAGAGCATATGGCCATCTGATGAGACCATCAACTTCTTAGACGACTCATGTTTAGTGGCTTGATTCCACGCCTTGACAACAGCTGCAGTACCAAGGTGATGATCTGCATGGAGATGGCTGATCCAAAGTACCTTAAGATCAGAAAGTATAGATGGCAATTCATTACCAAACACTCTCTTTAGTTGTCCAAGGGTATTCTCACCACAGTCAAAGAGATAGTTACCGTAACCTGGAACTCGAAGCAGTGTTGCGGATACATTTCGATATTTGGACGGCAAAGCGGATCCAGTCCCGAGAGTGATGATCTCTGCGTCTCTACAAGGAATGTCCGCTTGTTGCTCATCGAGTTTCTTTTGATATTCAGGGCTTGTTACTTGTTTACGAGCAACTGCTGCCAAAGCTGCAACTTCTGCAGATGCCTCATTGACCACTTTGGTTGTGTCAAGATATGGAACAATGCCAGAGTCATTAACCTCGAAGTTCGGCTCGAGGAGTAGGATCTTCCCTGGCCTAGCCCTGTCAAATTTGGCCACCTTTTGAGCCTCCGATAGGGTCACGTCGTTAATATGCTTTGGTATAGGAAAACGCTCGGAATCTAGCAAATGTAGTCGAATGGCAGCAGTGGCAGCTGATTCAAGGGCAAGATAATTGGAACAGCAATCTGAAGAAGAGACAACATGCTTCCACTTTGGGTGGTCCTGCATGAATTTCTGCAACCTAGAATCTTCGAGAACGCCAGGTGCAAGTATCCAGATAATAGAAGTGAAGCCGTCCATAAGTTCTGGTGCAGACCATTCTTCGCGTGCTAGAGTGGGAGCGATGTAAGAAACATCTGGAATCTCGATCACTGCAAATCCTGCACCTTCCCTTGAAGTACCCATGACCATTTCAGGAGTTACTATACTGCCATCCTTCGCAGTAACCGACTCTCCATTCGATAATTTGCCAAATGCAGGACCAGGGGGCACACCTAGCCTCGCAGCCTCCTTAGGGTTAAACTTTCCACGTTGGGTGTGGTTCTTGATGATATATGAGATCGAACTCTTCGAAGGTGTGGTTGGTGGTAATGACTCGATCGAGGCACCGGGCCATGGGTTACGGACAAGTACATCTACGTCTGGGACATTTTTTAATATAGGATCCCACGGTGGTCCGTTGTACTTCTCTATCTTGCCGGTACCATTCCGAATGAATATAGCAGCAGGAAGCTTGACAGCTGATAATTTTGTGGAGGTCAGATTGTCTAATCGCCATGTCGAATTGAACATAGAGGACAAGATTGACTTTCGCATTTGGTCATTGCGATCTTCCTCGTCTTCTTGTTCTTCTCGAGGTTTAGATAGCGCATACTCTGACTCTGGATCAGACATCTCTTCGTGACTACGCTTCCTCGATCTTGAAGCCGTTGCTTCGGGCTCAATGGCCATTGCCCAGACTCTGATGTTAAGGTCAGACCAAGTCGGCTCCCAGTCCTGTTGCTTGCCATCTCTGCCAGGTCTGATTTCGTTCGTGTTGACAGGCATCCCTTTCCTGAAGATAAACCTTCTTGCAGTGCAGAGCAGATGCGTCAAATTCTTCGCACCATGTATATTCAAAAATGCTTTCTTCGCCTCTTGTGCAACCTCAACAATGCCCTTCTTCGCCAGTCTTTCCTGTCTCGTCTTTTCGATGGACTCTCTTGCTGTCGAGGTTTGATCTGCCAGCGTCAAGATCATACCTAGCAAGCCTCCAGTAGAGTCCCAACTCGTTGTGCCGGTGAGAAATAGATCTTCCACATTTCGAAGTCCAATCTTCCTCTGGATGCACGCGCGCTGTGTTCCTTCCCCAATATTTCCAAACAGGTATCGCTTATTGTCGAAGTGAAGGAGAATAGCTGTCCCTGGCGTGTCGGCCGTAGGCGTGGTTATGATCGATGCCCAGCTCCTCATCTTGATAGAGGAACTTGGATCGGGTAGTATCTTTGGAGGCACACTGCTCACGTTATCCTTCCGCCTCTTGTCAAATACAATCCAGTAGTCTTCGCGGTCAAATTCCAATTTTGGGCCGGGGTGAACTCGATCGAATGACAAGTTCTCACTATTCTTGAGTCTGCGAATTTGTTTTTGTATATTTTGTAGATACAGAATACTTTGGCGATTGTCCGTGTTTTTGACGGGTGGGGAATATCGCAGTATCCGTGGCAGGGTGCTTGCAGGGTTTCGTGACCCTGGGCTCTTGATTATTTTGGGGACAAGTTGGTGCATAGGAACATGTACGCCTATATAAAAGCTGAAGTCTAGTAGGTATTCATCTCGAAGTTGCAAAAGTTTGGAAGCCAAAATCGACAAGGATTTGTGATTCAGCCTTGTCGGAGGAGGCTCAGCCCGTAGACCGGAAGCCGTGCTCTACAACACTGCCTCTGCGAGAATCTTACAATTGAGTGTTTGGAAAGTCGTTGAATACCGTAACAAGTACTGTCAATCACGAACACAAATGCAATGAACGGATAGCTTTTGCATCCCCAGTATTTGATTAGGAAGACCATATACAATAGATGCGACAAAGGCATATGTGGGCCAGGCCACACGACCCGGACGCTGAATCTCCGATCTTCACTTTGACCAGAAATCCTCCATGCTCGTGTTACGCCGGGGGACAACACCGCACTTTCCATTTTCACATCTGTTCCCAAGCTCTCTATGAACCAGTCCAGAACAAAACCGGGTGAGTGATTCAATTACCGCTCCGTTCCACTGCGCCTAAACCAATATACAGTTGATGCAGATGTAAAAGCTGATCCAGATGTAAGAATGTTCCCAAGTTGCACCTTTACGCCGTCATCCGTCGTTGCCTATAGTCCTTATCTCAATGATACCCGTTATGCCTCGGCGCTCCTGCGGCTACGGCAGCAGCAGCTTCTTCCCGCGCCTGTATTCTTTGCAATCGAATTTTGGCTGCTTCCGTACCGTCATCCGGCGAAGCTGGCTCCTTGAACCATGGATGCTGCAATGCTTCCTTTGCTGTGATACGTTGTGAAGGATCATATACAAAGATCTTCTTGAGCAAATCCAGGAAGTTCTTGCAGAACTTGTTGCTTTCAGGAATTATTTCCTGTTAAGTAGGTCAGTGGTTGTACAAGCTTCAGCGTGTTGAGAAACGTACATCTAATCGCTTCATGGCCTTGACAAAGCGTCGAGATGCTCTTGTGGTATCAGGTGTAGGATAATCTAGCTTCAATCTCTTGAAGAATCTGAAAACTGTTAGGTTAATCTTCGTAGCTACTGGTATATGACTCACTTTGCAGCTGGGTTGCCACCGCTCCGTGTAGCCATCTTGTTAACTTGTTGGATCAGATGGTTATCGAGCTTCTTGTTGCACACATTTTCCATCATTGCTAAATGCTCCAAGTTGTCATGAGTCTGGAATAGGGCGTCTCCCGTGAAAAATTCGACAAGAATGCAGCCAATACTCCAGATGTCACAAGGGAAGGACCAACCAAGACCTAGTATAATCTCAGGAGCTCGGTAATGACGAGTTGAGACAACGGACGAATGGTATTCATCTTGGAAGGTTGCAGAGCCGAAATCAATCAACCGAATCTCAGTATCCAACAGGACTCTGCGTTGTGCCGCCTGTCGGTTTACTGTGCTGGATGAAGAGGGTATTCTGCGACTATATGTAAATGCTTGGTATGAGCTGTCACAAAGCAGAATATTTTCTGGCTTAAGATCGGTATGGATAAGGTTTAGGTCGTGGAGGACTAAGAGATGATTAGCTAAAAGAATAAAGCTCTGGGAATATGGTAAACTCACAGGCCACGCTGGTGAACAGCTGTCGGGCGAAGTTTTGAATCTGGCTGTTAGGAAAAGGTACGAAAGCGTTCCCTTTTAAGAAATCGAAGACGCTTTGGCCAAGCAAATCCATGACAATGCAAATATGCCCCTTATAATCGAAGCAGTCTCGAAGGTGGATGCATCGATTCCGGTTTTCATTGTCATTGGCCTTGAGGGTGGATAGAACGCGAAGCTCTATACGTGAGGCATCCCGATACTTTTGGACGGACCGAATGATCTTGATGGCTACAAGTTTGTTTCGCCTCTTGTCTCGTGCCTGAACAACCTTTCCAAATGTTCCTTGGCCAAGGAGTTTAGTGACCGAATCTGAGAAGAAGTCAGTCAAAGCTCTTGCTTCGTGAAAAGATTTGAACTCTTATGAAAACATACATCTATCAGTCAAATCGCTATCCGGGACCACGATATAGTGGCCATCATCATCATCGACCTTCTGGTTCTTCGTGTATGAGTTCTGCTAGAGTGTCAGCTGCAAATTCTCGCAGTGGGCTAATGCGTGTCACTTACATCATGCACAACCTTAACGTTGACCTCTTGTGCCTTGATAGGCGGTCTTGGAGGTGGCTTGTAATTTGTGAAAGCATCTCCATTCTCCTCCAACTCTCTCCTCTTGGCCTCATTCGCAAGTTGTTGTCGTGTGACCGTCCGCTTCCTTTTTTGACCGGGCTGCACATCTACAGCCTCGTATCCATTTCCATTAGATGAATGCGACCCTAGAGAAGTTGCCGCAGTCGTGTGTATCGCAGAAGTAGTCCGATCAGTCGATATTGTAGATGCAGAACCAGAGTCCTTGTATGCCGGGCTCACGCCATTTGAGGGCGAGGGGTTGAGTTGGTATACGGGGTCGAACATTTGTCCCGCGTCATCGCGTTTTCTCTTTTTGGCGGCATGTTGTTTGGTTGCGCTTCCTGCCACAGCACGACCTGGGGCATTTGAAATGACTGATGTAGATAATTCTGGCGGTGGAGAATCATCGATGACGATGACCTCCTTGGGGAGGCCATTCTTGTAAAACTGATGCCAATCGGGCTCTCTTGGCTCTCTCGACCGCTGTCTCTTCTTTGTATTCTGCTTCACGGTTGAGCTTGAAGCAGGCATTGTTGGTTGCTTTGTCTCAACTCTCGAGGTATATGTTGCAGATTGAGGTGGAGAATCGGCAATACCGATGCCGTTCAAAAGTGTGTCGTTATTCGAGGCAGTCGGGAAGTATGTGCCTCCCAGCCGGCCAACGCCGTTCAAGGAGTTGTTATTGGCACGATATCCGCCGTTGCTTGCCTGATAGATATTCTGGTGATGAGAGTAGCCGTAATTCGGATGATACGGTGGTGGTAAGGTGGAGGGCGTCGACATCGCTCGGGGACCTGGGACGATAATCTGTGTAGGGCTGGGCTTTCAAGGCGAAAGAGCTCCAGCAGATGCGTTGCAGTGATGCCCAGACTGGCGTCGATGCTCCTCAGGCCGACGCAGCATCAATACTACTGATTGCAGAGGAGACGCAGAGTCTTGAGGCACGAAAGTGCAAGATTGTTTTGTCTCCGACCGCGAATGATGTGGGAGGGTTTGGTGTTCAAGGCTAGACTCGGACTATTCTAGTGCGGGCCGCCTTATTATTGTGAACAAGAGACAATCGATGGGTCCAAAGAATAAAGAACAATAGCACACAGGAATCTGTCCGACTGCGATCGCGATCTGGCAGTCTCTCAGTTGAGCGTGGTCTTCACGTCGGCGGAGGCAATAATCAGAATGGGAAGCACCCCCATCCGAAGCGAGTTTTGGTCTCCTCTCTTGTCTCTCGCCTTGTCATCTTCATATCACAGGTCAGGCCAAAAGCCTAACTGGGCCACATCTCTCGCAATGGAAGCATAAGGCTTTGACGGGGAGATCTGTCTGCATTCCTCAACGCTGTATCACATTGCTTTTCTATTCTCGTAGGCTCTGCGTACTTGGCTGTATCTTCAGCCTGCCTGCCTGCCTCCGCAAATGAGCATGACATGACTTCCCCTCGCTGTCCAAGCATTTCGTCAATTTGTGCTCAGCACAACTGTGCAAGAATTCCGCCAGAATAATACCGCAGCAGCAACACGGCGCGTAGGAAGTCCCGCTCCTGGCTGTCTTGCTTCCCTCCCACTCTTATAATAATCTAGGCTGACCAAGGCGCGCCTAAGTACTCCGCAGCAAGTGCGTAGTTCACCCTCGCTCGGTACAGCATGATCCTCAGCCAAATTTTCCCAGGACAACGACCCTTTATTAATATCAATATTATTTGTTTTGGTAACATACGTCCTCACAACAGAGCACTGGCTGCATCCCGATCCCAACCCTTTCTTTGCCATTTCATGCCTTATCTCATGTTGCCCTAGCCCGGTCATCCAATCTGCTCCATTGTACTGTTTCTGATTCGGTGGTGGTGGCGATTTCATAAACGAGGGGAAGTCTGAGGGGAACTCTCAGATGATAAACTAATCGTAGAGTGTCAAATACCGCAAGTTGCCCCAGGTTTGTGAGAGGACGCGAGAATGGAGCATTGTATTTTATGGATAATAGATCAACTGCTCTGCTTGCAAAGCATATTAGACTGGGTTCTGGAGTTGCTCATACTCCATGAGCCCTAGACACTCTTAAGCCTATCGCGTAGCCTCGGCCAGCTAGCTCTCGCCCAGCAGAGAGGTGAGCCTACCGTGTAATACCATCACAGCCCTTTCCAAATAATGTCATTTCTGGCTCCGGAGTTATACTCACCATGATGCGATGAGCCTCTATAGAGGGGTATCGAGCAATTCTAGATGCGTTCTGTGCAAAATCCACCATTCTTTCATATGCCCCGGTTGAACACAACCTTTCCATCTGATCCACCCTTTCCCCAGAATTCTTCCTCCAAGCTAGAAGCATCCACACTCTGGCGTTGCGGAAATGCAGCTAAAGCCAGGGGCAGGGCAAACATGCTAGTTCCAAAAATCAATCCTATGTTGATTGGCAAAGTGAGCCTTGGGTTCTTCTTGAGCCATTCCGTTTTCTGAAGCTTGACCAAGATCAGAGGAGGAATGACCATGATCGGCGAGCTGTTTAGAACTCTGCTAAGGGCAGTTTCCGCAACCGCAAGAGTTGCAGCCTTCTTGCTCTTACCCAGTGATTGGACAGAGGATTCAGATTTGCCTTCAGCAGCGAGCTTTGCCTTGTCGGCTTCTGACAGAACAGGGTAAACATCAATTCCTTGTCTGATCTCCTCCCCTCGCATCAAGAACACATTCAAAGCGCCAGCACTAGCCACTGCAGCAAAGGGCACAAGACGCGTAAGAATGGTTTTGGTGGCAGGGCTAACACGCTTCAAGCGCGGGACAAGAGCATTGAGTCCCAACGCAACGGAGCAAGAGGCACCGACTGCAAGGAAGTATGATTGTGTGATCTTGGAGACAGACAACGGCGTAGACTTATTCGCATTCGCATTATTGATCGCGACATTCAGCGACTGGTTGGTGATTTGCCAGAGTAGGGTGCCCTTTGTCTATAACACGAACATGCGTCAGTGAGAGACCTCAATCCAATTTCATGAGCAAAACTCACCCCAAGACCAGGTGTGAGCATTCCAGCAGTCACAACCAGATTGGACAGAACAAAGCAGGACATGCGAAATGGCAGGAAGACTGGTTCACCGGTGTCTAGGTGAACTTTAGCATAGCCCGACTACCTTAGCAAGTCGACATTACCTGGATGCAAAGTAGAATCCACAATTTTCTTTGCCTTCCATAGCTCATCATTCATCTCTCCAATCTTGCCCTGTTTGTATGCAGCGATCAGGTCCTTCGCATGTTGCAATCCATCCTTGTTGACTAGAAGAGTCCTGAAGCATGCCAATATTAGCCATTGCTGTTCAGTACTGCTTTTGACTCGCTATCAAAGCTTGAGCAGGAGCTTCGATCAGAAGATAAATGCACCTTGTAGCAAGAATAACAAATCAAGCTCAAAGTCCCCCTCACCTAGGATCAGATATGTTCGCAGTATGCATCACACGGCCCCAGTAAGTGCCCAAATCATATTTGGAGGCAGGAAGTTCGCGATAGCCGGGTATAGAGGCAGACATCCTCAAGCTCGTGGAAGGGGTGCAGCTGGAGATCCAAAGTTCTGCACAGCGTGAACAAGATATTCGTAGAGGAGCTTGGGATACACCAAGCTGCACCACAGTTGACAGCACCACTGGGAGATGTTGTATCGTGTGAGAGGGCGGTGAAAGTGGTTCCCACTGAACTATGTACCTGCGAAATTATTGAGCTCCATCTAAACAATCTAAATTTCATGGCCGATCTCGCTTCCTTTCAATAGCCAAAAGATCCATTTATATATATTGAAATAAGATCTCCCTCTTCAACAAACATCAAGCATTACAAGCTTGGCCTAGTGGCCTAATGGTTAAGGCGCCAGATTTCGGTTAGAAATCCTCTGGAGATTGGGAGTTCGAATCTTCCCTGGGTCGTATAATCTTCAAGCAGCATAGCTGTTCCATATCTTTTGATTTTTTGGACATCGAGTTTTGTGATTATGCTGTTCTGTTTTTGGCATGAGTCCAGCTTGGGATGAACCCCTTTCACCGGGGTGAATTTCATCACGAATACAATTTTAGCCGAATGGATTATTATGGGGCCAGTGACGCAACATCCGTCTCCACCCCCCACTGCATGCCGCTCCGAAAGTCAAGTGCAGCGCGTTATCCTGGAGAGAAGGCATTTCGAAGTTACATGCTTGGTTGTGGACAACGGCATCTTACCCTTTTATTTCACTTAACATGTCCGGGCTCAAAGACATTGCCAAAGGCGGGTGGCATCCTAAGGGAAAGGACGGAAATTCCAAAGAAAGTTGGCGTGGAGATTTCAAGTAAGACAGTAAACAGTGCTGCCTTTTGAAGTAACATTCTGACACTCGCAGGGGAATTAACCAGGTGGTCAGTTCAATTGCTATCATTCTTCGGTCAATCTAATATTTGCAGGCAGGATGGATGGGCAAAGGAAAATCGTCAAGTGGGGAAGCACAAGAGCATACTTCGCAGCCGATTTCTACGTTGAAAGACCCTTCGTCCTTCGGGCCTCCTCCCAAGAACGCAAATTACCACGGCGGCGCTGCATTTCCAAATCAGACCACACCAGACAGAAATGGTTTAGGAAGGCCATTGTCGACCGAAGAAATTGCAGCAGAGAGAGCGCAAGAGGAAGAGGAGGAAGCAGCAAGACAAGCAGAGGAAGCAGAAGCCCGAAAGCCACCAGTACCATATCGAGCCAACACAAGTGGATTGAGGACATCACATCTTCCTCCTCCCCCGATTCGAAGAGATGGTGCAGATGGGAGGGCTGCAACTCCCACAGCTGCTACCAAGCCTCCAGCCCCTAGATTACCTCCCCGTCTTCCTCCACGACAGAATTCAAACCCATCTGCCGCCACCCCACCGGCTCCTCCGCCATACAGCGTTGCGGTTGCCGAACCTGCCCATAGAGGGATATTGAATCAAGGATCTCTGAACAGACTAAGTGCTGCCGGAGTATCAGTCCCTGGCTTTGGTATTGGAAACAAACAAGCCCCACCACCTCCGGCTCGAAGCGCCGCAGCTAGTCCTGCACCCTCAACGTCAAGCTCGCAAATGAACGAGCTTCAATCGCGCTTTTCACGACTCTCATCATCTTCTCCCAAGCCAGAAGCTCCGAGTCAAGGAACCACCTTTGCACAAAAACAAGCTGCCTTAAAAACTGCCTCTTCTTTCCGGAATAATCCCTCGTCCGTATCTTTGAGCGATGCCAAGGCCGCAGCAAGTACTGCGAACAACTTCAGAGAACGTCACGGGGAACAAGTTAAGTCAGGATGGGCATCTGCGAACAAGCTAAATACCAAGTACGGCATAGCCGATAAGGTAGGGGCTTATGGTACTCCTGCTCAAGCTTCTACTCTGCCGCAACCAGAAGAACGTATGGCGAGTCCAGGCATTGAATTGGGAGACAATGCTGTTGTAAAGAAGAAACCACCCCCGCCGCCGCCTACGAAGAGAGCCAATTTGACAGCAAACGGTGTAAGAAGTGAAGGTACACCGCCACCTATACCACTATCGAGTAAGCCCAAGCCTCCAGTAAGTGGTTACTACAATTGAAAACCCACTGTCCTGTTCTGTTTAACCTGCTTTGGCTTTTGCGTATTTTTGTGTTCTGTGACTTTACTGAAGCATAACCTGGGATTGAACACTTGCTTTTGAGCCTATTGTACTTCTTTTACCGAGTTGATGATCCTTCTTCCTCAGCTCAGTCTACAGCGATGGTGTTTGCTAATTGACTGAGCTGTTTGTTTTCGGGCCAGGCAATTGTAGCATTGTCATTGTGGTCACCGAGTACAGCCAGTTTGAGTGTTTGGCTGATTGCGCAGACAAGCAGATCTAATGGCTCCTATGAACCAAAGGATTTTGATCTCGACCTCGATTCTGAATGGTATGCTAAAGGCATTTGGCCTCCTCCGTCTCTTGTCCGGCTACCAGGAAAGAGAAGCTACGCGTGTAGCTCAGGTTGGTCCCAATCTGCAGGTCGCAAGACTCACCATCTCGACGGAGCAATCCGCGACAGCAGCACCCTGGCAACTACAAACATTCATTTGGTCTGGGATGCAAGTTGGCCCAAGGGAAGTGTAAAGGCGCAACAAAGGCATAGTCCACCGCCTAGGAAGCTGAACTCGGATGAGCTTGAGATTGAGAGATCAAAGTGAGTTTGACTTGTACTCGGAAGCAGATCAAGGGCTGATAAAATAGATACTCCAATGCTGTAGCAGACTGGTGTTCAGCTCAAGTAGGTACAAAAGTAGGCGATGGTGAATGTTGGACTCTTGCAAATGAAGCGCTCAAAGCTGTAGCTGCAGACTGCGCAAGCCGACACCAGGAACCATGCATGACTTCGCAATCTCTTGTCCACGGCTATCTTATATACTCTTACCTACCTGCCGTGTCTCCATATCCCGAGCCGAAAGGCGGGGTTCTAGAAGCAGGTGTTGCCCGGGGCGACATCATCCAGTTCTTGAAGACGCACTTTAAGGCCAAAAATGGTATGCGAGAAGCTTGGGCAGGAATGCCAGATCACACATCTGTAGTCACTGCAGTAGAGCCAGATGGTGTTCTGAGAGTTCTTGAGCAGAATAACGGGGGCGTGAAAATCGTGGGAGACGGCAAGTATGACATGAGCGAACTGGTAGGAGGGGAGGTGAGGATATTTAGAGCCGTGGGTGAGAACTGGGTTGGGAAGTTAGATCCAGCTTGGTGATATGGAATCCAAATATCTTCAAGGATTTGTGTTCCTTGCTTATGCATCTTAAGACCCAGTGGAGGACTTTCGAATCAACCATGTCGACCAAACCAAAGCTAGTGCCTCCTATTCGATTCCTATGCAACAAGGGCATAGGGCATGTCTTGCCACGCCGCGCCTATCACGCACTGGAACCCATGGTTCATGGCAGTTTTGCCGATGGCCAACTTCGATCAAGAAAGGATGTGGTATTTGATTCTGCGGTAGCTCGCTCGGATCCGTCGCGCCAGTTCGCCGCACCCCGCACAAACTCGTCCGAGGTATTACCTTTCGGGACTGCTGAAGGCTGTTGTTCAATGCAGGTTCGAGTAGGTGGGTGAAGACTTCTTCTTCTTGGGTTCGGCAGTCTGAGCTGTGGTTTAGAACTGTGGACGTGAGGGGATAGGAAGTTGGGCTGCCAGGACTTAGGAAGGATCATAGCAGAGCTTGAGCGCTGAGCAGAGCCAAAGACGTCTTGTCTTGCAAGTACGTAACACGGAATACTGGATGTCGGCCATCAATTACAGAATGTATGCAACGACAGTAGGTCACTCGGGTTACTGCTCTGTCATTTTACTTGTATGAGAAAATGTAGTTTTCGGGTTTATGGTCCTCGCTTAATGATAATATTTGATACGGTATCGAGTTAGCCACCTTTGTTGATTATTCGCTATTGTGTCTATTAATTCTAGCCCTATCTTCTATAACCCAAAGAAAACATTCCCCTTCACTAATAATTGCACCCTCTAGATTAGGGGTGTCACAGACCGTACTAAAACCAGTACAGCCGTCTAAAGTTCTTGTGCCACCATCCCCCCCTTCCACTAAGTCATGCAACTACCCACGGCTTCCATACCCATCTTCGGGACCAGGAGGGGGCCTCCTATATCTCGACTCCGACCTGGAAACGTTTCTCGCTCTGCTCTCTCTTGCTTCAAATTGGAACCTTACTCCCTCTGCCTCTGCTCTCGGTCTCGCAACACGATAGCGTGGACCATGATCGATATCGCTATCGGGCTCTTCATCAACGACTACAATAGCATCTGAGTCAACAGAAGAGGTAGATACTTCTTGCTCGACTATTATCTTTGATCCAATCTCGGAACGTGCTTTTCTTGGCATTGGAATTGGCGTTGGTGCTGGAGGTGGTGGTGCTGGAGGTGGTGGTGCTGGTGGTGGTGGTGCCGGTCGTGGTTGTGCTGGTGCGTGTGGTTGTGCCTGTGGCTGTGGTCTTGCAAAAATCTCCTGGACTACCGTCCTCTCACTCCTCTTTTCCCGGATTGGGATTTCTCTCATAGTTGTCTCAACTGTCACATTTCTTTGCTCCTGATAACTATTACGAACACCAGGCCGTACAGAACTTTGCCGTCTCCGCTCGCTGCGGTACGAGTCTCGTTGGTTCTCGTCGCCGTTGTACACCGGCTCAGGGACTCCTCGTCGCTGTCCTACGAACATCGAGGATGCGTCGCCGCTAATGGTCATTTCTTTGGACCGCTTCTTGCGTCGTTTTCTCCGGTGGCGTTTCTTGTACTCCGATCGTCCTGTTCCACAAGGTTCTGGGTTAGCTAGGCTGTACGACAGGGAGATGTAACCACTTTGTTGGATTTGACATTGAGGTAGTCTTTTGTCATATATACTATACGACTACTGAAATCGTATAGGAAGCCACCCCAATGAAACTGTTCATGACACGATTTCAAAGCTCAAGCTACTTGATCAAAAATTTCATGTCCTTCACGATCATCACCCGAAACGCCGGTGGCTTTGTGAAAAACCTCGTTACCTTTATTCAGAGAAAGCAGCTGCCTTTCATATGGCCCGAGATTTTCCTCTATCATGATCCGTACTTTAGGTGCTGTTTCTTCAGGCCCCACATACTCCCAGATCCATCGTATGTCATCATTTCTGTCTGCTGCCGGTGGGGCGTTTCGACCCCATGATGCAGTGGATGGGATTGCGTCTTGAACCTTGATACGAACCTTACGAAGTTCCCACATTCTACTTTTTAGCAGTGCTGAACACTGGTAGAGTCCCTTGTCGTCAAGGTCTAGGCCATCGAGGTCGAGTCTGATGCGGACTGAGCTATGGATTCGTTCATTCGTGTTCGCAAGTCTATGGCGGGAGGGTAGACCTGTATCCTATCATCACATTCAACACTCTGAGATCTCCTGTCATTGTAGGATAAGATCCTTCAGCGGGACTCCACTTACAGGATCAGGTCGCATGTAGCGGCCGGGTGTGCGAACTTGCTTGCCAGCAAGATGCCAAATCCCTGTCTCGGATTCATATATCTCACCAAGTCCCCAGGGACGAACAGGCTTGTGCATTTCGTACACAGGAGTGACAGCCCACCGTTTCTGACGTCGTTTCATAGATAGAATACTAGCTGGCCTCTGAAGGGCATTCTCGTAGTATTGCACGTTTTGGTCGAAGATCTTGTCTATGTAGTTATCCTTGAAAGCGACGCCAATGGAAGCGAGCTGATCCATCATCCTATGCCTTGTTAGCCTTGATATTATACATGAAGAAATCTTGAAACGCTACCATGTAAGAGTCACGTTGGCTATTTCTTGATCATCATAGCCACCTCCGATGTTTGAATGAGCTCCTGGAAACCATACTTGACGAAGATCAGTCAAGACATTGTCTCGCCTTTCCCAGACGGCTGGGGCAAATGGACGTCGGTGTTCATCAAGTGCCAGAGCTTGGAAAGCGTGCCTAATGGTTCCAGACAAGTTTGTGTCTATTCCAGGATTAGCAAGGTTTCTGGCGCAGAGGTATATAAAAACTGACCATAAAATTTGAACTCTTTGGTTGAATGTGGGAGTCCTAGCTTTGAGAGGAATGATGTATTGGGTATTCCGAGAGATCCACTTTGACGTGTTAGCCATAATCAGTTCAACTCAATCGATCTGACAACACTCATAAGGGAGGTGGACTGGTATACGTACACAGTATCGAATACCGCAACAGCTTGGATCTGGATCTTGCGGCCATTTGGATCATAGACACGAGTCAGGCCGCGCTGAAAGCCATTAGACGTCTATAAACCCTTATGGATTCCTGATTCTGGAACAACTCACATCAACCAGTTTCTTTTTATACCGCTTTTGATCATAACCTGCATCATCCCGGGGCTTGTCTGGGAAAGGAAGATCCGGGAATATATCTTTGTACCCCTTGTTGCGAAAGTTCTCTTGGTCTTTGAAAATTGGATAAAAGCTATCCATTCCTTGCAGAGTTAGAAGACCAATATCTCGAACCATTCCTGCCACGCTTCGGACTGTGAAGGCACCGCGAGAGAACCCAATGAGGATAATTTCATCACCAGGGGTATAGTTGTTAGCAATGAAGGCGTAACCCTCTCGGATGTTCTAATAAGACTTAGTACTGCGTTTTTCAAACACCAGTTGATGACCCACCTCCGAGATGCCGGTACCAAGGAGACCGCCGGTGATATTGTCGATGACACTTGTTCCCGTCCCAACGCCAGAATGATAGTAGATGATCTGGGGCATCCCGTCATGGCCATGTCTCTTCAAAGCATGTGAGATGCGAGTGATGTTGCTCGGTACTTGAAGCACTGCAGTTGGGTTGTACGGGATCAAAGTTGGCTTGGTATACCCATCATCACTGAACCGTGTAAGTAAAAACTAGAAGCGTATATACACAGAAAGTTACCTGTCCATCCAAGTGCCGTCGCAACATAATATCAGTCGCTTTCTTTGGCGTTGGAATTGAAACTCGGCCGCCATGATCCCTTTGAGACAGGAGAATTGCTGTCCTGTGCTGAAGCCTCAACTAGACAAGTAGTTCCGAATAATTGTCGCCGGATAAGTGGTCTGTAGGAACGGTACAGGATCTCAAAGGTTAAGCATAGAAACTGGCCAGGGCCTCAACAACTTCTTTAATAGGAAGGAAGAAGCCTCTTATAGCTCCGAGGACAACCACTGCAGACATGATCCTTTCCCCGCGTCTTTTACAAAGCAGAGGGCCTGATTCTTGCGCAGAGGAACGTTGCGCAAAGCTAAGGACAACAATGGGACGGCGTGTAACGTCAGAGGAAGAAGACCATTTCCGTAGGCACTTTGTGCGTCGGACAACTTGCATACATATGCACATGCAGGAGAGGAAAGAGCTGTCTCAACAGCAACGGAGAAAAAAAGCTTTAAAGCGAAAGAAAACACAGTGCTCGTTGCTCTCGTTCCCAGCCTTGCTGTCCATGTCCAATCTCGTTTACTTGCTATCTGAAAGGAGTTCCCCTGTGTATGCGCAGCGGCGCTGATTGGCGGCGACGAAGCTTGGGCTCTCCGGGTGGATCGCTACATCCTGGGGAAGATCGGAGATCGCATTTGACAGCGGGCGATGGCAAAGCACGGGACCGGATCTGATGCATCGATGAGGATATAACTCACACAGCCACGGGAGGAAGAAGGTGACCCGGCCATCCAAGGCGGGTTGAGTCGAAAGGTGCATGACTAACACATGCGTTCCGTGTTGTTTACGGATCACGTGCAGTACAAAGGCTGCAGGTTCTTCGACGTAGTGCAGGCATGGCTCGTTGCACTTGCTTGGGATTGTTTTGGGACATGTCTTCAAGATATGTTTTCGCAGCTGTTGAAGCCGTGCCGTGGCTATTGTACTGTAGTAGTTATCTATGTCGCCAAAGAAAGAAGCCGCGACTACGACGATTGCTTGGTAGGTTTGATCCTGTATGTAGCGCCCCGCCTCGTGCTTATCGCGGTGCATATTTGTGGTCCAGGGCGTGATAAGCCCCAACCCAGCATCCCGCGGATAGGCGCCGCGAGTCCTCTTTCGTCGCTCGGCGGAACCACGCCCATCTACTTAAGGCTGTCCACCACCATCCCCCTCACCCGCAGCAGTATGGCGATGCTTCCCATCAATAGATATGGTGGCCGATGAGCACGATCTGCTTGCAGCGCAGGTTGACGACTTCTTCCTCCGTTCCCGTCTCTCGAACCCGCAGCATCGAGAGGACTGCTTCGATTTCGTGCGCAAGTCGTTCCCGGGAAAGTCCATCGCCTTAGCAGCTTGTCAAGGCTACTGCTCTCTCACGCTGTTCGTGGGAGACGCTACGGTAGTCCAATTTCGACCTTGGTCTTATCGCTTGGATCTCACCATTGCTAATCTGGCTCATGATCTTTATGGCTCTTTCGCACCGGAGACCAAGTACTTAGCAACCCTTTCTGCGTCGGGGCTTCTTGTGTACAGCATGGACAGGATTGATGGCATCTCTTACCAGACTCTTCGAGTGAGCAAGCCTTCGGTGGAGCAAAGGCAGATGCTCTGTAAAGATCTGGCCTTCTTCCTTTCCCAGTCCTGGAATCAAAGCAAGCAAGAGCATGTGGAACTGGGAAATATTGGCCTCTCTATTGTGCCCCGCTTGAAATCTCTCATCATGGACCTACCGACGAGATTTCAGGCCAAGGCTAAAGCAATACTTAGGGATATGCATCGAATAGAAGCCCTCCCTTGGGTGCTCACCCATGGTGACGTTGTGGCGAGCAATATCATGGTTAATGCTGCATCCGGAAGACTGACTGGCTTGGTAGACTGGGCGGAGGCCGAGTACTTACCTTTTGGCGTTTGCATGTATGGACTGGAAGAAGTCCTTGGGCAGATGACGACTTCGGGATTTGAATATCGTGACGAGGAGGTTCTGAGGGCAGCATTCTGGACGGAGCTGGAGGCTCAAATCCCCGCCCTTCGAGAAAGGTCAACCCTTGAGGCGGTGAAGCTGTCAAGGGATCTCGGAATTCTTCTATGGCATGGTATTGCTTTCGACGATGGACAGATCGATCGCGTTGTGCAAGAAGGTCGAGACATCGACGAGATCCACCGGCTAGATGCTTTCCTTGACATTGGACAGAATCTAGGTGAGAAGAGCAGCAAGATCTGAGTCAGTGCGTTGGTCTCAAGCTGAGATTTGGATCAGATGTAGGATGTTGGTTACAGTCTAGACTCCTGACTCCCAGGTCAACCAACCGTCGACGAGCGTGCCGTTCACTGCGCTCCTTTAGATCCCAGACACGATTACGTCTGACGCCTTCCATGCGTGAACCATGAAGCTGCTTGACTGACATATTGCTGGTCCCACGTCCTTACGTGACGAAATCAGGTATTCATCTACCCAGTAGCCTCCCGAAAGTCTCCTGAAAGCCTGCAAGATCATCGTTCAGATGGGGCAGCCATGCTGATTCAATCTCTTTGCTCTGCCAACGAAGACTGAGCTGGAGCCAGCGTATAGTGCAGCGTGTGACAGGACAGCCATCTCCGATTCGAGTATCTCTCGGAGCAGTGTCGGGTCACCCTTTCGAAGCTTGTGTGCGCCAAGCCATGCTACACCAGCGTATGGAGCAATGCTCGCACGTGCCCAGCACATCAACCGTGCCAGCTCGTGACTCGTACATTAGGCTTGCAATAGTGGATGTCGCGGGGGAAGGACTGAGCTGTACTAGTCGGAATACCGCTAGTGACGAAGGGAAGCATTCGAGAAGTCTGGGGAGCAGCTCCCACCGCGGGGTGGTCCAGGCGTCAAGAAAAGACCAGTGCGAATTCGCAATTGCAAGGCCCAGTTGGGTCTAGTCGCATTATCTTGGCTGCTGACTAAAGTGAGGCCACCACTCACAGGCTGGCAAATGCAGATATTCCAGGCCTGCTCGTCCAAATCCGCACCTCGACTTCGGGCCCCCCACCATGCAAGACCGCAATACCGCAACACGGCGCCAAATCCGAGCCTCAGCCCGCAACCCATGCGCCGCTCGACTTCCTTTGATCCGACTGCTTTCTCCAAGATGAACAAACCACCGCGAACGCACGCATCCTGAAACGGCAGCAGAAAGTCCCATACCTTGGCCTGGGGAGTGGTGTCCAGCCCAGCTCTGTCAATAGACGACATGTCGACTCTCCATGAGCGGCGGCGCAAGGCGGCTCGGGCGCATTCACGGCGCCACGACCCAATGGACGTCGGCAGTAGCAGCACGATCAACCCTCAGGTGCACGCATACCCGGACCGCGAACAATCCAGCGCGGGACAGGTCCCGAACATGACCCACGATATTGTTGATTTGCTTGCCAGCGTTTACCGTCGTGTCTCCATCTCGGCCATCACTGTGATCTGTGTTTGTGGAGCCCCCGAGGTTCCCCAGGATCCAGCAGTAGTACGATCCTTCAGATATCAAGCTTTGAGCATGGTCAACAACATTAACAAAATCAACCGGACGGTATGCAATCCTTTCAGCGATAACAATCCCTACCGTGGAGATGCATACTATTTGAACCTTGTGTCCTCAGCCTTCTCTGATCTGGATACGGTCGGCCGGCAACTCCTTGACATGATCGAAGATACGAGTGCCTCATCCAACAACCTCGTATGCGACAAGATTATTACCGCTCTAGCGTATATTCTCCGGCAGAATCCAGGCGTTGATTTCAGATCGCTCCCAACCATCACAGCTGACCCGCTACCTCCAGATCGTGATGGGCAAATAGCAATCATTCGGTCATACTTTGACTACATATCAAGTGGCCGGGTGGCTTTCCAAGAAGCTTTCTCTCCCGATGCTCCTGACACGGTTCCTTGGGCAGAACACGGATTTCAAGACCGGACAGCTTATGTCCGAGAATTTCTTGTCCCTATGCTGCTTTACCAATGCATGTCAGGTGCTCACTTCCTACGCTGGCTCATCTATTCTTGGCGAAAACTGGTCTTCACAAACTTACCATCGTTGGAAAGTGCTTCGCTAATATATGATCCTGAATCCTCGTTAAGGATGAAGTCAAGTGGGGATGTGAGAGGGTTTCCCAATATTGTGTGGGCGTCAATAGAAGTGGACGACCATACAGGAGCGCTCATCACCAACCGAGAAACGCTGGTCACTGGACAGAGCTTGCGGACTAAGCAGTTGATACCGCCAGGTGGCACCGCTACTATCCTTCCCTTTCACCAAGCCGCACCATGTTCTATCAAGCCTGAGATGACGCTAAACCCACAAGTCCTCGACTTCACTGCGAGCGGACTTGAGATACTGGCCAGCATAGCATCATCATCACAGAACACCGGCGAAGACCTTGTGATGCAGATCGAGGAGGATGGATCGGAAGCCGTCTGTGAAAATAGCATGATTGCCACGAGCAAGAAAGGAACATCACCTCCATCAGCATCAGCAACGGCGACTAACGCCGTGAAACAAAGATTTCGACAGGCACATCTGATATGTCCTCGCTGTCTCGTACGAGTCTCTCTCCCCAAGGACATGCAACGGCATTTGAAGAGTATCCATGGTGTTGATGGAAAGGAGTATTACTGTCCTGTCGAGACATGTAAACGGAGCTGGGCGCGCAAGTATCCATTCGATCGCCTGGACAACTGGCGCAGACACGTGGGGACTGTACATAGGAAGATTGGCTTTAAGGATAGCGATTGTATTGTGGTGAATGCAGGGAGTTCTTGAGTATCTGGGCCGGACTACAGCAAGCATCGATTGGTACGGAGCTTAAGGCATCTTTAAAGTAGGTGATACCATTTTCGATAGCATGGTGTACGGGGTTTTCTATGCTTTTTGGGGCCCGTTGATATATACGGGGAAGGAGTTTGTTTGAAATTTAGACGGCATTTTGAAGGCGTTTTCCTCCATAGTTGAGAGACGGGGTTGTGTTGCACTCGGTAAGAGTCAGATCACAGGTCACCATTTCACATCTACTGTATCTTAAGATTTTGTAATCTCATCCTTATTTGGATAACAATGTAATCATGGCTCGGGCCTTGAGGGGAATCGTAGTGTTCCGTAACTAGACAGTGCAGCGAGATCATCTGATACACAGAGGTTCTGGATTTCTATATCGATTGCATCCCCATTCCAACCGTCCTATGACCTTCCACGAAGACCACTGGCGGAGTATATCTCTTCCTACCATGCACGATATAAACCACAAACGCAAGAGCAATAACCCCCGCCCACACAGCGGGGGCCCAATTCGCTGTCGAAGTATCGACCGGCACACTCACTGGGAAACAGCTAAAAACCATCACGAAACCGGAATAGGCAAATGCAAACATGTTGATCGGGATGCCAAAGCGGCCGAGACTCCAGCGAGCTGGGGGGAGTGGTTGCTTGAGGAGCCGGAGGCGCAGGACGCAGCCGATGGAGATCATGTAGGTGGAGAGCAGGGCGAGGAGGGTCAGGGATACGATGATGTTGAATGCGAAGGTCGAGCCCAGGTTGATGAGGCAGAGGATTCCGGAGACGAGGGATGTGAGGTAGACGGAATTGTCGGGGACGTTGGTTCTACGATTGATCTGGAACCGGGAGGTCAGTGGCTCAGGTCTTGCGAGAGGTGGAGGAGAGTGGAGTGCGGAGGTTGTACCTTTGAAATCCAGTTCGAGCAAGGAAATCCTCGGTCCCGAGAGAATGCCCAGAGTTCTCTGGATGTTGTCGCCAAGGCGGTGATGTTCCCAGAGAACACCAAGATCAGGAGGATGATCATGAGGGTTAAGGCAACGGCTTCTGAGCCAGTGTTTAAGAAGAGGTTCAGGTATGGAGCGTTGGAATTGATTGCGTCGTCCAAACTGCCGATGCAGAAGAGCATGGTTACCAGCATGATACTCCCACGTCAGCATACAATAGTGCCCGGTGTCCTTACTTTACTTACAGTCCCATGGTCACATTCAAGATGTAACTCCACCACATTGCTCGGGGAACATTCAGAGAGGCATTTTCAACCTCCTCGCTGATATGAACAGCCGAATCAGACCCTGGAACTCTTAGCATACAATGTTACTTGCAAACTACACATCAGACGAAGTGCATACCAAGATTACAATACATGACTGTAACTTGAGAAACGAGGCAAGAAGTCCCAATGTTGCTCCAGCCTCCATTATTGACAACCTCAGTGAAAACAGCGGTAGCTGAGTTCTTCGGAGCCATGACCCAAAGCGGAACGAGGGTAACAATGAAGCCCAAGATATGTCCAAAGAGCGAGACCGTTTCGAGCATGGGCAGGATTTTGGCTCCCCAGGTGTTGAAGAAGATGGTGACGACGAGGAATGCAAGCATGATCAATGTATATTGCCAGTTTGGAAACAGGAAATCAGTATTGGTTACGTTGATGATGGCCTGGACGAGGGTTGTGAGTACAAATACACTGGATGCTACACTGGCCAGCCAGCCAAGGGTTGACATCCATCCTAGTTGGATGATATCAGTACTGCTTGAATACCACGAACGTATATCCTCCTCACCTGCTGCATAACTGAGAAACTTTTGGTACTTTGGTGGGGCAAATTCCGATACCCAGTGATATTGACCTGTTAGCTTCTGGTTAGTATATGAAATACTGTCTTGTAGGCTTGCGGTGAGCAGCCTTGAGAGAATTCCATCTGTTGATGCTTTCGAGCTTGTCATCTGAATATGACGAAGATAACCAAGCCCACAAAGCAGAGAGATATTTATGTACGTACCTCCAGATGTGGGAGCCCTGCACAATCCATAGTCAGCAATCCCAACCACTACATTCAATTAAGAAGTGATTCTTCACATTCTCACTCACATGCTTTCCATCTCAGCAAGACTCGCCACTATGGTTGAGTAACAGATCACAGTTCCAATGAACACCCAAAAGAGGCCTGCAAAACCACCATTCAGAAGGCCAACACTGAGCGATACCAGTGTAAATTCCCACGTTGCCATATAAATGCTAGGATGACATGATCAGCACTAGACTGACTTCTATTTTGGCAAGCGAAGGGGTTCGAGAACACGAGGGCTACTTGCTGAAGAGTACGCCAGGACTTACGAGATGAAACCTATGGCTTGATTAGTATTTGTTGTCAGGAATAGATGTCAAAGAACTAGTGTGGTGCGCATGGAAATGACGGAGAGAAGAATTTTAGAATCCTACCTAATGTGGACAGAAACCCAAAAGTCCTCTTATATCATGGTCAGTCAATTCCTTGATACTTGTAGCGTCTAGGGACTGGTCATTAAAAGGGGTTGACTCCAGCATTGAACAGCGAAGGCGAAGTCTTTCAATTCTGGACAATCACGGAATTGAACAAGACGCAAGTCCCCCAAGTCTTCGCAACATACTAGTAAGCAGAACCGCTTAAGGGTGCTCACCTTAAACTCTTGCTTCTTTCCTAATCGTTGCATATCATGGTGGTCATATTTTATGTCACCGTCACCAAAAGGTCCATCTTCCTGCCCTGTAGTCGTATAAGCAGAGGCACTAGGCTCAATTGGCACGCCCTTGAAGGCATCCATATTCTCGTTGTGGGCAAGTGGTCTGTACTAAAAGAGAGATCCAAAGGACCAAAGAACGAAGGGACCGAGAAGGGGGTTCTGTATGGGAGCCACTAATATATAGCTTGCTTGATTAACTAGGTTCAACTGATAAGTTACAGTGGTAACTGTTATCGCAAATTCCACCGTATAAATCTCTACCCGAGCTAATGCAGAAGGCGAGGGGCGTCTCCTGTCTAGGCCTTGATTTGCACTACTGACCGCGGGCTGGGCCGCCCTTCCAGTCAGTGCTTAAAGTGCGTTATCAAGCTAGTCCCAACTCTAATGTTCGTGTGCAGTCCGATGATTGGACCACTACTTTCGTGCACAGCATAATTTGACATTCGTCTTCGGCGTTGTACGTAGGATGCCGCCAGTTCAAGCCTGATCTCCCATCGATGTATCTTCATCATCGTCAGATGCTGCTGGCAAACCCAACACCTTGTAGTGAACATTGCCCTTGCCAAAGACAATGAGCCGTGGTGTGGGTTTGTACCTGCCGGTCTGAGCTCTAATTTCTAGTTTTGTCGGAATGAAGGATTCGTCGCCGGGAATGGTGTACTGGGCAGAGCTCATCAACTCATCGTTCTCCAGTCTCGTGGATTCTGGGTACTCCAGCACTTTTGGTGTTGTTGAAGATCGTACTGATAATGCGTCGCTGCCAACAGTCGGAAGTCCCTTTGGCGGGTTTGGTGATGCATACGGTATGTTCAATAGACTAGTAGTCCCTGTTCATCATCAGCAAGCATCATTTATCCATCACCGACAAAGATCATTGTACCGTTGAACTCCCATAAGACCAACAAGGTACTGTCGTCAAACATCTTCATATCAACAATCAGCCCTTCACCAAGTTGCCAGCTCGAAGTCTCGATAGCACGTTGAGTACTGATACCATTCTCCAGATGCACTTCAATCCGAACGACGTGGACTGTTCTCTATCAGCGAGCTAACACCGCGATGGAAAGACACCTACTTTGGCTTTTATTGCTTTCGGGAATGAAGGCAATATAAGTGAAGAATGAAGTATTGTTCTGTAAAGCCAATGAGCACAATAGGCACCTAGCTTTCCCAGGCGACTTACTAATTCATGCACACTCATATCCATTGGGGAATCGGGAAGAACACCTCCAAGCTTCACTGCAGATCCAAAAAGAACGTTCCTCTTTTCCGCATCAGCAATTTGCTTGAATACAGTATCCGCTTGCTGAGATAGGTTCTTGCATAGCAGATCCAACCGAGGTAGTGATGTTAAATACGACTGTCGTGCTTCATATTTCTGAACTTCCTGGTCAAGAAGATTGAACTTTGGTACGCCTTGGCCGATACCGATAAACTCATTCCATTGCTCTTCGGAACTTTCCTGGAGATACACGGCCAGTGGACTCCCGGTCATGATTGTTTGTAGATACAGCAGAACCTTACTGTGGTCGATCGAAGATTCCTTTTCCATTGCTTCGTCGCTTTGTACTGCTGAATCCGAGGCCAACCTGTCGATTTCGTATCTTAGCCAAGAAGAGAAGGAAGCGAAAAGATCCAACTCCTCAACCACTCGCATCAGAATCTTGGACGCAACAAGATTCAGGCATGCAACAGTATCCACAATGAGAGCAATCTGTTGGCTCGAGAATCCTATGGTATCGTTACTACCTTGGAATTTTGCAATGCCCGTAAGACGACTTAGAATGACAGAACAGCGTTCGAGAGCTGGCAGCAGATTTTCGTGTACGAGTCTTCTCAGACCTTCAAGGCCGCTGACCACTGCTTTATCCCATCGTTTGTGACCCTGCAAATGTTAGATCAGAGAGCAAGGCTTGGTGTTTGCACTTACCCGTTCACTCAATTCATCAACCAACCATTCTTTGACTACAGGGAAGGTATGGCCTGTCGCTACGGAATGATACAACGACTGCACTATATCACGGGTCTCATTCTCCGCAAGCGTCTCGTTGATATTGCGCAAGAACTTCCCAGGTAGCTCTTGTGTTGCTTTCCACTCGCCAATCATAAGTGACTGCACTTGGTGAATGTATCTCAAAAGATTCTGCAACGCTGTAGATCGCGAAGCTAGTAAAGATAGGTATTCGCTTGATGCTGATATGAAGCGGAGGTCCATGGGAACGTAATATAGGTCTCCATCCTTATTGGAGTCTTGCAGAAGTAGATTATGCGTAGAGTATTGCTCATGGGCCTCGTGCAGCACGAGTTGAGTAGACCTAGAACTTGAGACAGGAGATTGGAATGACCCGATTACAAAAGAGTCGTATATGCTTAAATGGAGCCGGCCATTGTTCGTGCCGACTACCATTACGTCCACAGCATTCCTATCGCGTGGATCAAAAGGACGGAACAGAGCATCCAAGGAACTTCTTGATGAAAAGATATCCTCCCTACAAATCATTAGGAGCCGGTCTAGGAGACTGTGGAAAGACTCACGAGATTCCTCCCGCAGCTAACACGCTGAGCTTTGGTAAGCTGACCTCAATGTCAATGAGAGTAAGATCCTGAGGTAGGTCTAAAGGCGCCTTTTCTCCAAACGACTGGGACTCCTGCTCTAGTAGTTTCTCCCATGAACCTCCCTTTCTAACAAATGTGGAATTCGGTTTTCGTACTGTCGTATTACACGCCCATCCCATGCACGTGACTCCAGTGGAATCATCATTGCTGGTTGAGAACTGGTGAACTGCCTTGCTGCTTTCCGCACTTACTAGCCGCACCGTACCATCGCTCCAGGAGATTGCAAGTAGTTGACCTGGTAGAGGTCAGTCTCTAGCCTATACTGACAAATTCTGTGCATTGTGCATTGTGCTCTACCGTTTGGTTTCCATCGAATCTGGTCAACCTTCAATGTGCGTGCTTTTTGCGTGACAGTGAAGACTCTTTGACCATTGAGGCGAAAGACGAGAACTTGCTGGTCGGTACTGACAAGAGCCAGAAGATCCATAGATGGACAATAGGCCACAAGACGTGGATTGACTGCATGGTGCAGAGTCTTCTCGCTCAAAACCTCAAGGGCTATGGGCTCATCCATGACGAATACTGCTGGTCCGATCTATCGTTATGTCTTTGGACTGGGCTGAGGTCCACCCGCATGGTTCACAGCCAATATCATGGATTGTGCATGGTGTTGTGCAAGGCAGGAACGCGTGCCAAATCGCGTTTGTTCTCACGGATTTATAAGCGAGAGACTTAAGAAGCACAACATTCCAAGCAGACCTTCACGTACGAAACTCAGGATTGTATAGAATGGAAATGGCGGTAATGATGGGAGTTCAATACTACAGGCACCCCATATATGAAACTGAGGTCTCTATACATGGTGGACGGCACGAGGGGGAGTCATTGCAGGATCTTGACAAGATTGGTAGTAATAATTGAGCCACAAAAGGAGCTGTTCAATTTCACGGTATCGGTGACCCTTGTGCTTTTATTCTCTATTCTGGATCTTTCAATATGGTTTACCAATGACTCGCGCCACGCTCTTTGACTCCGCAGACTTTTACCCATTTCCATTCCCTCATTCAATGACATAAGAATCAGCCACAGACTTGATATCCTTTGAAAAGGTAACCTCCTCGTTCATTTCAACGAGTGTTACGGAATTAACCTAAGACCGATGTTAGCGTGCGTCATAGTACAGCAAAAGCAAAAGTCTTACATCGACATCAATGAAAGGTCGAGTCTTGGAGAATTTGACCTGCATAGGGAAGAATTCATTCTCATCCTCGGCTTGTGCCTCAAACTCGAAGGATCCAGAAGCATTCTCATCGTCAACCGCACCAATTACCCACTCGAGACTGTCTCCAGATACTTCATACGTAGCATCAAAACTTGAAACTGCAGGTTCACTTGTGGCATATGGGATGGTGACAGTAACATCATTCAAGGAGTCACCTCCAGTCAACTCGTACTCAACGGTGATAGTGTAAGTGTCATCCGAGCCCTTGTTCACCCACACAGTGAAAGTAATGGGAACAGCACTGGAATCGTCTGCTTTTGGCGTAGCTCTCCATCTCAAGACTCCCACAGAATTATTGACTGGGAATCCCTTCGTAACGTTACTCATCTGTATTCCTTTAGTGCTGTTGAAGATTCCCTTGTCAACATTTGGATGAGTTCGGAACTGAACGCCGTGGCTAGCATTCGCAACAAGATCGAGCTTGACCTTTGTCAAAGTTGGGTCGGAAATCTTCAGTTGAAGATCTCCTTTCACCTCTAACGAGTTCAATGTTCCCTCTCGCGACAATTTTGCACCTATCGTCTCGGCGATTGTGACGTGGATAGCATCTCGATCAAGAGAGGAAGAGACTCGTGCAGATGCATGGGTATGTTCGGCAACGGATGGAGGGTGGTTTGGAACCAAGGGCGAGGATGCCGATTCTTCTACTTCAGCACCCATGTCCCCTCTCACGCGCTCAAACATATCTGTCGTCTTTGACTTCTTGCCCAGTTGCATGCCTTTACCTTTTGGTGCACTTGCTCTTTGAGAAGTTAGTACCAACACCAGTAATCTCAGAAGGCTGCCTACTTGAAGGATTTGTTCTTTTCAGCCTCGTAAGAATCATATGTATCTGTGACAGCCGGGCGGCTGGGAGGGGTGTAGGTTGGATAAACTGGTGTTCTAGGGGCATTTCTACCACTCCGTGAGACGTCCTTTCTTTGCATTTCCAACTGCTTCGCCTTGCGCTTTCGCTCCTCGGTGGCCTCCAATTCTTTGTTCTGTAGAAGTTAGCATATGTAATGCACGCTCAGACTAACACCGTACCCTGGAAATAATTTCCTGGATTCTCTCTTCGTGACTCTCCATCTCCAAGAACGTCTTGATCTGGCTGATCGTAAGGTTCTCCCTGTAACCCAGTGTAACAAGCTCATCGAATGCACTAAGGAGCTCATATGCATTCTTTAAGATCTCTCTCTCATCCAAACTCTTGCAAGTGCTGGTTACAACCTGCGCAAAGAGGTGTAGCGAGTCAATGTCTTGAAGGATATTCGATTGGCGGTTGGTGATGAGAACCATGTACAATTCGTCCAGCGGTTGGTAAACAAATCGTACATTATCTTGTTCTACAGTTGTGTGCTGAGTTCCGCTGTCTGCGAGTTTAGGAAAAGATGCCAGAAGAGCTTCGATTCTCGACCGCTGCATCTCACGAAACTGTCTGGAGAGGACAGCTTTTCCTCCCCGCGTACAGATTGAAGCTGCCAGGACGACCTATATGAAATATTAGCAGCCAGGCATGAAGCCGTTAACACCCAGAGTATGCGCACCATTGTTGTGAGTAAACGGGCACAGATTCGTAGAGGTGTGGAGGATTGAATGTAGGCCAGCAGTTAAGGTCACCTAACCATTAAGTGATGGTGAAGTCGAGCGCCCGGCTCGTTGCATTCACGTGACTCAGTGCTAAGCTCAGGCTTACGAGCCAGCGCGCTTAAGGCAACGTCAATCTGCGAATTTGAAGCTTCATATCAGAACCTCGGCAAGACTTCAACCTCCCACTGCGATAACATACACCTTTTACTACTTGTTGGGCCCAGATGACTAGCTGTAGAGGGATATACTTCGAAGTCCTTTCAAATTTTCAAACCCTCGATCCCAGAGTGCTTTGTTGTTCGCCACGTGAAATATCCGCTACCTTCCACAACTTTTGTGGCTGTTACCAGCTACCGCAGTTTCAACACCACCTTTCTAGACACTACGCAATACAGACTCTGATCCCAGTGAACGGCGTAGGGCTCTCTTTCCTGAAAGCTCTCACAGCTTGAGTCTTCTTAGCATACCAAATGGCGGATGATGATATGGAGATCTCATCGGAGCATGGGCAGCAGCCTACCGGGGCGGAAGACATAGATATCGACATCGATCTTACCGCAGGTCCTACCGACGAAGACTATATCCTAGATGATGCGCAGTCGAACGCAGAACTTCCAGACAGCTTTCAGGCTCAGCCATCACCGGCTATGAATGATGATCTCATGGTTGATGACGAGAATGCTTCCTATACTATGGGCGACGATATACTGGACGAAAACGAAGACGAGCACATGGAGCATGAGACCATAGCTATGGCTTTCAGTGTCATAGATCATGATGGTAACGAAACTGGAGAAGTTACTTCCTATGATGCACAGCATTTCCATACCCAGAAGACCGCCGATAATGCTGAGGCCATGTGGGACCATCCAGCAGAGATGCAAGAACCGGTGGAAGCAGATCTTGCAGAAGTTACACAAACAGAAATTCAGCAAGAACCAGAAGAATCCACGCATGAACGTCAGATACCTTGGGCCAATACTGAAGATATTATGGACAATCATGAGCAGATGGTAGGCACGAAGATTGCGCAGGATGATGATTTGGACGATTCTGGAAAGAACGACGACGTCGAGGATGATGTGGAAAGACAAAATGGCACAGAAAGCTCCACCAAGGCTAGCTTGGAGGTGCAAGGCGTCAAATCACCAAGTCAAAGCCCACACAACGCCAACAGTCAAGTTCCTCAAATCATAGATGAACGTGGAGAAGCAGGCAGCTCTTCAGAAGTGCAAGGCGCAGAAGAAGAGCTGCAAGCTGATGTTGCAACCCCTAGTGCCACGGGTGATGAGCCTGTCCCAGAGCAGAACTCTGACAAACCGACCTCGAACGCCGGCTTCGTGGCTAGCATACCTGCAGCACAAAAAGTTGTGGTCATATATCAAACCATGGAGTATGCACTATTTTCTACATCTGATTCCGAGGACCCGGACTCTTTCTTCCTTTCAGATACGTCGGTTTGTGATAAGTCTATAGCAGAGCTTTTTGCAGCTTTGCGTGAAATCATCATTGAAGATCTGGCTGATGAAGATGAGCTATGTATGACTATTGAGGATCTGTCCCTTGAAATGGATGAGGTGAGTGACTATCCATAGCCCGGTGCATTTGCATCACAGTTAGCTGATGATTTGCAGACTTCAGCGAGCATAAAAAACGTAACACTGCAAGAAATCGTCAATCTTCGAGAGTCTCTCATGAAGAATGACGGGATCCAAGCACCCGAACCACTCGTCATTCTGCTAGGCAACAGACCGAATTTTACAGCTAGACTTGCTACTCTTTCATCTGCAGCTGCAGCAGGCAAAGGTCTCACCGAATTTCTAGCCTGGGAAGACCACAGTGAATATCAAGGTGAAGCTAGTGATTTTGAGGATGGGAAGTATGACAATAAGTCCCAGGAGGGGGACGAACCACAATTTGTGGCAGAAGCAGAGAATTTAGAGCACAAGGACGAGGTAAATGTGGAGGACAAAGCCACTTCCACCAACGAAGTCGAGGAACCATCAATCACTGAATATACTGATTCTGTGGCGAATAAAGAGGAAGCTACAGTCGCCGATGAGAATAATCTGACCATTGAACCAAGCGGTGAGACCACCGACGTTATTGCTGACGGTACTGCACAATTAAACGAGCCTGCCCAAACTGAGGAAGACGAAGAAAACGACCTCATTGATTACGAAGACGAATTGGAGGCCTCACAAATAGGCCAGGATGCTGATCAAAGTCAACCTGTTGTCGCAACTTATGGTGGCACAGAACTAGCTGGTAATTCGACCATTCTCTTTTCTCCATGCTATAAGCCTAATACTTGCTTCTGCACCACCTGCGATGTCTGTTTATCTGCAGAATATGAGGCCATCAATGAACAGCTTCGTCGATCGCCTCTTTCGTATCTTCAGGACAAGTCATTGCATGAACTTTGCGATACTGCTTCAAATACTGATCATATTGAAGAAAACAATGCAGTCGAAGAAAGCGGTGGAAATGCCGCTGATTCTGACAACAATTTCGATAAGCAGAACTACGAACGTGACGAGCACTTAGAAGGCAGCATGGGCAATGAACACCCAGGTGTACATCATCTGGATGACGAGCAAACGGACAACAGACAATTGGACAGTGAGCAACCGGGCAAGCATCCATCGGACAATCAGCAACAAGGCAACGAGGAACCGGAGAACGAGCATCCTGCAATTTCGGAAGACGTTGAACAGCAGGCTGAAAATGAGTCTCTTATCGAGATAAACGCTGGTGAAGAGCAAGAATTTGATCAAAATGCAAGCACACCTGTTGAAATTTCTGCATCAAAAGATGGAGCTTCCAAAGACGAGCTTGTCACCAGAGAAGAAGTATACGATGATAACTTCTTATTTTCGAACGAGGACGAAATCCGAGACTCCACTTCGAATCTACGAGAAGTAGACAGTGACCTCGAGATATCTCAAATGGAGAATAGGTCTAGCGACCAAGATCATGCAGCAATTAAAGAGTCAATATCAAACACAAGTAGTCTAGGCTCGGCGGATACTGCGGAGTCGGAAAGTGTTACTGTTGCGAGTGCAAACACTTTAGAGCCCGACGAAATCAATTACGAGGAGATTGACGAGAATTCATATGACGATCTCGAGTCTGCTGTCCTCGAGCGAAAGGACAGCTTATTTACGAACGCAGATGAGGAAGACCAAGACGAAATCGACTATGATGACGAAGAAGAGGATCCAATTCAACTGCCGGACGCCGCTCCTATACCAGATGAACCATCTCTACCTCTCTATAGTGGCTCAGCAAAACGACCGCGAGCAGACGCTGATGTCGAAGACGCGATGGCTTTCGGAAGTAGTGGTTGGTTTTCTCTACCTGATACAGATAACAGCTTGCTAATATGTCTCCCAGAAGCCAAACGCATTCGTTCCTGAGCCTCACTACGGCAATCAAACGAACCAAAGCTCTGCAGCGTTCCCCTGGCACTCCAATCCTCAAGCGACTGCATTTTATAGCGGAACTAAACAACCCATGACACGTCCTTATCAAGTCACTAATTCGACTGGATTCATAGTACAGCATGCACCGACCTACATCGAATTCGAACGGAATCAATCGAGAAACGGATACTAACCTACGGTGAGTTCAAAGGTATTTTCGCATCGATGTGTCGCTGCAACTCCCCTCCCCTGCCCAATACTTCTTTCCACTATGAATCGCCTTCCCATCTAATCTAGAAATGGCGGTTTGATTTCTTTATCTAATCTTTTCGATCTCATTACGTTGCATTGTTGGCTGGGAAAATGATACCTTGGGTTGGAGGAGTTTCTGGGCTCAAGTCTGTACTTTATGCAAACAGTGTGATGGGATGTGCATTTGAGCACAATAAACCGGAGACTTATGCTCGAAAGTCATCACCACCTTGGTTGGCACCTGAGACGGGAAAGTCCAGGAGGCCCAAGTATGTTACTTTGCTCTTGAAGGGGGTGGGTTGGTTTATAGCAGTAGCAATTGCACCGTACCTGACATCATGGCCCAGCCAAAAAGCTTTGTTGTTTTTAACCTTTATGTTGTCACTGTGTGGCCAGAACTCAATGATCTACATACTGCCGACTCCACTGATAACCCGAAATGGCAGCTTGAATTGCTATTTTGGTTCAGCATCTGAATTTTCTGATGAGGGAAGGTAACAGATCCTTCGGCCATTGAAGAATTCCATGAAGACGAACTGCCTGCTGCAGGGCGCGTTTGCAAGGCCCCTTCGTCTGAGGTGGGACAACTAGTGTCGTAGAGCAATGGTGCGGTCTTTGGGAGTCTTGCAGTTGGAAGGATCTGTTGTGAACAGACGTGCTCACGGTTGTCTGCGCCTTCCGCCCCTCGCTAGCCTCGACAGGCTCCGTTTTCAGTCCGTAGCCGCGCGTTACTTAGCCCTTCTAAGGGGTGGACAGCTAACAGCCATCCTAGTTTCAAGATCCCTCAGAACACACATTGTGACCGAGAAGCATTTGTGGCCTCTTCGACCTAAACAACAAACAGCAGAGTGATCCCCACTACCTCGCCCAGCCTCCCTCCGTCATCCTCTGGAACACCACACAAGCATCAGCCTACTTCGCCGCCTCGGTTCCTGCTGATCTATACGATTGCAGGGGCCTGAAACCACTTCCCTCGAACTCGAACCTGCGGCGCATCACAACCGTCATTATCGTGGGCGAAACATCCAAACGATCGCGACGTGTTACCTTCGAGCCTCGACTACTATACGTTGCGCAAACTGAGAATTTCCCCAGCAGTGGTTGCCGAACAACCTCCTCGAGCGAGAGCTCATAGCTTCTCATACCACCAACTTTTAACCCGGCGAGACGGCTATCTCAACATATTTGCAACGATGTTGGAGGACAAGTACGTTCTTATTTTCAGCATCCATACATGCCACGGTTGCGAGACGATGGAGGGTCAGTCACTGATACGAGGGATGTAGATATATAGGTCTGGCTTTGGCCATAACGTCTACGATGGCAATTGGTAAGTTGCAAATCCTGCGACCAGGCGATGCCAGTAACTGACTCCGTTGCGCAAAGGCACGAGCTTTGTGATTACAAAAAAGGTAGTCATTCCTACAACGTCTCTGCTTCTCTTCGTAGCAATATCGTCCCTGAAATGGCCCCGTTCGATTACTGATAAGTCTATAGGGACTCATGGACGCAGAAGAAAGGCATGGATTTGAGGGCGATGGATTTACATACCTTAAAAGTCCAATATGGTGGGGAGGCATTGTCACATGTAGGCGTTATGGAGCTTGACACGAGAAGCGCTACTGACACGTTCTAGTGGTTATTGGAGAAGTAGCGAACTTTGCAGCTTATGCTTTTGCCCCGGCCATTCTGGTAACACCTCTGGGAGCTTTAAGTGTGTTAATTGGAGCCGTCTTGGGTTCATATTTCTTAAAAGAAGAACTTGGAACCTTGGGCAAGCTTGGTTGCGCAATATGTCTTATTGGCTCAGTCATTATTGTATTACATGCGCCGCCGGACAAAGAGATCACTACTGTTGATGAAATCCTACATTACGCTATTCAGCCAGGTATGCTCACTTATGACTGTTGTGGTTCCAGCTGACAAGTCCACAGGGTTCTTACTCTACTGCTTCGCTGTTTGCACTTTTGCCGGTGTCATGATATACAGAATCGCCCCGAAATACGGAAAGAAAAACCCACTGATCTATCTGTCGATCTGTTCTACTGTAGGATCAGTGTCTGTCATGTCTGTAAAGGCATTCGGAATTGCGTTGAAAATTACATTGGCTGGCAACAATCAATTCACGCACCCTTCGACTTACGTCTTTATAATCCTGACCGCTGTCTCTATCATGACGCAGATGAATTACTTCAACAAGGCTTTGAGCCAATTTCCCACACAACTGTATGGCTCTCTGAAGTTTTCTTTCTGCAATAACTAACCATTACCAGCGTCAATCCATTATACTACGTCACGTTCACCACAGCTACCTTGACTGCGTCCTTTATCTTATACGGCGGCTTTAACACATCTGATGCCGTTAACACATTATCATTGTTGAGCGGATTTCTAGTGATCTTTGCTGGAGTCTACCTGCTGAACGTGTCTCGAAGCGACCCCGATGGTCATAAAGCCATTAATGGAAATTCTCCTGATGGCATTGCTACTGATATGATCTCCAGCATTCAGACAAGAAGGAGTATGCAAGCAAGAAGAAGTATGGACCCGCATAGAATGAGCACCGGCAGCTACGGAAGAGGCGATAGAGAAGGCCTTATTCATGCCTACGACGAGGAGGAAAACACTGGCTTTGGTCTGACAGATCTTGCTGATAGCGATGACGACAGTCCGATACACGCCAATGGCTCAAAGAGCACGAATGGAGCAAATATTGGGTCGAAGCGGAGCTTTAGCGAACCTTTGGAGAGACCTTCAAGGTCTGGCAGGTGACCAAGATAGGTCAAGGCCAGTATCTTCCGCAGTTTGTTATGGTTGAGGGTATTAATCCCTATTTGAAGAAAGATAGAACATCATGGTTGCAGCATGGCCTGCGCTGGATCTCTCACGACATATGAGGCTTTGGGCTGGCGTTCCGGTGTATAATAGGACTGTAAAGTCTTCCTGTATGATAAGAGTATGCATCAGTGTGACGTTTGGTGTTGGACAAAGGTTAGCCTGCACATGGCTCCTCACATACTTTCATAGTTTAGACCATGGCAATATTTTTGATTGCAAGAGGTTATACTTCTGATAACCAGGCTGTGATTTTGTTTTTCATAAAACAGTGCTGAACTCATGCATTCCTGAGCTCGGTCACATACTTTAATCATGGTAGTCATTGAAAAGCCGTGAATTTTTTTGGCTATGATTACAAGCCCGCAGCAGATAGCTGAGAAAAAGCTCGCATGCAAATGATCCCAACACGCCCATCCCCCACGTCTCAAGAAATCATCCCAACCATCTATTGCTCCTCAACTGGGGCCTCCTCTCCACCTTGCTCCGCTGAGCGAGCAGCCTCAGCAGCAGCCTGTGCCTGGGCAGCCTTGGCTCCGTAATCTTGGCTCATAGGTTGAACAACGCTCTGCTCCTCCTTTGGCTCAATAATGGTAACGGAGTCTGGCAATGACTTTTGTGGTCCAGACTTTCCTTCTGGGTCAGATCCGCGCATGATCTTGACCTTGATACCGAGAACACCTTGTCTGAGGAGAACGTGACGAGTGGCAGAGTCAATGAAGTCCTTTGCTGGTTGACCAGAGTGGATCATGAAACCGTCGGTGAACTTCATGGACTTGGCACGAGCAGCACGGAGCTTGCCAGAGACAACAACTTCACAACCCTTAGCACCAGACTCCATGATGAATCGGAGGACACCATAGCAGGCTCTTCGAACAGCGAGACCGTTAAGGAGCTTGTATCGGAGGGACTCGCACTGAGCGACAGCAGAGAGACCACGGTTTTGGACCTTGGCGGCGTAGAGAGAGACGGAGTTTTCTGGGAACTTGAATCGCTTTTGGATGAGGGAGGTGAGTTCACGAATTCGTCGTCCTTGCTCGCCGAGAACTTCTTGGGTGTGGGTTGCGCGGATGATGATGTCGGTGACGGTTGGAGTAACACGGACTTCGACACCAGAGTATCCCTCCTCAGCCAACTCGCGCTGGAAGAACTCGTTCAATTCGGCGTAGAAAACACCATCTGCCACGAACTTTCTGCGCTTCGAGCTGTAATGTACAGAGTCAGATTTATGTAGGTAGCAACAAGATCAAAGGGGTTTCTTACATAGCGGCACCTGGGACACCGGAGGCCATTTTGACTGAGTTTTAGGATGAGAAATTGAACCTGCTGTGAAGGTTCAAAATCGTTGTCGCTGGTCGTTGAAGTTGATTGAATTCGCGATCACCACAGCAAATCTCCAAAATTCAAAGTGTGCGGTCGCTCGGGTGGAGAGGGTTGATTAGTTATGTCTAGCCCGATTAGGCCAGCTGTGAGAGTGCTATCCGATCACGTGTAGCAACTCCCCTCGGGCCTTGTAAGGCTCAGGCGCGAGGCTTCCAGGTTCAATAAGGCAGCCATGCGAGGTAACAATCAGTTGCAACACAAGACAAGACACTCTATGGTCTAGGACAACACAGTATCCCTCATACCCGTACTTGATACCCTTGTTACCCGTTACGATGCTCCTTCTCTCTTGAGATGTGCCTTATTCGATTTTCCCCGAGGTCTGCTCTCAGCGCAACGTGCTTACGAATTCAAGCATGGCGGACAAGCTCAGAATAGCCAAGGTTAGCAGGGAGTTGCTGTGTCCAGACTGCAGAAAGTACTAAGAATATTATCAAGGTTGAGAACGTGGAAGTATGGAGTGGTGGTGAACGGGCAAGCGTCACTCTACATTTGACTGCGCATCATCTCATCTTGGTCGAAGATCTGGTTGCCAAATGGAGAGCCCAGCAAAGCTCCGGCGAAGGCAAACCTCCTCCAGGCCCCAAAACACGTGAATCATGGATCGCCTTCCCTATGATTGCATTCTGCACGTTTCGCCCAACTCCACCCGGATCCGATATCCCATCTTCGATCAGACTGCGGGGGAGGGACTTCAAGTTTATAATATTCAACCTCAGGGACGATAAGCAAGCTAGGGACGCATTTGAGAGCATAAAAGGCGCAACTTGCAAGCTAGGAAGCATTGACAAACTCTATGCATTCAACTACAAGCCGTCGCTACCCGAGAAAGCTATCAATGGCTGGGATTTCTACGATGCCAAGGCAGAATGGAAGAGGCAAGGCATCAGTGATAAGGGTGTTGACAAAGGTTGGAGGATATCGAAAATTAACGTCGACTACTCTTTCTCTCCGACCTATCCTGCTTTACTACCTGTTCCATCTACGATATCGGATAACGTGCTGAATTACGCAGGACGATACCGGTCCAGGGTCCGTATTCCGGTGTTAACATATCTGCACCCAGTGAACAATTGCTCTATTACAAGATGTGCGCAACCTCTCGCGGGACTTAGAGGAAATCGCAGTATTCAAGATGAAAAGCTTGTAAGCGCATGTTTCTCTGCATCTGCGCAAGTAGATGATGGCGAAATTTCCTCTGCAGCTGTGTCGCGAGGCAGTCCGGACTCGAGTCAAGCCGACCTAAGCCTGAACGCAATCGAAGGAGAGCTCTCGGAAACGGAGCGATTGGAGGATGAGCTGATATCCGCTTCAAACATAGAATCTGATGTAGAAAAACCACAAGTTTACGGCGCACAGCAGCACAATATGATTGTTGACGCACGGCCAACAGTCAACGCTTTGGCAATGCAGGCTGTGGGTTTGGGATCGGAAAATATGGATCACTACAAGTTCGCAACGAAAGCCTACCTAGGTATCGATAACATTCATGTCATGAGGGAATCCCTGAACAAGGTTATAGAGGCATTGAAGGACGGGGATGTATCAAAACTACCCCCAAACCGAGAACTGCTTGCCAAAAGTGGCTGGCTCAAGCATATCACTGGACTACTTGATGGAGCAGCCTTGATTGCACGTCAAGTGGGAATCCATCACTCCCATGTCCTGATTCACTGCTCAGATGGCTGGGATCGAACCAGTCAGCTAAGTGCGTTGGCACAATTGCTGCTTGATCCTTATTATAGGACGATTGAAGGATTTATTGTTCTAGTCGAGAAAGATTGGTTGGCGTTTGGACACATGTTCCAGCACCGATCCGGCTTCCTGAACAGTGAAAAATGGTTTGCAACCCAAAATGATGCGCTTGCTGGTTCTGCGATACAGCCTGGCGGTGGCGGAGAAGGGCGCGGTGATGCGATTGAGAATGCACTTTTAAGTGCTAAGCGATTCTTCAACAAGAACAACCACAGCCAGGAGAATGTCTCCGAGACAGATGAGACACTCTTTTCAGAAGAATCACCTAAGGGCAAGAAGGCAGCTAAGGACAGTCTGGCTGACAAGGAGGCTACGAAGCCGAAGGAGACCAGTCCGGTTTTCCACCAGTTCCTTGATGCAACATATCAACTTCTTCGACAAAATCCCACTCGCTTCGAATTCAACGAGCGGTTCTTGCGTCGACTACTATATCACTTATATTCGTGCCAGTATGGAACGTTCTTGTATAACAACGAAAAGTCAAGGTTGGACGCCCGAGTTCAGCTGCGAACGTCGAGCGTGTGGGATTACTTTTTATCGAGGAGGGCCGAATTTACAAACAAAGACTACGATGGTGGAGAAATTGATGATCATACTAAGGGCAGTGAGCGTCTCATCTTTCCTCACCTTGACAAAATTAGATGGTGGCATGAAGTGTTCAATCGGAAGGATGAAGATATGAATGGCTCGGTGAACGTCGCCACCGAAAGATATCTGGGGCCGAACACAACTGGCGTTGGTAAGGGCGTCCTTACCGGTGTAGAAACTGCCACAGCAGCGGCTGGAGCTGGCACCACTCGACAAGTCTCGAACGGTCCTGCAACGGGGTTTGCAAGTTTGCGGGAGGGCATTGCTGGTTTGGGATTGGGCAAGGGGAAAAGTCCGGCAGGCAATAAGAATCCTGGAAACGTCAAAGAGGCGATGGAGGTTGAAATGCAATGATCACGAATATCCCTGGGCGGCGTTAAAGAGGTTTACAAGACTACAAGATATTCTGCTTGGGCATTATGGAGCCTGCCTCACGTAGTGCTAAAGCTCCAAATTTTCCTGGCCTGTGTCGTCTCAACAATAGATGGCTGTGGAGTTTACTTGTGTAGAATTCTCTTCTTGGTGGCTATGGCATTTTGATGATTGAGGTGACTAAGATGACGAATCCTATTGGAAGCCAGGTCTCAATCGTCTACATGCTTGTCAATGGCCTTGAAGCAGACTTGATTTGGTCATCGAAGGGCCTCCTTGCGGAAGCAGATACTACTGACGCTCTGGCCCTTTTGGCCTCCGAAACTAAAGCTCTTGTACTTGAGAGCCTCCACAAGATGCAGACTCCCGCCCTCAACCAAGAACAACGCCTTCAACTCTTCTTCGGTCCAATTACAACTAGTAATTAGCAACAATCCACCACCCCGAATCAAAGGCTCAACCCTTTCTCTATATCGTTCATAAATCCTCCTTCCACTTGCATCCTTTTCGTCCGATAAGCTGATAGCGTCAAATGTACCTTTATCCAGCACTACATCCCAACCCTCTCCTTGCGTTCCTGAGAGTACAACACCAGCTGGATCTTGAGTCATAATATCCCAGTGCTGGAATTCGACCTGCTTCTCTGCAGACTCCGAACCGACGCCCTTATCATCAGCAATCCGCCTCGCGAACTCAATACTCTTCTGTGAATAGTCAACGCCCATCATACGACCCTCCCATCCTTGCCCTTCAAAGTCCTCATCCTCGCCGTCCTCGCCCTCCCGTAGTCGGAACAAGAAATGCCCGTTTCCCGTCCCCAGATCCAAAAAGCTACACTTTTGTCTCCAGTCCCCTTCCCCTAATACCTCCGGCAGCTTGTCTTGCAGGAACTGCACCATTTTGTCTTCCGCGGACGAGTCGTCGAACCATATTGTGCCTTCATCTGTGGGGTCGAGGGAGTGGTTTGTGATCTCGGTTTCGTACAATCGATCCCAGCTGATGAGAAGAGAAGAAGAATCGCACGTCAGTATGGGTTTCAGAACTCCGCAGTAAAGTCAGTAAAGAACGTACTACTCCTTGGTGCCGAGATCAGATGGGTCAAGGTGCGAGGGTTTTGAAGGGTTCTCTGTCATTGTGATACAGGAGGTGGGTTTTATATAGTTGGGCAAAGGGACTGTAAGGATGCACAGGATTGTGTGGTGGATGGCTCACAAGCCTCAAATTCCGAGAGCTTTTCCCCCGCAATGAATAACTGATGGAGGATCACACAATTTCTTTGGTGGGGTTAATGGCAGAAATTCCATATCTGGAAGCGGTCTGGATTTCCCGTCCTGCACAATCACTTTGAGATAACCGTCGGTGTTTCGCTTCGCTCAATGAACCCTCCTTAACAGTCGGTGGAAGCGAAGTGCATTATACTTTCGAAGTGTATTATCTCCGACGTTATCGCCGACCCCCGTATACCTCCATTAGTATTATCAACAACTATATAAAATCCATCGAATTTACTATTAAATTAACCTAATTATACCTCCGAATTCCCTCCCACGTAACAAAAACCTACTTGTATATACTAGCGAACGAATTAAGCTTATATAGAGCTTCCTAGTTGAATACCCTAGCGAGAATATAACAACTACGAGTCGAATATATAATATAAATTATAGTATATTAAAATCTATCGAACGTCGAAAGCGAGCTAGTATATATAGTAATCGATTATATAGAAGGTAAAATCGAATTCTATTAGATATATAAGTTAGTACTCTATTACGGTATATTATAGAGGTATATAAAGAGGGGTACGGTACTACTCGCTAGATAGTATATAGTACTATTAGATATTTAAAGATAGTAGAGACCCCCCTAAGGCCTCTACCCTCTTAGAGTTAGTTCTATAAGTTCCTTTATACTTAAAAGTATTATTTTTATATTATTAAATCTAAGCTAATTATACGTAATAGAGTTAATACTTCTAATATCGATATTATACGAAAGTAGTTTTAGGACTTCCACGAATAGTATTATACGTATAATATTAAAGCCTCCTAAGTCTAGAACTTCGATAAGACTAGCTTTTAAATAAGTATTAGTAGTAGTAAGTAGATTATTATTCTTATTAATATAATAGAGTTCTATGTACTATATCTAAAGGATCGAAAGTTAATAACCTTAGTAAAAATAATTTATATAAATAATACCTCTATCGTACCTACTTTAATTATTTAAGGAAAGACTTATATAAGATCTTAGTATTCTAAGAAGCTTTAAGGTAATAAGTTAATTATACTCTTAGATATAAGCTATATAAATTTAGAAAGGTTAATAATATTCCTAGATTATTTAATCGAATATATAAGTACTAGTATAAATAAACCTTTAATCTATTTATTAATAGATTAGTATAAAAGCTACTTATAACCTAAATTTATTCTTAAAGTACTTAAGAATAATATATATCTATACTCGTTTCTAGGCTACCTTATATATATACTTTAGCTTTTGGATATTAGTATCTTCTAGTTATATAAGTACTAGTATAAAGTAATAGTTCGAACTACGATACGAAGCCTTAATCTTAATTATAATATTACCTTATTCTTTCGAGATCTAGGTAAGATTCGATTAAATACCTTTAAAAGAGAAATAATTATTAGTATATTTAAGAATACTAGTATATAACTAATTAGCTTTAAAATAGTATATAAGAAAATAAAGAAGTATATACCTCCAGAGCCTTTATAATCAAAGCTTCTAATACCTTAGACTCCTCGAAAGGCTATATATATAGATTATTAGTATAAGGGTCGGGCCCTAGGTATTAAACGTAGGATATACCTACGCTTAGGTAACCGTACGCTTATATAATCGTACGTGATTACAAGCTACGTTATCCTTAAGTCATTAGTAGGATAGACGTCCGCTCCTTATATAACGGAGTCCGAGTAGATAATTACTCCCTCCTTATCGAACGTATTAAATACTACTACCTAGTTACTATATATATATACTCCCCCGTGATATTACGTTCGATCGCTAAAATAGCGTCTCCCTCGGGTTTTACCCTAGAGACCGAAACAAGTTCGTCGAGGAACGATACCTAACTAGAAGTAACGTCGAACGACGAACTATTATACGCCGTTCGCGAGATATATTTACGATAACTAGCCCTAGAAGCCGAGTTAAGGAATACGCGCTCCGCTATTAGAAGAGTAGAGACCGGAGAGGTTAGCTAAGATAATTCTACGAATACGCTATTAAGAACCCTAATCTAGTCGCTTGCCTTATCGCCTCGCTAGGGCTCCGGTTAAGAAGAGTCGGCCCTTAGGAGCTAGAAGCTAGCGACCTAGGATAGAAAGGCGAACTCCTTTCGAGACTATTTACTACGGCTAAAGAGCTTATACTACGTACGCTCCGTTATAAAACTAGCGCTCTCCTCTAACTACTACTAGGATACTATCTACGATATACTCCTAGCGCGCGAACGAGCTTAGATAAGATACTTCTAGGAAAAGGGAACCCCCGGGTAAGCTAAGGACCTTAAAGCTTTCTTTACGTAACTCGATAAGATCTTTAGGGATAATAACGAAAAGGCTAAGGTATTAGAATAGCTTAGTAGGTTAAAATACTCCTTAGGTTAACTATAGTATAAATACTAGCTAGAATTTAACGAACTCTTCTTAATTATAGGCAAAGAGAGTTAAAATAACGGTATAAAGATCGGATACCTTTAAAATACCTTCTCGAACCCCGCGTTATTATATACAGTAACTATACCTAGGATAACGGACTACTATTAGTTCTCCGAGGAAGTAGAATAGATTATAATAAACCTCGAAGAGACAGATTAGTTTAAGTCCGCTTATAAGAAATAGAACGAGAGGAATAAGGACTCTAAGGTAAATACGTCGGTAACTACCCGTTCCTACGGTATAACTATAACGACCGGAGTAGACGCTAATAGCGATATAGTAATAGCCTTAACTTAACTAAAGGGACTACGTAAATATAGTAATAGAGATTATAAGAACCACGGCGAGAAGCGGAAAGCTAAATAGGTCGATACTATAGAAATAAAGAAACGCTAAAACGAAAAGCTCTATTTCCGTTATAGAGTATCCGGATACTACCTTCGCGACTATATATATACTCTAGCGACTCGCCTAACCTCCCTTAATATAGTCTTAGTAAGGCCCGTACTAGAAGACGACGTAGAACTAATAGACTCCGTTATATCGGAGTTAGGAAAAGACTAACTCTCTCTCGAAATTAGGAAACGAGAGTAGACGAAGTACTAGTAAAAGGGTAAGGGAAATTTAGGAGAGTAATAAACGGAAACCTTGTTTATATAAACGTAATCCTTTAAAAAACTCTTAGGATATTTACCTTTATTAACGAAGGCTACTAGTACTATACTATAATTAACGAAGAGCTAGCGATAGGCCTTAGCCTTCGTTATATAAGCTATAAAAAGCGCGAAGTAAAGGGCGCTTTAAAAGCTATAGGGAATAAGACGATTAAGGGAGTTATCGTATTCTATATAAAAATCGCGGGGTACGACTAAGACGTTTACGCCTATATAGTTAATAACCTATCGTTCCCTATAATCCTAGGAAACTCGTAGAAAGCGGATAATAAGATAAGGATAGCGCTAGAGAACTATCGGTATTACTATAGTCGCGTAAAACGATAGGTAATCGAAGGACGAAACTATATTAAATACAAGGGAAACGATAGTTTTACGTCGGTAGGCGTTATAACTACGAAGGATATTAAGATAGCCTTTAAGGAAAAGTCGGAGCTAACTATTAGCTAGCTAGAAGATAAGCTACCTCTAGAGGTAAAAGATATAGCTTTACTATTTTCTAAGCGGGAGGTAGAGAAGCTAGTATCGTACTATCCTAGTATCGATTATTATATCGATATCCGCTAAGAACCCGACGGATCCTAGGTAGCCTTACTATAGGGTCCGCTATATAGTATATTAAAGGACGAACTCCTAGTACTATGGAAGTTACTTAACGACCTTCTTAAGAAAGGGTATATCCGGGAAAGTATATTAGAAGTAGCGGCTCCTATATTATTTATACGGAAACTAGGAAGAGGACTTCGGTTCTACTATAACTACTAAGTACTAAACGCTATTACTAAGTAAGATCGTTACCTATTATCGTTAGTACTAAAGACTATAAGAAATCTATTAGGATCACGGTAGCTTACGAAGGTAAATATAGTTTCGGCCTTTTATTAAATACGGATAGCTAAGGGCTACGAATATAAGATAGCCTTTTATATAAGATTTAGGCTATTCGAATAGTTAGTATATCCGTTCGGACTATTAAGGGCCCTAGTAACTTTTTAACGGTATATTAATAGTTTACTACAAGAAGAGTTAGATGACTTTACGTTAGTATATATAAATAATATCGTAATCTATTCTAATAGCTTACGAGAAGATTATTTCGTAAAGGTTTATACTATCCTCTATAAGCTTTAGGGCGGAGGGCTCTTCTTAGATATTAGGAAAAGCGAATTCGTATAGAAGTCGATTAAATACCTTAGGTTTATCGTATACGCCGACGGAAAAGGCGTAGGTCCTAATCTAGCGAAGTTAGAAGTAGTAAGAAAGTAAGAGTTACCCGAAATATAGAAGGAAGTA
>PDLN01000019.1:21100-139460 GCA_003369635.1 Coleophoma crateriformis | reverse complement strand
CTTAAGTTATTAGTAGGGTAGACGTCCGCTCCTTATATAGCGGAGTCCGAGTAGATAGTTACTCCCTCCTTATCGAACGTATTAAATACTACTACCTAGTTACTATATATACGTACTCCCCCGTAACAATTAGCTTTAAAAGCTCGAAGTTAAATATAAAGATCTAATAAGCTTACCTTCTTATTAAGTACTCTAGTTAATACTTTAAGGTACTTATAAGCTCTTAATATCTATAAGCCTCGTTTAGTATAAATACAAGGTCCTAACTCTCTAAGTTAAGTAGTAAAAGAAACGAAGAGTATTAAGTTAAAAGACCCTTAGAAACGTATATACTCTTATAGCTAGAGATATACTATACGAGATTAAACTAAGAGAGTAGATAGAGATAGTAAAGATAGCTAAAAGATTAGTAACCTAATATCGAAGAACGTATAACTATAAGGGTCAGGCCTTGGGTATTAAGCGTAGGATATACCTACGCTTAGGTAACCGTACGCTTATATAATCGTACGTGATTACAAGTTACGTTGTTTTTAAGTTATTAGTAAGGTAGACGCCCGCTCCTTATATAACAGAGTCCGAGTAGATAGTTACTCCCTCCTTATCGAACGTATTAAATACTACTACCTAGTTACTATATATACGTACTCTCTTATAATATTATATTCGATCCCTTTAATAGCGTCTCCCTTAGGTTTTACCCTAGAGACCGAAATAAGTTCGTCAAGGAACGATACCTAACTAGAAGTAACGTCGAACGACGAACTATTATACGCCGTTCGCGAGATATATTTACGATAACTAGCCCTAGAAGCTAAGTTAAGAAATACGCGCTTCGCTATTAGAAGAGTAGAGACCGGAGAGGTTAGCTAGGATAATTCTATAAATATACTATTAAGAACCCTAATCTAGTCGCTTGCCTTATCGCCTCGCTAGGGCTCCGGTTAGGAAGAGTCAGCCCCTAGGAGCTAGAAGCCGGCGACCTAGGATAGAAAGGCGAACTCCTTTCGAGACTACCTACTATAGCTAAAGAGCTTATACCGTATACGCTCCGCTATAAAACTAGCGCTCTCCTCTAGCTACTACTAGGATACTATCTACGATACGCTCCTAGCGCGCGAACGAGCTCGGATAAGATACTTCTAGGAAAAGGGAACCCCCGGGTAAGCTAAGGACCCTAAAGCTTTCTTTACGTAACTCGATAAGATCTTCAGGGATAATAATAAAAAGGCTAAGGTATTAGAATAGCTTAGTAGGTTAAAATACTCCTTAGGTTAACTATAGTATAAATACTAGCTAGAATTTAACGAACTCCTTTTAATTATAAGCAGAGAGAGTTAGGATAACGGTATAAAGATTAGATACCTTCGGAATACCTTCTTGAACCTTACATTATTATATACAGTAACTATACCTAGGATAACGGACTACTACTAGTTCTCTAAGGAAGTAGAACGGATTATAATAAACCTCGAAGAGACGGATTAGTTTAAGTCCGCTTATAAGAAATAAAGCGAGAGGAATAGGGACTCTAAGGTAAATACGTCGGTAACCGCCCGTTCTTATAGTATAACTATAGCGACCGGAGTAGACGCCGATAGCGATATAGTAATAGCCCTAACTTAACTAAAGGGATTATATAAATATAATAGTAGAGATTATAAGAACCGCGGTAAGAAGCGGAAGGCTAAATAGGTCGATACTATAGAAATAAAGAGACGCCGAAACGAAAAGCTCTATTTCCGTTATAGAGTATCTGGATACCGCCTCCGCGACTATATATATACTTTAGCGACTCGCCTAACCTCCCTTAATATAGTCTTAGTAAGGCCTATACTAGAAGACAACGTAGAACTAATAGACTCCGTTATATCGGAGTTAGGAAAAGACTAACTCTCCCTTGAAATTAAGAGACGAGAGTAGACAAAGTACTAGTAAAAGGGTAAGGGAAATTTAGAAGAGTAATAAACGGAAACCTTATTTATATAGATATAATCCTTTAAAAAACTCTTAGGATATTTACCTTTATTAACAAAGGCTATTAGTACTATACTATAATTAACAAAGAGCTAGCGATAGGCCTCGGCCTTCGTTATATAAGCTATAAGAAGCGCGAAGTAAAGGGTACTTTAAAAACTATAGGGAATAGGACGATCAAGGGAGTTATCGCGTTCTATATAGAAATTACAGGGTATAACTAGGACGTTTATACCTATATAGTTAATAACCTATCGTTCCTTATAATCCTAGGAAACCCGTAGAAAGCGGATAATAAGATAAGGATAGCGCTAGAGAACTATTAGTATTACTATAGTCGCGTAAAACGATAGGTAACCGAAAGACGAAACTATATTAAATATAAGGGAAGCGATAGTTTTATATCGGTAGACGTTATAACTACGAAGGATATTAAGATAGCCCTTAAGGAAAAGTTAAAGTTAATTATTAGCTAGCTAGAAGATAAGCTACCTTTAGAAGTAAAAGATATAACTCCGTTATTTTCTAAGCGGGAGGTAAAGAAGCTAGTACCGTACCGTCCTAGTATCGACTATTACATCGATATCCGCTAAGAACCCGACGGATCCTAGGTAGCCTTACTATAAGGTCTACTATATAGTATATTAAAGGACGAACTCCTAGTACTATAGAAGTTACTTAACGACCTTCTTAAGAAGGGGTATATCTAGGAAAGTATATTAGAAGTAGCGGCTCTCGTATTATTTATACGGAAACTAGGAGGAGGGCTTCGGTTCTACTACGACTACCGAGTACTAAACGCTATTACTAAATAAGATCGTTACTTATTACCGTTAGTACTAGAGACTATAAGAAATCTATTAGGATTACGATAGCTTACGAAGGTAGACATAGTTTCGGCCTTCTATTAAATATAGATAGCTAAGGGCTACGAATATAAGATAGCCTTTTATATAAGATTTAGGCTATTCGAATAGTTAGTATATCCGTTTAGACTATTAAAGGCCTTAGTAACTTTTTAATAGTATATTAATAGTTTACTACGAGAAGAGTTAGACGACTTTACGTTAGTATATATAGACAACGTCGTAATCTATTCTAATAGCTTATAAGAGGATTATTTCGCGAAGGTTCGTACCGTCCTCCGTAAGCTTTAGGGCGGAGGGCTCTTCTTAGATATTAGGAAAAGCGAATTCGTATAAAAGTTAATTAAATACCTTAGGTTTATCGTATACGCTAACGGAAAAGGTATAGGTCCCGATCTAGCGAAGTTAAAAGTAATAAGAAAGTAAGAGTTACCTAAAATATAGAAGGAAGTACAACGCTTTCTAGGCTTCGCGAATTTCTATTAAGGGTTTATCCTAAACTACTCTAAGCTAGTAGCCCTATTAACGACGCTTACTAGGAAGGGTATCCCGTTCTCCTAGGAAAAAAAAGAGAAGTTAACGTTTAGAGGGTTAATAAAAAGGTTCTATAAAGCTCTTATATTAGCTTATTAAGACCTTACTTTAGAAATATTCCTYRAGACGGATTATAGYRGATTCGTATTAGGAGRYRYTCTCCTTTAAGAAAAGGACGGAGTCCGTYGACTAGTAGGCTTCTTCTCGAAGAAACTTAACTAGGYRGAAATAAATTATAATATATACGATAAGGAAATATTAGTAGTAGTATCCTATATAAAGTTCTAGTCCCCTAAACTAAAAACTTATAGCCCCTTTATAATCTAGATAGATTACAAGAATTTAGAGTATTTTATAACTAAAAGGTAGTTATTAGAGTAATAGATTTGTTAGTATAAAATAATATCCCCTTTCTAGTTCTCCTTAGTTTATTAACCGGGATCTAAGGTAATTATACTAGATACCTTATTATAAAGGGAATAAGACACGCTAGGGAAGGACGATAGGAAGTCTAGATTCCGGCGATTCCTAGACCTAGATACCGTTTAAAACTAGTCGGTATTAGAACGGAAACGGGAAGGGAAGCGAGAGGTAGTAGTAGCTACTACGTCTACTACGCTAGAAGAGCTAGTTAACGATTACTAAGCTATAGTCCCCGCCTCGTAACCTCTAAGATTATAAAGGCCGTTTTAGGAATAAAAGCTTAACGAGTTATAAGCCGTTTTAGTATAAAAGGATAATCTTTACTAGGCCGTTCTCCGCGTAGTTAAGGCTAGAGCCTAGTCGATACTTAGCGAAGTAAAGCTAAAAGTCTAGGTAAGCGACTATAGTATAAACCTAAACGGACGCCTACGCTACCGAGATAGGCTTTAGGTACTAAGAGCTCCTATATCGTCGGAAACCGACTATAAATTAATAGACTCTAACGTTAAGTAATATAATATACTAAGAACTAAGCTTATTTAGTCTATATACGATTCGTTAGTCTATAGCTACCTAGGCTAGGACTCTACCGCTTTTATTCTAGGACGTAACTTCTACTAGCTACTATAATCGAGATATATTAGGTAGTTTCTACGAAACTACGATCCTTATAGGAGGAATAAAATATAAAGAGAATATAAATACGGACTCCTAAGACCCCTACCGGTCCCTAACTAGTTCTTTTAAGAGATCTCGATAGATTTTATAACTAACCTACTAAACTCGTAGGGAAATTAATACTTATAGGTAATTAAAGACCGGTTAAGCAAGTATATAGTATTAGAAGCGATACCTAATATAAAAGTAGAGGAGTACACTAAAAAGTTTATAGAGTACTAGGTTCGTTACTATAGTATACTACGAGTAATTATAAACGATAAGGGTACTAACTAGATAAGTATATTCTAGAGGACGTTCTATCGCCTAATAGGCGTATAATAGAGACTTAGCTCCGGATACTACTTATAAACTAATAAAGGCCCTAAACGACTAAACTAAGATATCTAGGTATACCTAAGGAACTTTATTAACTAAGAGTAATCCGACTAGAAACGGTAGCTTCTTATCGTATAACTTACGTTAAACGGGCGTTATTACGCGGGTCTAGGAATAAGCCCCTTCTTCGCGGTTCACGGATACGAAGCCTTATTACCCGTCCCTTTAGAAGCGGAAACCAACGACGAACCCTTACTCCCTACGAGCGAGAGGGCGAAAGAGTTCGTACGAAAAATAAAGATAATTATAAAACTATATTAAGTAAATATAGTAAAGACCGTCTAAAAGTAAGAGGAGAATACAAATAAATCTCGAATACTAGCTCCTATCTACTAAAAAGGTAATAAGGTATAGTTAGACTTACGTAACTACTAAACGAACCGCCCTAAAAGAAGTCTAGACTTAAGATACGTAAAGTACACGGTAGATAAAGTATTATTACTAGTCTCCGTTCGACTTTCTAGGATTCCTAGTAATATTTACCCAGTATTCTATATAGACCTACTTCGACTAGCGGGTAAAGATCCTCTACTAGGGTAGGAGTCCGACGATATATAGCTAGAACCTATACTATTCGAATCGTACAAAGAATAGTAAGTCGAGAAGATACTATATACTAGGACTAAGAGAAAAGGTAAGGGGAGAACTAGGGAAGTACTAGTAAAATAGTTAGGGTACTACGAGCTAATATAGGAACCCGCGGAGAACCTAGCGGATACCGCGATAATAAACTAGTTCGAAGTTACTTATAGGGATATAAAAACTAACGACGGTCTAAGAACGTCTTAGGAGAAGTCAAAGACGAAGAGGAATAAGGTATAATTATACGAATTCGTAGGCGTTAAAGGGCGGAGTTAGTTATTTTAAGAAAGGAAAGCAAAAGAGAAGAGAGTTCTATTAAAGGAATCTAAAAAGAAAAAGAAACCCGAACGAAAACTAGCGGACACCGCCGTAAACCTCCCCCCCCTAACGAAACAAAACCAAAACTAATTATAGCGCTAAGTACCTAAAACCAAGGTAGGCGCGATTCTACTAGTACTAAAAACAATAGTTACTAGATAAAAACAGGTAGGAAGAGCTTAAAAACTTACGTTTAACTTTATTAGGTAACTACGTTTATAACGGTATTTATAACCTTAACGGCTATAGGACTAAACGGTTAGTACTAGAAAACGATCGGGGAGCGATAAGACTTATATAGAGAGTAGACTAGTAGCCTAAAGTGGCTTTAAGGCTTTCTAGGCCTTAAGGGCCTTTACTAAGTTAATATAAGTAACCGTATTAAAGAATAACTATTAGCTACCTAAAAATAGTTAGGATTAGTTAAGAAACTTATATATTAGCGTTAGTAGAACGAGTCTATACAGCGTAAGTAATATATACTATTATAAGACTAGGGAGCGGTTAACGACGTTTTTTAACTAGAGACCTAATAGAACTTATAAGTTTTCATAGTTTTTACGCTTACGGGCGTAGTCCGTATAAGAGCGGGAATAGGAGGATTATACAAGTTAGCGAAACCCGATTAAAAGGGAGCGGACACCGACTTATAGCTTAGTCCTAGTAATCTATACTAGATAGAGTACAACCGACGTAGTAAATAATTAGGGTAGCTATCTAAACCCGGTTAATATCTTACGGAGGCTAACGATATTAGTAAGGGATATAAGGTTTTAAAAAACGTATAATATAGATTTTTGATATTATCTAAAGAAAAAGAAGAAAGGAACTAGATTAGAGCGTAAAGCGCTTTTATATATACGGGTATAACAAAAAAACTATAGTATCAAAGAAGTTAATAATACTAACGTCGACGAGAATAAAAATATAGATAATAGTAACGCTCCTAGTAGGAGAGCGACCGTTATATACCGGAACTAGACGTATTAACTAGGGAATACGTATAGCCTATTTAGTAACCTATTCGAAGGAAGTCGATAATAGGTCGGTATAAAGGCTAATAATACTAAAAAACTTATTCGTACTACGTACGTACCAAGCCGGATCCTAATATATTAACGACGGAGAATAGCCCGAGTAGGAGATAAAGTAATCGATTCGCCGGATTCGGAAGACAATAATATAAAAGAACCTACAATAGAAACGCCTTCTACGTACGACGAATATAACAAGTCGGAACCCGATAATTATATTTTAGAACGAGTACTATATATAAGACAGGATACACTAGCGAAGGACTATAGGTCGGACGAGGGATTTAGGGGATTCAAAGCCGTACTACGCTTAAATTATAGCGGCTCCCTCCATAGAACGAGCGGGAGGAGGGGAGTAATATAAGGGTCGGGCCCTAGGTATTAAGTATAAGATATACCTACGCTTGGGTAACCGTACGCTTATATAATCGTACGTGATTACAAGCTACGTTGTCCTTAAGTCATTAGTGGAGTAGACGCCCGCTCCTTATATAGCGGAGTCCGAGTAGATAGTTACTCCCTTCTCATCGAACGTATTAAATACTACTACCTAGTCACTATGTATACGTGCTCCCCCGTAACAATAACAAGGTCTAGAAAGAGCTATATCGATAAGGTATTCTAACTTAAGTATACGAGAGAGAGAGAAAGAAGTATATTACTAGGTCTATTTTATATACAAGCTTAAAGCCTATTATCGATCTAGAGAAATTCACTCTAGAGGCTAAAAAACAAATACTTTTTCGAGAGACTCTACTTAAGCTATTTAGAATATAAGTATTAGCTAACTTTAATACTAGTACTAGTAATAAAGAGAGTAGTAATTACTTTAAAAGCCAAGAGGACTTTGTAGTATTTAATAATAATAATAATAATAATAGTAGTAGTAGTAATAATAATAAAGTTTAAATTAATATAGATTTTAATATAGATTCGGGTATTACTAGCTTGTTTTATTAATATATATCTAGAGATTAGGAAATAATTTCTTATATCCCGATTAAAGTACTTATTTTATATATATTCTATAGTTCAATAGTAATGATTTGCTGCGTCGGCGATATTATCGGAGATGATGTACTTCGAAAGTATAATATACTTCGCTTCCACCGACTGTTAAGGAGGGTTCATTGAGCGAAGCGAAACACCGACGGTTAATGCAGAAGTATTTTTACAGGCAGGCTGCTAAAGAGATTAAATAAGCTCGATTAACCTATCTCGTCTTCTTCACTTAATCGTACAGTTCACTTCACTTTTGTGGTACGATACTGTTCTGGTATTCCTTCCCCTCTCTAAACGACAAACAGTGGAACTTGTAAACGAGGCAAGACAGGAGAAGCCTGTACGAGAATATAACTTCCAAATCGAAGTGTTTTATTATCATCTCATCTATGGTGACGTAATCTGCATGGGTTCTCCGGAAATTGACGCAGAAGCCGTTGTTGCAAAGAAACGAACATCGACATCATCATCCTTCTGCAACTTCTCCAGATTCGGCACGATCCGTTCTTGAATCAACTCCAAGCCCCTAGGAGATGGCGATGCTGAGCTCCCAGACTTCTCCAGAGAGTAGATTGTACCCTCGTCAGGTAGCCGCTTCAGTGTTGAGATGATTTCTGAGTACGACTTCGCAACGTTAAAGCGAATATTTGGGATATCATCAACGACAAGCTTATCCATCATCGGCAAAATCGAGTTTTTGATGACGTCTAAGCTGACGACCGATGCAAGAGTCTGAAATGGTTAGCAAGAGCTCTAGAAGGGACAAAAAGTACTCACTGTGATTGCAAAGCAAGTTGTCATTCTGTAGAGGTAATTTGGGTGTGCGCCCATTGCCATAACCTTTGGAATAATAGCCTCATTCGCCCACTCCACACCGAACACTTCTGTGAGTTTCTTGAGGTTATGTGTAGCTGCCTCACGGATAGAGAACACGGTATCGCCCAGCCATGTCATGCAAAGAGCAGCAAGCTTCTCGTCGAAGAACTTTACACCCAATTGGCTTGCCAAAAGAGGAATATATTCAATAATGGCCAGTCTAACTCGCCATTGCTTGTCTTCGGCGAGTTGGACGATGGCGGGTAGTAGTGACTGTGAAAGTAGCTCGATACCGATAACTGCAAGAGTTAGCACTATGAGATGTAAAATCCAGAGCTCACATACCTTGATTCACAAGTTCCAGTTTTGAGATGATGTGAAGACGGACATCTGGGAACTCATCCTTGAGCATCTGAAGGAACATGGGTAACAGGTGGTCGATCGTCCTACCAAGTTAGTATTTGTTTGGAGGAGGTTATCGTTCATCACTCACTCTTGCTTTCCAAGAACAGGTGCAAGACCACTGATTTGAGTTCCGAGAGCAGCACGAACATGCTGTGAAGTATCGGAGACCAAATCTTCTACTGTGGTCATGATGTCGTTGAGTAGGGTGGTGCGGTCGACCAGCTTGCAGAAGCCTGGGCCAATGTTAAGCATTATACATGTCCAATTGAAGGAAAAACATACCTGGAATTTGTCCAGCGATAGCAGTTCGTACTTCCGCCTCAGAGTCTTTCAGCAACTTTACGAAAGCTGGAACAAGATCTCGTGACACGACCTCGTCATCTACTGCCTTTGCGATCTTCTCAAACCTGTCTGCAACCATATATCTGACTCGCCAGCTCTTATCCTCGATCAAACTTCGCAACGCTGTGAGCAGAACACCATGACTCGACTGTTGTTCCTTTGGCACAACCTCGGCGATAGCTATCAGAATTTCCACGGTCAATAAGCGCACACTATCCTGGTCATCGCCAGCCAGGTGCTGGAAAAGAGGTATCATTTCCTCGACAACAATTGTAGCTGGCATCTCTTTCACGAACTTCGCTAGATTGTTGGCGGCCTGTCTTCGAACCATAGGTGTCTCGTCATGGACCAAAAGACCGAATTGCTGCCTGAGCTGCTCTTGCATAGGCGGTGTTGCCTTTTTGTAAGGCACGTTGTAAAGCCCCGTTGCTGAGATCTTTGACGTGAACCAGTCTGCTTTTGAGAGACGAATTGTGAGAGGAATAAAATACTCCTCGATTTGCTGAGAGGAAAGTTCTTCGCAGATCTTGTTAAGAGACTCGACAGCCTGGTAATGAATTAGCAACAGCCTCAGATAGGACCGTAGTGCCAATTCTTACCTTCTCTCGTACTAGGGGCTCCTCGATAGCTGCCAGGTTCTCCAATGGTGAGAGGAGTACATGGCCCCATTCCGATCCACCAACGTATTCAACAAAGCCGCCAAGCTCATCGCTCAGGGCAGTAAGGACTTCGTCCTCGTCTTCAACAGATTCTATCGCCACGTCAATAAGTCTTACGTGCTACAGGCTTGATCTCTCATACCATCGAGGAAAGGAATGAGCTCATCTCTGGTGCGTTCAGCTCCGAGCGCAAGCGCAATGGTCGAAAGCCTGTGTATGGCGTTCAGCCGGAGAAGTACATCATCATGCTATTTGTTTTAATTAGCGCCCCTGCCACATAATCTGCTTGTCATATTTGGTATACCTTTAGTTCATCAATGAGCACAGCTATGGGGTAGAGCTCATCGGTCTTATCTTGCCCGTCCGACATGTTGGCAAGCTCTTTAGATGCCTAGTAGGGAAAGAATTGTAGGAGAAGGTCAACGCAACCAGCGTACAACCTGTTTACTCCTTGTAAAGGTTGTCTCGCTGTGATCGCGTGGGTATGATATCGGCGGACCGCAGAGCTGTAGGAGGAAGAGATAGCAGGTATCTGAAGAGATGTATCTGCTGGATAGAATTTTGTCTGTAAAAACCAGTATCAGTCTCAAGATCTGTTGTTAAATGTGTCCACGATGAGCTATGGCGGGGGTTGTTGACCAGGCAGTATGACGAAGGGCAGTCTTCCGTGCGAATAACTTCAGAACAGGATATCCAAAAGAACACTCAATTGAACTTACTTCAGCAGCTCCCCAACATCAAAATGAAGAATCGTGTCTCGAGAGTCGTAGTCGCAGATGTAGAATGGAGATTGTGGGGTTTCTATTTCCAGGTGACAGAGGATCCAATTCCAACGCCATCATCTCAGAAGGGAAGTTTGTTTGGCCTGAGGCAAAAATTTCACGACACCAAATATTTGGAGGGGAGTTTTGGATTGCAGCCCTGAGTCATTCTCAAAGCACAACGCCCTTTCTCCCCGGCACGTACATCGATACTAAGGGGCTTAAGTCTACTCAAACTCGCATATCATCTGGATATTTCAGCAGGTGCTGAAAGTCTACAGCTGCCAAAATGCCTACCATCAGTGTTGACAAGGCTGAGCTGTACAAGGCTCTTGGACAAGAGTGAGCCACGATTCTGGGATTTGGTAGACCGACTGCTAACGTTTTGGTAGATACACCACTGAGCAGTTTGAGGAACTTTGCTTCGACTTCGGAATTGAGTTGGACGAGGACACCACTGACCAGGAGCGACCCATCGTCAATGGCAAACAAGAACCTGCACAACTCAAGATTGAGATTCCTGCCAACCGTTATGATATGCTATGTTTCGAGGGAATTGCCCTCATGCTGAACATATTCAGAGGAAAACTGCCGCTACCAAACTATCGCTTGGTCAAGCCGCAGGGTGGAAAGCTGGAGTCGATCACGGTCACAAAGAACACGGAGAGAGTACGACCATATGTGTCTGCTGCGATTCTGCGCAATGTCAGCTTCACTCAGGAATCTTACAATTCGTTCATTTCTCTCCAAGACAAGCTCCACCAGAACTTGGCACGTCAACGAACATTGGTTGCTATTGGTACTCATGATCTGGACACAATCAAAGGCCCTTTCACCTACGATGCTCTTCCACCTAAGGAGATCGCTTTCATCCCACTGAACCAGACGAAGAAGATGAATGGGGAAGATTTAATGGAGTTCTACGCAAACGACAAGAACCTCGGAAAATACCTAAACATCATCAAAGATAAACCTGTCTACCCGGTCATCTTCGATTCCGAAAACACTGTATGCTCGTTGCCTCCAATCATTAATGGCAACCACTCCAAAATTACTCTAAAAACGACCAATGTATTCATCGAAATGACTGCAACAGACCGTACCAAATTGGAGATTGTCAACAATATCATCGTGGCTATGTTTTCGCAGTACTGCGCCGAAGAGTTCACCATTGAGCCAGTCGAGATCATCTCCGAGCACAATGGCGAGAGCAGAATTACACCAGACATCAGCCCTCGCAGTGCCGAAGCAGAGGTTGACTATATAAACGCATGCACAGGGCTTGATGAATCACCCGAGAGAATATGCGAGCTTCTAACCAAGATGTGCTACAGTGCCAAACCTTCATCAAAAGACAAGAACATCATCGATGTCTCGATACCACCAACCAGAGCAGATGTGCTCCATCAGTGTGATATTATGGAGGATGTCGCCATTGCTTACGGCTTCAACAACCTTCCAAGATCGTCATACAATAAGTCGTCTACAGTTGCGCAACCTCTGTTGATGAACAAGCTTGGTGATATTGTGCGCCTGGAATCAGCTATGGCAGGCTGGACAGAAGTTATGCCGCTTATTCTCTGCTCTCACGATGAGAACTTTGCTTGGCTGAACAGAAAGGATGATGGCAATACAGCTGTTAAACTCGCAAATCCAAAGACCGCCGAGTACCAGATTGTACGAACATCGTTACTACCGGGATTGTTGAAGACCATCCGTGAGAACAAGAAGCACAGTGTTCCAATCAAGGTCTTCGAGGTTTCAGATGTCGCTTTCAAGGATGTTACACTTGAACGTAAGAGCAAAAACGAAAGACATTTCGCTGCTGCATGGTACGGCAAGACTAGCGGGTTTGAGATCGTTCACGGCTTGCTCGACAGAGTGTTGCTGATACTCAAGACTGCATTCGTCACTCATGAGGAAGGTCTCGAGGGTAAGAAGCTTCAGTACGACGTTAAGGAGGATCCCTCAAAGCCAGATGGATATTGGATTGAGGAGATCAACGAGCCTACTTTCTTCTCTGGACATGCTGCTGCAATCTTCTTGCGATTGGACGGGAAGGCAGTACGAATAGGAGAGTTTGGTATCTTGCACCCCACAGTTCTTGATAAGTTCGAATTGAGGTACCTTGAGCAAATCCCGTGCTGAATGACATTTGTGCTAATCATCTTCTGCAGATACCCTGTCAGTACGCTAGAAATCAACCTAGAGGTCTTCCTGTGAGGAGTTTGAACATATGGGACGATAAAATTAAAAGGTTCAGGTGGGTTTATGCGTAGGCACCAAAAAAGCATTAGATGGGAGGCATGATGAGCTTAGATATGACGAAAAGAACTCTGCTTGCCTGTTTAGCTTCTAGCCGATGTGGATGGTCTGCTAGCTGAAGCTGTCTGACGTGAGCAATACAAGAATCTCTGTATCCAAAGACCTGCTACAACCACTCGCAATCATGAGTCCGGCTGAATGCACAATGCTAGGTTCACGAAGTAAGATCACAAAGAGACACTGAAGAATTGGATACCAATGTTTAAATATATTCCTATGAGAGTGACGCGGAGGTCCATCATCAACCACAGCACTATTGGCACTTTGCAAATATCAACTACCTAGTCTCAGCCAACCATGCATTCAAGGACCTTCTTGCCCTATCTCCCTTCGCGACAGCGAGCTCCAACGGACCTCGAGACTCCGTGAGCACACAAACTGTCTTCTTATTCCTTTTGTTTTCGGACTCTTTTTCATTCTTGGTCCTTCTTTTATTCTCTCCATTTTTTCTTTTCACCCCTTTTCTTTCTTTCTTTCTTCCTCCTCATGGTGCCAGAGATGATCTCGGGCTGAATAAAGGGGACCAACCAAGTACACACGGTCTTCAAAAGACGAATGCGTGGCGTAGACATACTTCTCAACGCCCCTCATCGCTCGCGCGGTCAACAGGGTAGTATCATTGGGAAGTATACCCGCCATCATGGGGTCGGTCTCGCGTGTGCGGTCTGCTTCAAGTCGCCAATCAGGGTCCAAGTCTCTTCTGGGTTCGGTTCCTTTGCTGGTGGACTCGACTTCGGTAATCGAGGCTCTAGTGATGTGCGTGGTTGGTTGCTTGTGATGAACGTCCCATCGTCTTGTTCTGAAAATGATGTATGCGGTAGGGACTGAATTTGTGTACCAGTACGTGATGAATTAGAAATATTGCTGTTTGATGAAGCTGTAGGAAACTTGGAGGACTTGAGCCGATGTTGAATCGTTGATCTGGTAGGACGGTTGCGTAATAGGTTTCTGGACATGAATCTTGAGACTTGTTCATCGTTTGACACTTTGCCGAGCGAGAAATAGGAAGAGAGGGATCGCCGTAGACTGAATCTCCTATGTCTGCCTTGCCGAAGGGAGAGCCAGGACACCTTCTCGCGAGGAAGCTCGTCTGAGACTATGTTGAACTCTCCGAAGAAATCATAAAGAATGTCTGAAAGATGGAGCTGCTGGCCAGCAATGCGTAAGCATATATCTGACTTATCTCATCCGACGCATATGACCGAACGCCTTCCAGCACCAAAGAAATGAAGAGAAGGAGCAGGAACTCATTGCTTGTCTTTTCGAGGTCCTTCAGGGGTCCGTGTAGTCGATATCTCCAAAGAGACTCATCAACACACCCAGCATAGGTTGGCAAAGACTCACGTCGTCACCGACATCACCGCCAAATAGTCTCTGCTCATGCTCCTGCTGCAATCTCACCAACTCCACCGCCGCCTTCTCCTCAGCCTCGCGCGCTTTCCAGCGTTGCCAACTCTGATCAAAGTTTTGCCGAAGCAAAGGAGAGGGTTTGGCTCGGTCGGAAGGGAGCGGAAAGGTTGGATCTCGTGCCTCTAGGATGCTTTCATCGTACTCATACAGCTGCAGAGCACTTTTGCGAGATAGACTCCGACGGGTCCTCGAGCCAGGTCGCTCTCGCCGTCGGTTTTGGCGGTGGTGCGGGGGATTGGACGAAGCATTGAAAGTGACCATCTTGAATGAAGCGATGGGTTTCTTCGGTTTTTGTGGTTAAGGGTATACTTTAGCTTGATAGAAAGGAGAGTGTATCCTGACAGGACAAAGAGAGCGGGAGGTCTGCGATGAGGAGAAGGAAAGGAAGAAACACAGCACTCGAGGGGAAGTATATTTTATACATCATGGGATAGAGTCATCCACTGGGTACTCTAGGGGGTGGAATCGTCACGAGCGAGTCACTCGATGGTGCCATCAGGTGCTTGGGCAGCAAAAACAATCATCGCCGTGACAATAAGTCCGACAGCGGGGATCGCGAGAGGCATCCGTGACTCATCCCACGGACGAACTGCTGTGGCGGTGCCTCACACCAGGCAGAGAGTGCCCCGGATACCGGGCTTGCAGGGTGTCCGGAGTCGATCCAGATCTGCCTAACGCAAGCGTCGAGTGATATACATGGGAAAGCTGCGACTTGGAAGCAGGCAGAGTTGCGACGATGGTAGCCAGGCCCGGCGGGTGAGGGTTTGGGAACTGCAGGCATAGAGTGGCTGAGTTGTGGCGAAATGGATCCTTTGGAATTGTCCCTTCCCGAATACGACGGTTTAGGCGACGGCTCCGAGATCTCCCTCTCCTTTCCAGGATCCCGAGCTTGATCCTGCACACATGATCAGCTCTAGCCTTGACCTGCACGACATCGATGTGCTGTGCCTAGATGATGGCTTCCATCTTGGCTGCCTTCGATCCAGCGGTGCGCACTGCACCAGCATGACCAGCGCAGTCATACGTTGGCACGTGACGGAGGACTCACGCATTCCGCCTTCTTGGTGGTGGCCGAGACGAGTCACCGTGGAGTGCAGCCGGATATGTTCTCATCTGGACACATGTATTCAAGGCATTTGCTCGCCCATTGCTGCTTTGCTGTTCACTTGTCAGCAATTCTGTGTTGTTTTGGGTGACTCAAAGACGTCAATTTTCCTGCCTAGACGTGCTGTCTGAAATAGGCAGGAAGTTGACTCGAATTCAAAGGGTGACAAATCTAGAGGGTCCGATGAGTTCGTACGATGATGCGGCCATTGCTGCCTCCAGCTCAAAGATTGGGTTCTTGGGTGGATTCACGGTGAGGACGATCTGCCGCTCCTTAGTGTCTCCGGTTTCGTCTCCATAATGTTCTAGAGTATAACACTTCGCATAATATCAGCGAGTCCATCGAGTGCCGCCATGGGTCTAACGTAAGGTAAGATGTCAGACCAATATACCGCTTCTATAAGGAGGTGAGGTTTTGCAAGCTAGCCCAGTCTGCTTCTCGATGAGTCTTTCAGCCGATCGCGCAAGTAGTATCATCACATAAGACTGACTGCTTTGAATCGACTGACTAAGCCAACATCAAAATGTAAAATAAGGCAGGCGGAGTAACAAACAGGCTCAGAATATTGTGTGGTCAAGCTGTCGAGAGCCTTATTATCACGAGTTGTTGGATACTAACATATTTAACAAAGGCTGTTTATAAATACTTTGGAAGCCTATATACAAGGACTTTTGGCAATAAAGATCATTTCGAAGCGAAAAGTCATTTGCTCAGGTATTATATTGTTCCGACAATTCTTAGCCTTGATCTTTTCAACACCCTTATCTTACTGCCACATATAGAGACACAAGGGACCTTCAATGCCACTCGCCGGCCTCTGGAGAAGTTGCTACGTACGGGTGGTACCTTCACAAGCACAATCGAAGCCTACCTGATGCGTTCAGTAGAGAGCAATATAACATGACTATATCAATCATATCCACTACTTCATCAGGTAAGCCGCCCAACCTTTACCCAGAATAACAAGACACAGGATCAAGCAACTAGTTGCTAGAAATAGATTTGCCCCTTCTGACGATAGCCTCAGGCAGGCTTCAGGGTAAGTTATAGCCATTCCTATTTCCTTCCTAAATTTCGGCAGCTTGACCACCCATTTTTTTTCAACTGCTTGTTTCCATTCTTTACGTTTTATGTTTCGTTTGATGAGCTTAGTATGGCTGATCACTAGAACTAGCTTTCAAAGCCTCGATAGAGTAAATGAAGCACTCTGAGAAGAGGCCTAATGAGAATTTGTCGCACTTTTCATAAGTCTCCAATGTCAAAGTTGACTAAACAACATTAGTAAGTTAATTCCCGGAGTGAGTCGCCTCTCCTGTATCGCAGTAGTGATTACAGAAGCGCTGCATTTTTCCGAGCACGGACTGCACTCTTCATCTTCCCACAGGAGTCAACTGACGGTTGTCGCTAACAAGCGAGCACGTTAGCTCAAGCACAATAAGCTCCAGCCTAGGTAGGGTAAGTACTTTCGCACAAGACTATCGCAAATCCGACTTAGCACAGTACTGAACACTGTCTGAACCAACTCTTTCCGAGCGCTATAATATCCATGGTCAGGTTCACAGATATGATGGCTCAAGTCTCCGAGAGGATGTTATATGGTAGAGTGTGGCAACCTCCGGCCCACCTCTTCAATTCAAGAGCTAGATTGAAACTCAGTTCCAAGTTGACAAGTCTTCGGAACTCCTGCTCTTTATAGGAATAACAAGGTTAATGGTTGGTAGCTGATTGGTTCAGAGGTCTTGCTCCTCTCATCGTCGTCATTCTCCCTTGGGACCATGTGATCGTCCCATTTCTGTAACTCGTATCACATATGCGTTGTCTCGGTGTCCAATCGATCAGATTGACACTGAGACAGAGGTAATACCTCTGCCTCCTAAAAAGGCTAAAACCGATAATGCTCCCTTCGAGACATGTTTTCTTCCATAGCGTGTTCAACCACAAAGCCGTCGTGTTCAGGACAATGGCATTGGCAGCTAGTCTTCTGATCGTGCTCCCCGGCCAGGCGTTATCATACGACCGACCTATGCAATCTAAACCACTACAAGCACATATGGTTACCTCTCGAAACTTCTGAATACTGTCGGCCTGGAGCTTGAGCACAAGGGGTTCAGCTCGAGGGTAGAAAGCACACAAATCGAAGCTTCTAAAGCCCCTTACGAAACTCTCAATTCTACTTCGAATGCAACTAAATTTGTAAGCTTCCGAACAAAGGGCGATCAAAGCCAACGTTGATGCTTGCGCAGATTTCGCTGAATTGTCGGACACACTGACCGCTCTGTCCAACGTTGCAGCATGATGTTAGGCGAGAGTCTCAAGGATGGCATAGGAGGAGGCGTCAGCAGTCTTTCAAGTTTTATCCTTATCATCCCATGTAGGTTATTATGTGATGTAGGTGCTTATGTGTTTTGATAAGGTGGGGCTCTAAGAAGAAGCTTCAATAGGTTCATCCGCGACCTACACGACACCGGGAACAACAGACCAACCAGATCGACATTTAGCGCGACACAGCCACTTTTGAGACTTGGAAGAACAGAAGGCGGAGAGATCTCAGCTGAAGTCAAACAGCTTCCGCTGTGGCGCTCAGTGAGTGAGCAGCTTCCTTCTCGAACGCACTCGCAGACCACCAGCAGGTCTTGACAAGCAGTATTTTGGGTTGTTACTCAGTACCACATCGACATCACTCCAAATTTCTGACATAAGCATCCGCACGATGGCATGCGTTTTCGAGAACTAATACCCTGACACCGCCCGTCATATACTTCAACTGACGCTTTGATGTCGACGTCGGAGAGGGACAAGAGCACTGCTTTTCTGGGACACTACTCCGGCCGGGACCTCGTACGTTTCGTTTTCAATTCAGCGCCCTCACCCCACGTGCTATGTACTTTGATTGCAGAGGCTGCAATTTATTAAGAGAGTTTTCATCGTCTATAGGCGGTCTATGTGTAGTAGGAGAAGTGCTCAGGACTAGCTTCAGCCATATCGTCGGAACTCATAGAGCCTCAGTGATTGTAATTTGAGGGATCCATGGTGGAGAATCGAGTAACGCAGGAGACTATCTTAGATTGCAACACTGCATAGAACAGGAGATGGGAGGAAACTTTTCATTCTTGATATCAAAGAACGTCGGCAGAAAGACAAGACTTGTACCACATATGGTCATTGAATGATGGTGAACCGATATCAAAAATCTACGCTTGTGACCCCTTTAATTGATTTAGACCTTCATCTCGGTAAGACCGTGCTTCCAGACAGTGACGAAAGGAGTGGTTCCGTCCTCACGGTAGTTCATGAGGATGACCCTGTTGTTGTCAGCAATAAGCTCTGTGCAACCAAGAAAACTACTCACATTCCATCGGGGTCCATGGACTCGCCGATATAGAAGTCGTAATCCTTGAAGTTGGCAACGATCTTCTTGGCGTAAGCTTGAGCACCCTTCTCGAAAGCAGTGACCTCCTCATCTGGAGCTCCTCTCTCCTTCAAAGCCTCCTTGACCTTCTTCATGTATGCTGTGCTCAGGTTAGTATGGGCTTGGGGGCGGATGCAAGATTCACCTACTCTTGAGATGGCTGAGGTATGACTTCTTGTCGAAGGAGGTGGAGTTGAGACGGAAAGAGTTGACGACGTTGTTGACTTGGACGGCACCATCCTCAACACCCTCCTCGGCCTCCTCGGCGGAGGCGTTGGCACCCGTGTCTGAAAAGTCGAGTATTAGTGACCACCATCCGCGAAGTCGCTTGTGAGCTTAAGGCGGGGTTGTACTCACTGACTTCGACCGCACCAAGCGTGATCATTTGGCAGTCGACCTCGTAAACGGCGCCATCGACCTCGGTCAAGTCGTAGGAGTCGGAGATGATCTCGTCACCGGTGATAATATCCTATGTGCGCGCACCGATCAGCATTTCTGTTCTCGTGAACCCTTATCCCGCCATTTCGCACAAGGTGGGGCAGAGCGGCAGCGTTGGGTAAGGCGCGCACCGCACGCTGAAGAGGCACTGACCTTGTAAATGATCATGATGGCGGTTCTGCAAAGTGAGTCTGAGTGGATGTGGAAGGGAGAGCGTCGATGGGCAGGGAGGGAATCAGAAGCAGTTCTCAAAATCAAAGTGGCATTCGTGGAGAGGGAAAATCGAGACGGGCTCCTCCGCACTAGGCCCTAAGCAGCATGGATCGAAATTTGAGAGGACGGGTTTGTTCTGCTGTGGCGAGGGCGAAAGCCACACGGCCGGAGCACGTGAAGCTCCAAGGACGAGCGAGACGGGCGGCCAGGCTGGGACTAGGAAAGCAGACGGTGCCCGGCGCCCGCTTACCCTATGGTGGGGCTCATCTCAACTGTGCCTGAACTCGCTCGGCCCTGTAGGGAAAGCTGCCAGTAGTACAGTATTGCAGTGCGGGCGGCCTTTGGCTTCTGGCGGTACTGTACTTACCCTCCCCTCCCCTCCCCTCCCCCTAACATTCCCATGCGTGTCGCCCTCCTCGCCCTCGAGTGACATCACCGCTCCTTTACACACGACGCCCAAACATCGTCTGATACTTGGCCGTTTGAGTCGTTCTATTTCGGCTTCCAGAACAAATTGCGCATGAAGCGCCTTTGAAGATGTGAAGACGATCCCCCTGCAAGCGACCAGACTCAACCTTACCCGAGTGAAGCGAAATCGCCGCCCGCCCCGGTCGCTCCGTGCCATACCTAATCAGATGTTTTTACTTCCTGGGCCGACGACCGTCCCTCCTACTTCTTCTCCTGCTTCGCCATTCTGACCGACGACTCTCCTTCGTGCGCACCACGATAACTGCTCATGACCACAGCAACCATGGCCAATGTGACCATCCTCACCAACGCTTCCACCATGGCCGACCTCCCTCCGCTGCCCTCCTACACGCTCACCCCGGTGGAGCCGCTCATCTCCTTTATCCCCGACTTCTACCTCTCCCTCATCCTGCCCGTCGCCACCTACTGGATCGTGTCCATGATCTTCCACTACATCGATGTGAAGGACTTCTGGCCACAGTACCGCCTGCACACCCCCGCCGAGATCACCAGCCGAAACCATGTGTCGCGCTATGAGGTAGCTCGCGACGTCATCATTCAGCAGATTATCCAGACGGTGGTAGGGGCGATTCTGGGGTTGACCGAGCCAGTGGAAATGAGGGGACGAGAGGACTACGATATTGCTTGCTGGGCGACAAGACTGCGCCTTGCACAGAGGGCTCTGCCGCAGCTCCTCGGCTTCCTGGGCTTGAATGCGGCCGCCATCTCGAAGAACGTTGCGGTTTCCCATCCGATGATAGCTGGGTTGTTAGCCGGTGGAAAGTACCCTTCGCTGGCCGTGGGACTCGATATTGTCAGCGGGGCTCCGGTTCCTGCATTTGCAAGCTGGGAGATTCTGGCGGCCAAGGCCTTGTATTGGTACATTGTGCCCGCGATCCAGTTTGGCATTGGCATCGTTTTCGTGGATACCTGGCAGTATTTCCTTCATCGTGCCATGCACATGAACAAGTGGCTGTACAGTAAGTAAACCACCCCGAAACTTGGAACCATTCTGACCAGAACACAGCAACCTTCCACTCTCGTCACCATAGACTATATGTTCCGTACGCTTATGGAGCACTTTATAATCATCCTGTTGAAGGCTTCCTTTTAGACACTCTGGGTGCTAGTATCGGCTATAAGCTTGCTGGCATGACTGCGCGCCAAGGAATGGTATTCTTTACATGCTCAACCATCAAGACGGTTGATGATCACTGCGGTTATTCTTTCCCCTGGGATCCGCTGCAACATATCACCGGCAACAATGCTGCTTATCATGATATTCATCATCAAAGTTGGGGAATCAAGACGAATTTTTCTCAGCCATTCTTCACCTTCTGGGATCGAATCCTAGGCACAGTTTGGCGCGGCGGAAACACAGAGGCACGATACGAAAGGGCCAGGAAAGCAGCAGACTTCAAGCTCAAGGCTGAGAAGGTAGAAACTTGAATGAGGACGATCAGAGACGGGAGATATATTTCACTTACGCACGCTACGAGCGCAAGTTTTGAATTCTGTGCACAGATGACTACGGTGTTTTTTTTGGGCTGGTGGTTGGATCTGACTGGAATGGAAGATCAGGGAACGGACTCAAGGGCGTTTGGTGATTCAACTTCTTGCCACTGTACATTACGGACACTATTGTACTTTGTAACTTGTCTTAGGCTGCAAGACATCCTAGAAGGATGCATAATAGTAATGAAGAATGGACTTTCCTTGTCATACGATCAAAAATACAGTGGCCTCATTTTCAGGTGCTTTCCAGGGCGAATAATCATACGTCGCGCCTGATGGTGTGTTCAGTGATTAAGAGCTCGGCGTTGTCCTAGCGTTCCAAGGCGACATTTCAGGCAGGACTTTTATATGGGTTGATCTCAGATGAGCTAATTGCCTGTATCGGTCGGTTCCTCTTGGCTTTTGAATTCGTAATTAGAGAATGGCAGGCTCAAGCCATGGCTTCCGACGAAATAACATCCCGACTTGATGCCTGGATGAATGCTTTTGGAGCTTACCAGATCAGAATAGGGATGCAATACGTCCGCCAACGATGCACATCACTCGACATCATCTAAATTCTCTCGACCAAGGCTTCCCCAAAATGCACGGCGGAAGCACACCGGTTGAGCCTTCGATCGGTCTATACCAGACGGGGATACACGCCCGGCTCACGCTACGCCACTGCGGTCGTAACTCAATTTAGAGTATTGCCCCTGGACATGCTGGATGGTAATGGGCCCATGATACTAGCATCAATTGGCGAATTCTGCTCCTCCGCTGTAGGATATTTGGATCTGTGATCTCGGAATCAAGGCAGGAAACTCGAATGAGTCGTCGATGGTTGGAGTGCCGTCCCCCCCCCCCACCCGGTTGCGCTCGGTGATCAGCCCTCCGGTGTAGAAGAATGCAGGAACCAGTCGAGCAACGCTGAAGAAACCTGGGTCATTGCTGAAGACATATTGACCACGCAATGCCTCACCTTTTACTCGAGGAAATATGAGGTCGAAGTCGTCAACGAGCGCTTTGCTTCGTCCAGGGAGAGGCTTGGTTTCCATTGCTTGACCGACGTAGGATGTTCTGTGAGCGGGGTTTTGTGATTGAAGGTTCTCGCTATAGGAGACATAGTCGTGAGGTTTGGAGAAGTAGGCTGGGAACGAGAACGAAGAAAGCTTTGACGTCCTTGCTGAGCGGACATGATGGAGGGCTGAAGTCATTCGTTGACCAAGTAATATAAAGTGCAAATGCACTTATAGTTATAAGAATTGAGCCATTGCCAAGACGGCTCTGGCAAACATGCCATTGTTTAGAAACTTGTCTCCGATCAATGACAGAAGAGTTTTTGCATCTTTCTAAATCTCCCGAAAGAGCAGCTACACAACAACGCGAACCCATTATTTAGAGAGATGCGAAGGAAATGCTGAAGATCTTGCAGAAAAGAGAACATAACCCTGGGGAGCTGTTATAACTGATATGTAGAGCACGAACAACAAAATGTCTTGTCGGAAAAGACGATGAGGAGCAAGTGCTCCCACGAAATCAGCGGTGTGCTAGCCACGGCAACGTATGAACAATGGGAATGGCCAAAGACTCCTTTGTCGATTCTCCTTGGTCGGACTCATCGCCGATGACAAACTAACAACCCAGGAGCTCAGCGACTGCTGAAACGCCCTACCTTATCCAACGCCATGAACCTCGCTGGAATCACTAAACCTCACGCGCCCCTGAGGAGTCTTCCCAGAGCATTCCGCCCCTACAATAGTACCACATGACGCAGAATGAAGCCGCAAATCGAACATACCTCAGATAGAAACAAGCAGGACGGAAATAACTACGCCAGAGACTTGAAACGGCGCTGGAAAGAAGAAGGAAATGACAAGGTCTACGACGGCACAAGACCGATCATCAGCGACGAGGCGGCACTATATCCAGCGCGGGTTATGTTATAACCCAGCCGCCTGATGTATACAACGCAGTATGCCGGTAGTGAAGCTGCCATATCGTACTCGCACCCAGCAAGCGAGCAGTTGAAACAAGGCACGAATAGCAAGCCGCGAACCAACGGATCCGACGCGGTGAAACATGAAACGGAAGCCTCGAATAGATTGGTTCAGAGTGAACCCATGGTCCTGAGATATAGGCCCCAGGAGAGGAGAGGCACGGAGATGAGTGCTGTATGATCGTCCGAGACGGGAACGCGGTAGATTGCCCTTGCTCGTCCCATGTTGAGCTGGACCATCGATCAGGAGGATCAGGCGAGGGACGAACGACAGCTCACCTCGAAACAGGCTGTCGTACACATGGGCGCCATAACTGATGTGAACCGTGGCTCATGGGCCCTCCGAAGCCAGGTATAGCATTTCATGCGCTTGCCTGGTTTGAAGTTTTTGTTTCTTGTTGTTGATATGAAGATCTCGTTCGTGGACGGAGCGGAAGGTCGTGTGCATAGGATGCCCACCCCATCCAGCCCACCGGGCCACGCCACGCCACCCCCCGTTCTGTTCTTGTCGAGTTCTGAAAAGAGTGAGGCCGTGTTTCATGAGGCCGACTTCAGGTTGATGAGGGCCAGGTGGCGCAGCGATATGCTGAAAGGAGTTGGCTATGTGTTAAGGTTATTGCCTTGGGACATGTCAGTGCTTAGCGACTTTACGTCTAACACTCTATCTGGCCGGCAGCAGATGAAGAGGAGAAGGCTACCAGGTGACATTGGAAGGAGTGGTTACGTCGATCACATCAAGCACGGCGAGACGAAAGTGCATGTTTCGAGGTCATGGGTATTATGATTATTCTCTCTTCTATTTGGGGCAAAATCCGATCCGTCCATTCTCATGCCCCAGGGTATCAATTTCCATCCCGTCCGTGTTCTTGCCATGGACTGTCTCATCTGAAAACAAAGAGAATAGACAAGGAACTCTTGGTCTTCCGTAAGAAACCTCGTGCCGACGCCATGCTAAGTGGTGCAATGATATCAGAAAACAAGAAAAGAAAGCCATCTTATGTACATGCAGTCCGATTTTCGTTTGCCGCTCCAGTTCGCCCAAAAAGAAAGCAAGCTTGTCACATCTTATCATATCATACATCATTTGAAGAAACAAAATAGAAAATCATGAGAAGAGAACTGCTCCGGGTTACTTGCCACCAATAATGTGATCGCCAAGGTATTGCATCTCGCACATCAACTGCGCCAATGCGTTCTCTCTCTCAGCCACCTCGGCGGGAGACTCGAGGCCCTCCAGGTTGGCAAGTGTGCGTTGATCAACCACACTGCGTGATGAAGGCTTTCTCAAGGTCTGCTCCGACTCGTACTCTCCATCCGGTAGGCTATAGCCACTGAAGCCATCCTTAAACGGTGCAGTGTCCATATCCGCATAGTCATCGTAATCAAACTCAGACATGGAAGAGCGACCCTCGCTATAGCAAAAGTTGGATTCCGTTGGCGAGTTAATGGTGGTAGAGATGGTACTGGTCGAAAAATGAGAGCGAGGAAGCTCAGATGCTGGAACCACCAGTCGAAGGGGTTCCGGCATAAGGGGCGATCGTGGAATCTCCGGAAGGGGCTTATCCAACGATGATCGAGAGATGGGTGGAGATGCGCGAGCACTGGAGAAAGGTGGTGGTGAAAGCTTAGTGAACGACTCGCTCAATGAGAAGCGAGACAGTTGGTTGGCGAAGTTCTCGTCATCTTCGAGCTCCTCAGCGATATCGTCTGGAATATCGACGTCCGATGCGTGGTGCGAAGTTGTCTCCGATCGGAAGGACTGCGTAGCAGAGGATCGTTTGGGGGTGGATGGTCGGATCGAAGCCTCGCGGGTCTGTGGAGAAATGTCGGATCGGGTTGCACCAACATGACTGAGGAGGAGAGGGTAGCTAATATTGCAGTCCCCTTCAGTGGTCTTCTCCAACGGTGCAGCACGTCCGCGGTCTGAAGTCTCCAGAGGGGACGGAGCAGATGGTCGTCGAGAAAAGATGCTCTTGGGTGACCATGGTGATTTCTCCGACTTGGGCGACAATGAACGGGTTGAGCGCGTTTTGGCGAGAGAGGTGGTGCTTGCGGGTGCAGGCGAGGTGTTTGATCGCTGGACCATGGCTAGATTTCGTGGCGGGGGTCGTAGACTGAGGAACTTATCCGAAGGATTTAAGGTCTTGATGTGTTCGTTTGCAACTTCGCTCAATGATGCGCTTCGGTATCGAGTAGGCTCAACTTCAACCGGTACATACATATGGTTAACGGGTTGGCCGGGGAGATATGGACAATATGTAGTCGACGGCAGTGATGTATCGTGAAATTCAGTGCCATCATCAAGCTCATACTGGGTAAAAATAAAGTCAGCCTTGTTTCAGTGTTTCGGTTTCAGGTACATGGAGACGTACGTAGTAATAATACGTGCAGCCCATTTTCAACCCTCCAGACCGGCGGGGAACAGCATTGGCACCCTCGCCATCGCAAATGATGTCGTCGAAGGTATAGCACCCCCTCCACTGGTCTCTCGCTCGTCTAATATCCCGCTCCATTGGGTAATGTTTCGTAAAGTTGTCCCACGACCCGATTAGATGGACGGATTGTATAGATGAGGATGTCTGACTGGGGTGGTGTCAGTGATGTGAGACGGCTCAATTAAAGTGATGGTGATATTGTTGATATTGACCACCAAGACAGCCTCCACTGGAAGGATTCGGGGACATCTTATATTTCCCAGCGTGGATCAGCGGCCGATAAGATAGACCTCGCCATGCTCGTAGCGTAATGCTGCTAACGATTGATGACTTCAGATGTTTCGCCCAAGAAAAAACCTTCGTCACGAAGGTTGCTTGGTCGCACAGCCAGAAGACGTCCTGCATGAGAAGTTGGGGTAGGAACTGGGTGTCTGTGGAGGACCAGCACCATTGTTGGCAAAGTGTAAAGCCAGTGCTAATGCCCTTGGCACAATGGCAGCTCTGACGATAACCGATTTTAACTTTGGTAAATGCGCACGACAACTTTGTTTATGCCGGCGAGACAGGTAACCGACCAGCCAGCCAGCCGGCCAGCCATCCAGCAGCTCGGGCATCTCGGTTTAGCTTGTCCAACAGGAAAGCTCGCAACACGGCGGCCCTGGCGCTCACCTGAGCCTATCCTCTTTAGAGACAGTTTCGAGACACTCCCAAGCCAAGATTTAGACTTTTGCTCTTAATGCCCAACGTTGCTCGAGGGCAACCCAAAGGTTTGTTCCTCGGGATTGGGAAGGCTGGATGGCAAGACACACTGGGTTGGGAACGGGATGCGAGGTACGATGTGCAAGCTGGGGGAACTGTTCGATGTAGCACACGTGATGGGGATGAGTGAGGCGGCGATGACAGTTAATGAAACGGAACAGTGACGTACAGCATAAAAGTAAAGAGTGTGGTATCCATGTCGGCGGCTACGTGATCTCAGGACCGGCCCAAGACAACAAGTTACAAAGGAGTGTGCTGGTAAGGAATGGCTGGTAGTCGTCAAGAATAGTAAGTGTTCATCAAATCTTGGGCTGCGGGCTCATTGCATGAGAGGTCGGAAAGCGCGTCGAAATCTGGTTCTCTAGCACGTCGGCCGGCAGCGGGCAAGGAGGCTCGGGGAATAGGTAGGTATGCGCAGATACCAAAGTGTCCTTCTGCAAAGACCACAGTAATGCTTCCAGCGAGGTCTAGATGATTTTGCAAGCCGAAATGATTCCCTGAAGAGCCGAAAACGAGTCCCGGAGTAAGTCTCACGGATCTTTTGCTCCCAAGCTGCCAACCAGATCGAGCGTGGCCGTCGAAGCGGATCCTGCACGGCACGCACAGGATGGTCGAGCCGGAAGAATTCGAGCCAACTTCTTCCTGAGGTGCGTTGAGCGCTAGGTGGTGTTGGGTGGTGCTGAGGCTATACTATGGTACAAATATAGCTCGGGGCGGAAGGTGCGACAGCGGGCATGGGACGGTGCGGCAGTTGAGGTTGGTACGAAAGTCAGGACGCCGGCCGCAGAAGGTTATGCACTCCCAAGGGAACAAGGCGAGCTGGAGTCAAAAGTCAGACGTCTGTGGGCTGCCCAGCAATGATCATGCAGAGGCAGCAGCAGCAGCAGCAGAGCAGAACTTTATGAAGCTGGAATCCAGACGGGTTTGGGGCAGGAAATGAGGTGGAGCTGTAAGGCAAGGAACTTCCGACGAAGGCCACTATTGTTCACTAGCACGATGGGTCGAGGGCGCCGAGCTGCTGAAGTCTGTGAGGCCGAGAGCGCGGGCTCTCGATAGGTTCGCCAGCGGATTAGAATTTGGCCTTTTAAGTTGGCCCAAACAAGTTTGGAGAGGGCCGTCTCGAAGTCGAGCAAAGGTTTATGCGTGGGGACGAAGCTTGAGCTCGGTGCGAGGGTACGAGGCAAGGTCGTTTGGAGAGCGTGGCAGCATACGAACTTAAGTACGTGCTGGACGCTGGAGGCACGCAATGGAGTGCATGAGGCCAGCTCGAGCATCCTCATCAGAATAGCGATGCTTCATGCATGCACCGCAATGAGTTCGCAGCACCACCCCAACCAGCGCATGGTGGCTATGGCGCATTCATTTGGAGGAGAAGAGGCCTGCGAAAGTAAGCTTAGTCCGAGTCGAGGCCGAAAGCAGCCGCTCTCGAAGGAACTGGTGGCCCGCAAAGAAGCAACGACGCGTGAAGAGCCCGCCATTGGATCGGTGCTGCGGCGTCGCTTACCGTCAGATGCTCAGCCGTTTCATGTGTAGCGACCTTCACGCCGGCAGGGAAGAGGGTCGATCAATCACTCACTCAATCGCAGGCCCTGGTCTCCTGTTCTTCCGGGCGGCAAGTGTTGGGTACGTCGACCTGTTGGGTTGGTCCCATCATCATCATCATCATCATCATCATCATCATCATCATCATCATCATCATGTCACTGAGCACCTTCAATCTGTGAACCGCCATACTTGCTTGCTTGCTTGCGTGCTAAGGACCTCGGCGCAGACTTGGCCGGAAAGAGGACCCTGCAATTTCCAACGGCCGCACTACAGCTGCCGCTACAGCTGAAAACCTGCATGTGGGGTCGTCCAACCCGTGCGATGTGATGTGATATGATGAGATCTGATCGTGCACCAGAGAACGACGCAAGCTGGAAATTGGCCCTTTTCAGCCTCGTCCCGGAGCCGGAGCCGCGAACCCCCTGAGCTCGTCGCGATGGTCCCATTGTATATTGTACACTGCACGCTGCTCGGCCATCAGCCAAGTGGAGGCAAAGTGAGGACTGCACCGGTTCGTTGCCGTCCGCCATTCATTTCCAATCCCGTTTGGTCCCCATCCACCCCCTGATCAGAGCCTGCCTGCAAGCGACGAGCTTTCTTTTTTTTTTCGCACGGGGATTTTGGGATCTCAGGCCCACCATACAGATTGGGTTCGCAATAAGAGATGCCGGGAGGAAATGAACGGCAGGTTCTGCGCGTCTCCTCCCGTACAGAGGGTGCAACGCGACTCACTTCACCCTCCCACGGTATACTCCCATCCAATTTTGGACATGTTCGCGGGCGTCGCGGGCGTCGAGGGCGCGTTGGTTTCGCGAGCCAGCTCCATGTGTACAGTGTACAGTGGTGGTTCGCGGTCCAGAGCAAGGGACCGAGAACATCAGCATCCCAAGGAACCATTCCCCCAAGCGGGACCAACCGACGAACATGGCACCACCCATCCCATACCATCGCACCCAATAATCTCCCATCCAGGTCGCGTCTTCATTCACGGCCAGCCAGTCGATGCTGTGTACCTGACCCTGCTTGGCTCTTGCGGCTGAGATGAAAGGGTCAATCAATCTTGCTAACTTTGCGCGGGACAATGCTTCTCGCGAACCGTCTTCGCCCCTTCCGCCGCCCAAGACGAGAAGATCGAGAGCCGTAGAGAGGTACAGGGCTCCCCTCCTTGCCGACGACCTTCATTCATCAACTTCCACCGCTTTGACTTTCTACTGCCTCTGAATCTGCCTTCCAACCATCCCTGGCCTTACATTCTCACCTGAGCACCTCCGGGCTTGCCGAGTGAAGAGTCCTTCGCAGGGCCATCACCGGACAAGCCCGGCACAGCGTCTGCACCATGAATTTACAGCTCCTGTATTGTACACACTTCTGTTGAGCAGATCGCGTCCCACAAAACACCCCCCGGTTTGAACTTGTTCACCGTACGGTCCCGCACGTGCTGCCTTTTGAGATCAGAGCCATATGTGAGACGTGCTTCTGCCAGGCTCCGGCGTGACAGCGGCGATACCTGGCTGTCGCCCTTTGGCCTCGGTGCTCCTGCCTGATATTACCACTGCATCCTATTCAAAAACAATTATTGTCAGATCCGACTCGAAATCCGGGGTGTCTCATTCGCGGTCCACCCCCTGGGAGGTAAGACGCTTTGCTCGCACAGGGCAGCGGTTTTCGCAAGGCCATGGCCTGTAGTTCGGCTGCAGCACATTCATTGTACGTTCGAACTGGTGGTCGATGCTGGCCATAACACCTCGCAAGAAAGTCATGCCTATGATTCGCTCCCATGTGACTGAAAAGCAGCCTGCTGAGGATTTTCCTCGGTGCTCGCAAGAAACTTCTCTTGTGGTTTGTTGCTAGCTGGACGAGGACGTCTGGTTGTGGTCATCCAGACCTTACCTCGCAACTGAAAACCCGTTCATCCATACATCAAACCCTTTGCACCTGATCGGTTGAGCCATGATGCAATGGTCACTGGTTATTCTGGGTCCGAGGCTCCTGCAAAGCTCTTGCTTTCCATATTTCGCGCAACTTCTCAACGTCTTATGCATCGGCCGATAAGTTTTCTACAATGCCCATTTCTCAAGTCGCCGTGAAGGCATTCGAGACCGGTTAGTGGTGGGCCAAGGCGTCTTGTTGATTTTGACTTTCGGTTTTGCCAGAATGTAGAAATCAATCCGAAGGTTTTAACAGATCTCGTATTCGGCCAACTCAAATACTATTTTCCTTCTTCATCACTCTTCTACAACACCTTTTATTTGGCATTACAAGTGGATTAAATCTCTCTTTGCTTGAATTCCTGAACACTGGTACAATGATGTAAGCCTTGGAGAGAAAAGCAGATTACGACCGCCAAAGAAACAAGCTCGAGAGGTCCTCCTTTCTCCCCACAGCGAACAAGAACTCTAAGTTCCTTCTCAGTCACTAGGGCATTTGCTAGCTAGAAATAATGAGCTGTCTCTTCATACCGAAGCTCGGGACTGGTGGTTCTAAAGATGACAGTGGGTGACTGACGAGGGTACTGCGGACAAGTCTGCCAAGAGCGCCTATTCACGGGACCGCTTGTTCCTTTTCCATGTATTACTAGGTACGTGTGTTTCTTAGGTCACCAAAAGAGGAATAGCAATAAAGACTGTTTGCTATAGATATCAAGTACATACTTGATCCAGTCAAACCCATAGCTCCAAATGGTCACAAATCCCGCTTGGCAAATATAGCGGTATTCCTCTTTCATCGAAAAAGCAGCCCCTAGCTCCCAACAGCGAACTCAAAAGCATATGCGGTTACCACGTCCGTCTGGAAGATAGGAAATGTGACACTGTCCCCTGTATAATCATGGCCATAATAACCCAAGTCTGTCGGGCCGTCAACCTCACCAAAGTGATCGTTCCAAGTAAAGCCCCAAGTATGGATGTCCAGGGTACCACTCGTAGGTAGACCGACAGCGGATAGGTCGTTGATCGTTACCTGCCAGGTTCCGTTCTGAATACGGACGCCGGTCAACACTCGCACCAGATCCGTCCCAACCGTGGCGTAAGTATCAAGCAAGAGATCGTCCGAGGGTGTGCTTCCGACACGATGACCAGTCATGTTGAGGTTATAATACTTGTAGACTTGGTAATCGCCGTTTGGGTAGTACCCAGTTCCTGTTGCGTCTGAGGTGTTCGATTTGCCCAAGAGCGAGGCCAGGAAGTCATGGAGTTGCCATCCCGAGAGCCAATTTCCTCGAAGGCCAACCGCATCGACTCGTTCTAGCTGAGCAATCCACCAGGCTGAGCCGGCCGGCACTTGCTCCGGATACGTTGAGTATTCATCGATGTTGATCGGCTTAACGGGTAGGTCGTAGGCGTTCAGGAGGTCGTACAGTCCAGCCTGGGCAGAAAGCATATCGCCCCCTCCACCTTCCATATGCCACACCCACTCATCGGGTATCGTACCATTCTGAGATACGAAGCTCATAAAGTTCACCCACCATGTGCTACTCAGCGAAGGCTCCTCAGCAGCCGCCGGCCCAATCAACGGGACATCTGGCCACTCAGCTCTCAAGCGTGGGTATGTTCTTCCCCACATCTCCAGATATTGGCTCTGAGTACGCGTTCCCCAAAAAAAGGACAGGTCCGGCTCATTCCAGATATCGATGGAAAGTCCAGCAGTGGCGTTGTTGGCATTCATGTCCGAAATCCATTGAGTGAGGTAGTCGTCCCAACTTGTCCAGTCTCCATCGTCTCCTGGATAAGGAGCGGTGGAATTCTGGGTTCCATCCGCGCCCCAAAGATCATGGATGAGGAAGATGAAAGAGGCACCATATTTGCGGGTGGTGTGATAGTTGGAGAGTGCTGACGCAAATCGGACCTGGCACGTCTTTAGCAGCTATGCATGCCGGCTCAGTTGAGTAGAAATACCTTGTATTCGTCCAGGCCCCAAATCCACCCTCTACCAGGTGCAGCCACTTGCGCACCACCCGCTCGGGCATAGTTGAATCCCATGTCAGTATAGAACGCATCTGGGATCTGATCAGGCGTATCGGGAATGCCATAAAGGATTCCTGATGCCAGGTGACCAGGAGTACCCGTGTCGTTGCTCAACGTGACCGTGGATGTACCTAGTACAGTCTGTCTTGCTTGCCGAAGAGCTTGTGGATGCGCCACCGCAGCAGCAGTGAACAAGAGAGGTAGGAATGAATGCATGGCTGAAAAAACAAGTATGAAATCGACTTGACAGGTTGAGGAGGCGTCATGATTGAGTATAGCTAAAGCCTCGTTATATACTCCCAGCGGAGATCAGAAAGAATGTGGAGGGAATTATCGTCATAGTTCTCCGTCCGTCGGCAGTACGTTGATACCCCTTCTCCACACCCCAGGTTCTATACACGCCCCAATCATCGTGGGGGAGAGGTGGGCAGCCTTGCACGAATCCTGTCACGGGAGCCATCGTATGCAGGTCCAAAGTCGTATTTGAGTCGTGCTGGGACGGTGGCAGTTGTCGCGGTAATGGAATCCGAGAAGTAGGATAAATTCTGGATGACGGCTCGAAGTTGACCGGTGGAATAAGTATTTAGCCGAATGCAGTTCCGTCGTTCGAGCTCCGGTGGGTTGTCTCTCCGTCTTCTTTTCTGGCTTATTATCGCCGAATTGGCGCTAATAGCCAGCTCTTGTCTTGGCTTTGGACTTTTCTTTTCTTTTCTTTTCTTTTCTTTTTCTTTGTATTGAATCATGCAAGTTGTCCCATTATTGACTTGCTGCTGAGCTCCTGCTGCAAGCTTCTGATGTGCTCTCAGAATGGGTTCTCATCGCTACTTCACTCTCTCAAGAATATATTCATTCGGCTTGAACCTTGCCTTCTCTTGCCACAGTCACACAATTATTTGATTCTCGCACGTTTAATTCATCGGTATGCATGTGTTGTAGGTTCTAAATAAGGTCCGCAGTCTTTTGATCAAGAGATCATACCTAAGCACATCTTTCTAAGAGGACTTTATTCAAAATTTGTTGTCGTTGGCCTAGATCCTACTTATCATATGTCTTTAATCTCTGTTTTTGCAAAATCGAAGCATTTGCCTTTCATAAGTATCTATCTCTTATGGGCAACATGTTACACTCCCGTAGACCCCTCGCAAGCAAGTGCGCCACCTTTTGAGTTCTGCATCATGGAAGGTGCTTCTCATAAAGCTATTTCCTGGTTATTGCTTATGACAGAAGAGTATATTACAGTCATTTTATGCTCCATATATTTATATCTTCTTACGCAGTCCAACTCGCATATGACCCTTTCCCCCTCTGTTACTACGGAGATAATAGGGGATGAAATTCAACTCTGCAACGCTTGGCTGTTCCTTCGTTGTAATGCAAGCAACGGGCAAATCTGGAGATGCTGTCCCATCAATAGCCAGGAAGGAAGCGGCATTGTGTGCAGTTAGTGCAACATATGGCTCTCCAAGCTCGTCGTCAGTGACAAGGCGCTCAGAAATAGTGCTTGCCGGGTCGAAGTGGAGAGTCTGTCAAGTTCGGGTCAGCACACTATGGATTCCATATACTACATGTACATCATACCTTGAAGTGGTCTTGGACCCAGGGGTTATCAGCATCTTCAACGCAGTAAATGATCGGTCCACGAGCAAGTGCTACGACATTCTGGTTGGTGTAAGGATGTGGTGAAATGATTCGGGTCTTCATAGGGAAGCTGATTCGAAAGCATGGGTTCTTCTTCAGCCAATCCGAAGGAATGGTTAGATAACCTTTCTTCAGCTCAACTTGATCAAGCTTTGGAGAAATCTGCGACCCCATTAGCATGCATATATTGCTAGTCTTCGTGTCATCCATGTTTACCTTCCACTCTTTTGCCCAACCAGGAATATGTAATCTGATAGTTGCGGTTACTGCTTCCGGACATTTGAGTTTGAAATCAATGTCACTTTCCCAAGGCCAGTTGGACTTTTGCTCGAGCTCAACTTTACTCTCGCCAATGGATACTGTCGTCGTCGCAGCGCTGTACATGTGCACGTCAAACTCCGCAGATTTTTTGTCTTCGTCTACTTTAGACGTCCAAAGATAGCCTCCAATGTACCCTAGAAGTCTGGTGACGTTGGGTGGACAACAAGCACACGTGAACCATTCAGCTCGCTTCGACAAGTCAGTATCAGTGGAAGCAAGCTGGTTAACATAAGTGAATTGCTCTCCACTGGTAGACATGCCGGTCAGGACTGCATTGTAGAAACACAGCTCCAAGATATCACTATAGTGTCCATCCAGATCCAGCTATCCAAGTTAGTAAGACAAACACAGAAACTGGAAAGGGTGTGGTAGAACTTGAGTCAGTGGATCACCAATATTCTCGGTAGCGCTGAAACTGAATTCTGATCATTCTTACCTGGAGGAGTCTCTCGGCCATCATCATCACTCCAATAGCAGCACAAGTCTCGGCATAACAACCACCCTCGTCAGTGCCTTGGGGCAGGAAATAATCAATGCCAAACCCCTCAAACTGCTTGATGGCTCCAATTCCTCCAGTCAAATACATCTTCTTCTCAACCATATTTGACCATAGACGGCTTATGGCTGTCCTCAATGGTGCTTCAGGCTTTTGGTTCTTTAACCGAGCAAGATCTGCTGCGGCCGTGAGCAGATACATCGCTCTGACCGAATGTCCTTCAATGGTATCTTGCTCCACGATGGGCTCATGCGCTTGCTGATAACTGTTTGAATTAGCCGCCAGAAATCTCACTATGGACGTATCAATCAATACCTGTATGCGTTCTTCTTTGGGTAGTAAGCAGGCGTCTCATGCTCCCCTTCTCCACGTGCGGCGGCCTCAACCTCGTAATAATGACGCCCATCTTGACCTGTGGGGTTTCCACGCTCATCCAAGAAATACTTGGCAAGGTCAAAGTGCTTAGGATCCTTTGTTACATTGTATAGTCGTAAAAGAGCAAGCTCTATCTCAGGATGACCTGGATAGCCATGCTTCTGGTCTGCACCGGGCCCGAAAGTCTTACATAGTAAGTCTACGTACTTCAGAATTGGTTCCAAGAGCAGATCATTCTTGTAATACTGATGATGTGCAAGAGCAGCTTCAATGAGATGTCCCGCATTATATCTGGAAGTCACATGAGTTCAACCATCGGTGGAGCATAGAAGGAAGCTTACAGCTCATGAAGATCTCTCAAATTCGAAAATCTACCCTTTGGATCAACTAAAGTGAAGTGGATGTTCAAATAGCCATCATCTTTCTGCGCCGAACGGATCATCTCAGTCAGCTCTTTAATTGCAGCATCAATTTCTTCGTTCTTCTTCCAGCTCAAGAAATAACAGGCTCCTTCGATCCATTTGGCAACATCAGAATCCCAAAAGAGATGATTGGGTACAGGCCAAACATCTGGAGGGTCGTCGTAGGTTTTGTGCCATTTCAATTTGAAGGCATCATATCGACCAGTCTCCTTCAGCACTTTCAGTTGATACAACAGCGTTTTCGAGTAAACGGTCTCCCGTTTCCGGTCAATGAGACTTGGTGAAGAGAAAGTGGTGTTCTGGAAAGACGTCTGCGGGTATGCCATGATGACTGATTATCTTTCAATCTTGAAGGACAATCCGGAAGACTTAATGATTTAAAAGGGAGGAAAGGTACAGTAAGTCCAGCCCTTGTGACGCCATGATACACGACTCGTGAGCTAAAGCGCTCTGGTGGCTACAGAAGTGGGATGCTTACAGTTGTGCGCTGTGCAGCCAGCAATACTGCTCCGGTGGGGAAGAGCGATCTACCTGAAAGCCGCCTCGGACCCCGCAATACCGCAGACCTCACCCACCGGAGCGTTGCGGGGTTTAAGCGAGCAAGGGTTAGCTGGACTAAGTCGGGCTGCATCCCTCTCGATCGTACCTTTTGGATCGGTGGCGGTTCAAATTTACTAATTTTCCTTGCAACTCAGAATTCTCGTCATAAGCTTTTTCTGCACTTCATCCCTCCGATTGATAGCTTTATAGCTCTCATGCTACAATATGGTATGGTTGCCTCGGGCGTTGTGAACACTCTGAATCGGTACCTTTCACTGTCCTGTCAAGTTTCCTTTGGCGTTTTGGGGGGTTTACTTTACATAAAAAATAAAGTCGCTTTGGTCAACCAAAGTAGTGGTACATAGTGGAGAAGCTTGCTAATTTAATAATACAGAACGCTATGTACTTCAAATTGTTTCTCCATCTGCATAGCGGAAACCATGCCTCATCTCCAAAGTAACCCCACAACGGTCTGGAAACTTAGCAGATTCTACGAAACCAAGTTCTGCTTTGCGGATTTCTGGGTGTATGTTTAGGTTACGATACTGAGGGGATGACAGTTGTCCTTGCGGGCAATCAGCTCATTAAGTACCACAATAACGAGTTCACTAAAAGCGGAATGATTGCGATATTACCTTGGGCAACTACTCATATATACTCCCTCCGTATCTGCCTTTATTGGAATGTGCAATATTGCAGGAATTCACCTCTTGTTGGAACTTGAGAAAATGTAGGAGCCACATGTTGAGGAAACCATCCGACGACGACTACATCCGACAAGAATTCGGCCTATTACCCATTGTCTCTTGATATTGCAAGCCGCGCAGAGGAGAATGTCGAGGATTACTTGCCAGCTCAGGCAGTGCGCAGCCGCTTGGATTATGGTCTTTCCGCCAAGGCAGCTATACCGGTCCCTTGGCTGGGTTCAAGGCCTCGTTTCAACTGGCCATTATTGCGGTCAATACTTCACTGTTAACCTCTTGGTACGAGTGTTACTTCTTAACGTCGGGTTTCGCGACCCAAGTTCTCGATTTGCCCATACTAGCATGATTAACTACTGCATATCTTGCTCATAGCAATAAGTAGCTGCTACAGTATCTATGTCTTTCACCATTAAATTCCCCTGTTGCTAGTTCGGCGATTCGCTTGCTTCAACTATTGCTTTAGGGGTCTCCGGCGAGAGCTCAGATGCTAGGCTTCTGGGTTATCCCTACTGTGTGAGACCATTGGTCTACTGACTTTGACTTGTCCTATGCTAGACTCACTAGTGAATTTGATAGATGAAGTTATTGGCTTTTATATAGTTCAACACTCTGTGTTTTGTGGGTCAACATCAGCTGCGAGGTATTTCATGTATGTTTGTGCGTAGGTTTATCACAGTTCGATTCTGGAAGAAGTAGACTACGGAAATGCTATGAGGTAGTTGAATACTTTTGAATAATATCCAGATTTTGAGGTTTAGCTTGCGAATGACTGTGATTTGAATATCGTAGCTACCTAAGGTAGGATCCAGATTCCACAGTCCCTTGAATTGCATCTAGTTCTCTGGAAGGGAAATGTGCCTCGAAATAAGGGTTAGAGTTTTAGGAATATATGTTTTGTTCCCAGCCTGCGCAGCAATAACCAGGCCTTCGGTCAGAAGTAAACATTTTCAAACTCATTCTCCATTGCTCGAAAAGAATTGTAATCTAACAGATAAAGGCAAGAATAATAACACCGCAGTATTGTTTTGTCACGTGGCTGCCCGACATGACCGGCTAAAGGGAACCCATAAGCTTCCCCACATCCCCAGCTTTTTATCTCTCGCCCTCGGTGTAATGCATGATCCCTCATACCGCCGTCCAAAGTCTGAGGTCGGACAAGCAAGAATGATGCCATGGATCAACAGGACTTGACTGACGTCTCTTCGGTCCATTCGAGCTTCGCATCTGCAGGAGCCTTGCATGGCGTTGGCGACGATGTTGGACAATCGGATGCCGGTAATGTCACGAGGGGTTCATTTACATATGCCTACTGACTCTCGATTAGCTCAAGTCCCGCGGGCTACTCTTCCTAAGCGGTTTGAATGCTCATTATGCCAGCAAAAGTTCAGTCGGGTTGAACATCTGACTCGGCATTCCCGCAGTCATGCAAAAGAGCGGTCCCTAAAGTGTGGCTATTGCAGGAAGGGCTTTTACAGGATGTGAATCCCTGCTGATCCAAATTAGAAAATCATCAAAGTACTGATGTTTTGATATAGTGATGCTCTTCGCCGCCACGAGCTGATACATAGGGAACCGGGAAGAAGCTCTCTTGGCAAGGGAGCCAGAGCCTGCACTGCATGTGCCCAAGCTAGGAGGAAGTGCTCGAGCGAACGGCCTTGCCTGGGATGTCAAAAACGGTCCCTGGAATGTGTTTATCTTCGGCAAAATGATGCCAACTCGGGTAACCAGAGCATAGAGTCTATGGACTCACCCCAGGCTGGAGACAATCCTGCTCGTGGTATGACAGCGGCTACTGCTTTCAGTGACATTACTCCTCCGATGGGACAACCGAACACCTCTTCTCCAGAAGAATTCCTCATGAATCCAGAAGGCAATCTCCAACCCATTTCAGCGCACCAAGGATTACAGAATGCCTCAGAGCATATTCCTGTATGGTATCAAAGCAGTCTCTCTGCCTTGAATTGGTTGCCAGATGACTACCTTCCGGAGTTTGCTCAAGAGGCACATAATGGGTTTAGGATGTTCAGTCAAACTACATCACCCATCAATCAGAATCACGCAAGTCATTTAGAATACTCCCCCTTAGGCTCAGGAGAGCAGGGACAACACCAAGTCTTCCAATCCAATGCAGCCTTAGCTTCGCCCTCCAATGCTAGCGGACTAGAATCCTCAAGCCCCGATTCTCATGGGGTAGCAAAGGCAGCTGGCAGGTATTATGTCGATGGAGATGGAGCGAGATTACCCCATATTGGTGGTCGCCGTGCAAAAGGGACAAGCCAGACTGTGGATTCTCTAACTCCTCGGTCGTTTGCAGCACCCGAGGTTCAAAGTGGCTTTGAATTCCCCAATGCCGACCCTGAATTTGGAGAGGACTTCGGTACTTCGAGGACTCGTCTAAAATTGATTGGCCACGATTCTTACCTTACTCTCCATACCTGGTTTGAACAATCATGCTTAACGTCTTCCTATTATTCCTCCTATCGGACTGCAACGTTCCCATCACTACAGTCGATTAGTTACTTTGTTGAATGCTATATGGATTACTTTCAACCCATTCTGCCGTTTATTCATCCAGCAACGTTCAGTGTGCAGACCTCTCACTGGCTGCTTGTGCTGGCTATGGCTGCAATTGGCAGTCATTATGTTGAATTGGAAGACGCCGACTCATATATTATAGGTCTTCATGAGTTCTTGCGACGAGTTATGAATACCTTGGTAAGTAATACCCCTTGTGGCTCTTTAATTAATTGTTTATCACCGTCTTATCTAGCATTCACAGATCAAACTCTGTGGATGCTCTTAGGCTTCACTGTAGCACTTGTGCTAATTTACGTTGTAGGAGGAAAAGGAAGAAAGTTGCGGCCTAAGTCCGTTGGAGCTTGTGCAAGTACAGATGTTAAATAGTGTAGGAATGATGTATTGCGGTGACGATCGATTAATGAAGCTTGCGAAAAGTCAGCATCAGAAACTGGTTCGGTTTTGCAGGAATGAATGGCTGGCATCTGAAGCTCCAGAAAGCGAACTCATGAGTATCGATGAGTCATCCCATGCTTGGACATTGTGGCGTGACACAGAGGCTAGACGCCGAACTGGTTATAGCATCTGGGTAGGGATACCCCAAGCTTCTATATGGTTTGCTGCTAATGTAACATTTCATTCCAGCTCCTCGATTGCATGTGGGCATTTCATTTTGACATGCGGCCTTCGTTATCGCTACAAGATGCGAAGGCTCCTGTTCCATGTCAGGAAGTACTTTGGGAAGCACAGAATGCAAGAGAGTGGCATCAGTTATACAGCTGCTCTTCCGGTAGGTTTTGTACTAATCCGGCACGTTTTGTAGAATCTCTACTCATTCAGAAATAGCTAGTCCGTCTTTGCACTCAGCAATTCAGCTTGTTTACGTAGAAAAGAGATTACAGCCTTCGATGGGGGAGTTTTCTCGAGTTCTCCTTATCCATGCCCTTTTCAGAAGGACCTGGGAGGTTGAGGATTACTTTAGACAACCTCTTACATTTTGGAACCCTACTGCCGAAAGAGAAGATATTAGTGGTCTGGAGTCCGAAGCCCCTGTCTGGCTTCCAGGTATTTCTACCTATTCGAAATGGCGAAATTCTGCCTGTGATAGCCTTGATATTCTTCACTGGCACGCCAATAGTGTCATAGGAGCTGCATCAGGGATGGAACATACGACAGTACTACATCTTCACCTTGCTCGGGTAATTCTTCTTACTCCTTTCAAACTCATTGTCAACCTTGCCCTTTTCAAGGTGGGAGAGAAGTCTGCCGCGAGTGAATTAGAGATCACGAACCATAGAAAGGATATCCAGCGTTGGGCTACGGAAGATCAGTACAAGGCTCGACTCGCAATGATACATGCCGGCGTGCTTTTCTGGCATGTACGCCGCTATTCTGCAGATGGGTTTTACGAACCATCCTCGGTCTTCCTTGCTACGCTCGCTCTCTGGGCATATGGAACCTTTGCAGAACATACTTCAACTGCAGCCAATGAGCGAGAATCTACGCCCGAAGACCTTGATGCAGAGCAATTTCCTACATCCATGCAGCTGGATAGGCCTGCTGATGATGAGTTGGTACAGTTATTTGTGAAAAGGGGCGCGGTCATGAGGGCGAACATAACTGGAGTGGGGAACCTCTGTAGTGCGAAGGGACCTGGACGTGTTTTATTGGAAGGCCGTAAGCTCCTGGTAGGGTTGAAGAGCTGGGGGTATAGTAGAAGAGCGCTCAGCATCTTGACGCTATTGGAGCAGCAGTGTCGAGAGAGCACCTCGGAGAGAAGTACAACGAAGAACCTTCGGTGAGGCATCACGGCCTTATACAGGCGATGGATTTTAGCAACGATATTTTCAAATCAGGATTCTAGACTATAATACCATAAATAATCCATGCTCTACTCATCAAAGTAATTGGGTAATCATGGCAAGTTGACTTCGACGTCACGATCTTTTGGTGACGACCTCGATCGTCGTGGTAACAACCCATCATAATATTGAAATAAAGGGCTTTTTAGGAGTAGAGGACCATCGCCTATGCAGCTCAGGTGATCTATCTTCACGCCCTTCTATACCATCAATCTAATCACTTTCGAATCTGTTCGCCATTGGGGCAGACTAATACTTCATAGCTATTTCGCTGATCCGTCGTGACGGCCAACACTACCCGAGGCGCCTTACCTTACAACCCTCCATCCCTCCATAGTTTCTGGGCCCGCTTGTAAGCGAAGCTTAACTTAACTATTCAGCACAGGGTCAAGCAATCGAAGCTGAGTAAGTGTCGCTGGAAAGGGACGACACGGATTTCATTTATTGCAAGCCAGTTATAATTAAGGGCGTCGTGTTTGCCAACGGTGTTCAGAGATTTGTCACGAGGCTCTCACCTACCTTCAAAGCTCAGATGCTTTCGCACCCCTCCAAATCTTGATCATCGACGCGACTACGCGACTTCTCACACCAGCCTGCGCTGCTCCAGTGACCTCAATCAACCATTGCAATATCTCACCTGCACCCACGACACCCGCCTTCTGCGCACACGCCCCGGGACCCTGCATTCAAAATGGCCGACATGGATATCGAGATGGACATCGATGTGGGGATTGTCGACGATATGGCCGTCCAAGATGTGGAGATCCTGGTTTGTGGACGCCGCCCACCAAGATATCACCGGGGCTTCAACTGATCAATCCTATCTAGCAGGCAGAGCCAGAAGTCCAACTCGACGGTCAGGCACCCAACGACACCTCAAGCCCTGATAATCTGCAGCCTGCGCCAGAGAAGGTCCACGTCCGCGGGCTCGATAACCTTACCACCAAGGACATCAAAGACTTTGCTTCAGAGTACTTCAGCGCTGGCCGGGTCGAACGCGTCGAGTGGATTGATGACAGTAGCGCAAACATAATCTATGAGAACCCGGAAGTCGCACGCGAGGCCTTGATCGCATTCTCTGCACAAGAGCTTTCCGATGCCTCTCTACTACCTCTTCTCCAAACCATTCCAGCAAAGCCGCTATCACAACATCCGCAGACGAACTTAGAAATACGCCTCGCTGTACTGGGGGATCGCAAGCAAGCAGGCGCAAGAGAGCGCAGCAGGTTTTATCTCTTCAACCCCGAACACGACCCAGCTGAGCGACGGAAGAGAGCACCAGGAAGGAAGGGGGGAAACAGCTATCGTGATAGGGATGATGGCGGATACAGGAGTCAGCGATATGATGATTATGAGCAGCGTCGGAGACAAGATGGGGATCGCAATGCCGGATTTAATGCCTCCTTATATGACGATGACGACGCAGCGCTCGCCAGTAGAGCGGATAGGAGGAACGATAGACGTGGATCTGCATCATCGGGGAGCGACTCAAGAGGTCGAGACTCTCGCCGAGTGAAATCCCGTGGGTCTGCCGGCAAAGAATTGTTCCCGGACAGAAGTGACCGTGGTCGACTGCTTCGGGATAGAAGTGCATCTCCAGCACGGGATAGTGCTGCCGAGCGCAACCGGGAGAAGGCTCGAATAATCAAGGGCCGGCTAAGAGAGACTGATGCGGAACCAAAGGAGCTCTTTCCTTCGAAGACTGCTACTCAACGTTCCGGCGCCTTTGATATTACGGATGATACCGCAGACTTGTTTGCCAAAAAAATGCCTGTTCCATTTACTGATGGAAATTCTGATGGCCGCCTAAACCGAGGCAGTTCACTTGCATCTAGGATCACATCGAACGATCTTGCAAGCCGGATCACCACGCGTGGGGAGGAGGGAGATGTTCTTAACATACGAGGAACTGCAAAGGTGCCGACGGGTCCAGGATTTGCTATCAAAGGCACGGCCGATGTCAGAGAGCTCTTCCCAGCCAAGAACAATTCAGGTAAAGAATTATTTGGAGACAAACTTGAGGGTAGGGGTGGACGGCGACAGCGAGCAGAAGACCTGTTCCGTTGAAGATGCGTGTCTAGGCATGATCAGAGGAGATCTTGTGAGATGATACCACCATTCATTCAATATATATGGGAAGGATAGCTAGCATGCAACGGAAAATATTACAGCCGGCGTTGGAGGATTGGCAAAGATACCACAGCATTACTTTATAGAAGTCTCCAATATGGATAAAAGCACGTGTATGCACCTTTACAAGGACTAAAGCGGAAACCTGGATATCATGTGATTGAGTGTACTGCTTCTCAATCAGCTCGAAGGCATGTCTTTTGGGTGTTTGAGTTACAGCTTTCCAATTTCAGTGGCTTGGCTTTCGAAGGCACCATGTCGCGACTTTCACGGAGAGCAAATGGCGACCTTATCGTCCACCACTGCAGCAGCATCTAGACTGGTCAGGCCTGTTCATGTTTTCGTGATTGGCCTGCGGAAGCTTTCCCCCGCCGCCTGAGCGTTGAGCTTGCATTCAGGGCGCCTAGGTGCAGCCGCGTTCGCATCAATACCACAAGTATATATGCAGGAGTGGGAGAGCGGTTCTGGTCCTCTGGCTTGCCGTTACTGTTTCCTTCTTCTCCTCTTTCCCCTTCTATGCTGTGCTTTGATGTCCCTCTCATCATACCCAGGGCCATTTGGTATCGTCGCCACTCTCGCTTGACTGTCCGGGTAGTGCTACGCTCAAGGGCATTATAGATTTGTCGAATCAAAATGGTAGAATTTCATAATTGCGTCTCATCGTTGCTTAATGCCTTTGCACACGGGATAGGGATCATCAAGGTCCAGCGGCGAAGACGGAAAGAAGAACGGACCGCTATAGACTCGGATCAAAAGAGCGCAGAGACGAAACTAAGCAAGTCGTTGAAGAGGAGCAGGCTGCACGTCAACAATGCTTATGACCGTGACCTCTCCCGTCATGGTCAGAAATTTGCCGTTGGTGATGGTGAGCTCTATCTGACTGTTCAAAAACAAAAGACTAAGGCTGTGGCTAGTCGAAGCACATTCTGCGCTCTCTGCAATCCTCTTTCGGCTCAATGCTGGCTTTGTGTCCGTTATTGAGCGCTTCAGTCGGGGCAGGAGCTCTCCGGCAGATTACCAGGCTCTTGTCAACCTCTCTGTTGCATCTCGTATTGAAGCTATCCAGGCATTTGAGCAGTTGTCACAGAGACTGTCCAAATCGTCGCTTGACCTGGTGCCCGCAAATAACCAGAGCACCAGCCCTTCACGCCATCGGGGGGGTCACAAGAGAAAAGACAGAAAAGACTCTTCTACCGCTTCATTCTCATCCAGAAATGCTCGGTCCAAGAGTGCGCCTGAATTGTCACTGACCGCTTTGGGACCAGCAACTACGGAAGGCTGGGTTCGTTCAAAACCCGGAAGGAAATGCCGCTCGGCCTCCATCACAAAGGTCGCATCGTCGACTTCTTCGTCTCCCAAGAGAACAGGCCATAGAGCTCGGCCAGCGCCTCCAGCTCGAGCACACACTACACCAGCAGCTCCCCAAAAGACCATCATGCCTGCCGTGCCGCCTCCGCAAGCACCATCACCGACTTCGAAAGCGAGACCTGGAGATCGAAAATCATTCATGTCTTTTGCTTCTGGCAGCACGAAGATCGGCGAAATCCCAGAACGCAAGTGGCTGCGGCCGTCGATGTTCGAGGCTGAGACGATTCAATTCCCGGTCACGGCCTATTATCCCATGCAGCCATATCACGAGCCTGAAAAGCCACGATCTCGGCTTATGAAATTGTTTAGGAGATGAGGATGCAAATGTATTTAAGATTGGCGTTATTGATTAGGCGGTTGTCTCGGGCTGGGAATTTTTATGATTATGACGATAATGACTGGGGGTTACCTGGGGTTTTGCTATACTTGTTTTCCGGGCCGGTGGGGGGGGATGTTCGAACGGCTTGATTTCAGAAGCCGCAACTAATGATCGTAGCAGAGAATTGTAAGGATAAGACCCCTGAATGATGCCGAAAAATAAAGATTGAACCATATACAACATCATCCATACAAGCGTGGGCATCGATACATTTGGACAAGCGGGGCAATCCGTGAACCGAGCCAACGTACCTGCCGTATTCAGTGAAAGGCAGAATGCGAAAAGCTTGGATGATGCGACTCCGATCCTGACTACCCGGGAAGCCGGCGTGCTTGCAAACCTACGTACCTACATCCTCCGTACCTAACGAATCAGACCCTGAGGTACCTGAGTTGATGTAAGGTAGCAAGAAGCTCGTGTCGAGTACAGTATGCTTCCCGACCATATACTTTTGAGCCGGTGCAAGGTTGCTGTTATCTCTCTTATCATATATCATATCGAAAATCCATTCCCGTATAACTGGACTGTCTTGCTGCGTCATCATCGCGCGTGGGCTAAAACTTGCCCTGATCTCCTGCTTCTTTGGTCGAAGCGCCTTTAAAGATGACTGACTACTCCGCAATAATGCTCACCGTGTCTACCCCATGCATGGTGCACCATTGTCGTCGATGACAATTATTATCGGGCCCGGGCATGGCTGGCTTTGCCGTAAAGCCCTTCGAAAGGAAGCTGGATTTCCCCACCCATGAACGTATAAACAGGTAGGTCGGCCTTCGCATTTTCCCATCGGTTCTGTCCGCAAAATAGCCTCTCTCGTTGAATGACCATGATTTGCTCTGTTTTTGCCCTGCTGGCGGCAAGTGCCTCTGTCACTCTTGCTCAATTCGTCACACCACCCACGGATCTGATCAATGCCACTGGATATTATAACACCTCTGTGCGATACAAGGAGGTTCCCACGGGCATTTGTGAGCTTAATCCAGATGTCAAATCATATTCTGGCTATGTTGATGTTGCCGAGAACCAGCACATTTTCTTCTGGTCAGTCTATCGAGTTTCTCGTGTAACCGTGGCTAATCTCCTGCCAGGTTCTTCGAGGCACGCAATGGAGCTCCCAGTGAAAGTCCTCTGACGGTTTGGATTAATGGCGGCCCTGGCTCTAGCTCCATGATTGGACTTTTCCAGGTATTCCTCAATTTGCAAGTCTGAATATGCGTCCACTAAGCCGCCGGCTAGGAAAATGGACCTTGTAGCATCGACGAGAACGGTGAGGTGGTGAATAACCCCTACTCGTGGTCCAATGTATCCAATATGCTATATATCGACCAGCCTACCCAAGTTGGCTTCTCGTATTCGGTACCCGTCCCTGGTTACATCTCGGACTCTGGCGGTGACAACATCATCGTTCTGCCTGATGCTATCTGTCCAGACTATGCTGAGGGATATGGAACATGTGCAACTTACAGCTACCCGAGTATGTAGATCAAGCAGCATTGCTATTTCAGCCCGCACTAACATCGAAGCAGACGAGACGCTGACCGCAAATTCAACGGTCGATGCTGCAGAGAACTTCTGGCTCACACTCCAAGGTTTCATGGGAGCGTTTCCTCAATATTCCAGGCAGGGTTTCCATTTCAGCTCAGAATCCTACGGTGGACACTATGGTCCCATTTTCAATGATTTCATTGAGAAACAGAATGCTCTTAACCTCACAGGAGCCCACCATATCTCACTGGAAACGGTACTGATCGGAAATGGATGGTATGATCCCTTAATCCAGTACCAAGCGTACTACAACTTTACGGTCTTCCCGGGAAACACATACGATTATAGTCCCTTCAATGCTAGCATACAATCACAATTTTACAACAACTTGTACGGACCTGGAAATTGCGTGGATCAAATCAAAGATTGCGCCGGTATGACATATCCTCTTCTTCTGTTTGTCTTCTACTTGTTTGGGCAAAAAGTCGACATGAAGCATTTTATATGTTTATTAAATATCCACCCGAAGAACTTTAGAAATATTTGACCGCTTTGAGAATGAGTACTAAAACACCTTATAGCGAGGGGAATTAACGAGATTTGCGAGCAGGCGGACAACTTCTGCGCTGACGAGGTCGAGTCTATCTACGACACATACCTTGGTCGCGACGAATATGACATGAGAGAGCTTGTGCCCGATCCATTTCCATACAGGTATTTATCCTCTATATCATACGATGATATACGCCCACTAATGAGTATCCAGCTACTACATTTCCTACCTCAACACACCGGAGGTTCAAGCTGCAATTGGAGCCTATCAAAATTACTCTGAGTCCTCAAATTCTGTGTATCTGGCGTTCACTGCTACAGGAGATGACAACCGAGAAGTAGGTACTGTAGCGGCCATCAAGCGACTCCTAGACCAAGGCGTTACTGTCATGCTTTATGCGTACGTTTTCTTCCGTACCAAAACCCAGGGAGGTTCTGCTGACAATTCAATAGTGGCGACGCAGACTATAATTGTAATTGGCTTGGAGGGCAAGCAGTATCCGAGGAAGTCAATGCCGTTGGGTTTGAATGTGCGGGCTACACCAACGTCACCACTTCCGATGGTGTCGTCCATGGACAAGTCAAACAGGCAGGCGCCTTCTCTTTCGTGCGAGTGTAAGATTTTCCCAACCCTGAAATTCAATGGGCCATTTATATTGATTTAATTTCTAGCTACGAATCAGGCCATGAAGTAAGACTTTAGAATTGAAGCAGATTAGCATGTCAACTAACATGAGATAGGTGCCCTTCTATCAGCCAGTAATGGCTCTCGAAATCTTCGAGCGAGCCATAACCGGCAAAGATATAGCTACTGGAACCATCACGCCCGCAGCTACGTATTTGACTGAAGGAACCCAGTTCTCTGAGTATCGAGAAGGCAACAGTACCATACAATTCGATGTCTTGCCTACCAATTCTACCTACAACACAACGACCAATGCGCCAAACTCCGTGTCGAAGCGAGGCTTGAAGAGTAGTAATCTATTTGGTAGGCTTAGTCACTACGGAAAGAAGTTCAAGCCCTGAAGTGGGTAGATAGAGAATCGGGGTAATTAAACGATACTGCCTAGCTAGTTTCTTAGCATCTGCCCCAGATTTGTCTGGAAAAGTGAACATGAGCCCTCCTTAAATAAATATATGATCGCAAACAAGGACCTTGAATACCATGCATAATGCTCATCCCACGTGATGCATAGACGCGGATTCTGGGATGGAATATAGCATCAGCTCTTGCATAAGATCAGAGTAATAGTAGGACATGAAACTAGCATGACAGACAGTATTTATAGGCTGGTTCTATTGTTGGGTAGCGATCCACTAATAAGAACTGATCACATCCTTCTTAACAATGACCATTATGTTGTTATACTAGTGCATATGAAGATAGTCGAAATCATGATTTGGGCCGACCATTTGTACCAGACAATGACCTTAAATTAGACGCTTAGGGTATGGTTTTGATCTTGACTCCTATGAATTTATTGGATCGAATCCAACCACAAGAATATCCCTTGACTTGATGTGGTTCCATTTTGATCATGGGGTTGGAATCAAAACCGACCTCGATTTCCACGTGCAGGTAGGGAGAACGAACATCGCTGGAAAGATGAACTTGTACAGCTGGCGGAGTGTCGACTGCATCTACCTTGACTTCTTTAAGACCAAGGGAGCGTGAACGTGGTTGAGAATAACGATGCGTGGATTGCGTAGGGCGCACAGCGGATTGGCAGGCATGGGTCCTAATGCAACACATCTGTACCTGGATGTTTGGGTTGCGTCTTACGTATTTTAGCCACAGTAGTGGAAGCACACCCGTGCCTTGTGGACACAAGCTAGGTAAGAGCCAGCCTAGAGTATAAACTTGAATCCCACAGGTTCGCCACAGGTGTCCTTATTTGAACATAAAAAATGATAGGATTGGCGATTTTACTTCCTAACAGCCGCTTCAATACTTGGCGAATGGACCTGGTGGTAATAAAACTGTCTGCTCGCGACAACCTGTGGCAAATATAGGAAGTGTGGTGCCATGACACCACCGTGACCACGGTACACTCACATGTGTGTGGCTCTGGAAACTGTACTGGTTGTCCTGTCCGTGAATAGATAACCACAGATTGATGGTGTCGCAGAAACTCTTTTCATTTTCACATGTTCACGGAATGCTGCGAGGCCGAACAACGGTTTGTTCGAAGGCCCAAGGAATTCGAACATTTCATGCAGTATTTGGTCTACTTGGAGCCTCTCACATGCAGATATCCATCAACGGGGCTCCAGCAGCTGGTGGAAGACGGATAAGCCTATGAGATCTCGAGTAGATACCACTTCATTGCTTTAACGCTCTTGGTAGGTATATTCCCGCCCCAAAATGGCCGGCCACCAAAGTCAGATATGACTCAGGCACGCGTGGGGGTTCTGGCAAGGCTGGGCGCGCGCAATTCGATGGCAGCAGATAGACATTGCGTATCACACTGGAACACACCGTACAGATCTTGAAGATTGGTTGGAATATCGCAATATAGGAAGGTTTGGTAGAAAGAGCACAGGGACTTTCAGAAGCAAGTACTAGCCTCTCGGAAGCTCTGGATGAAGCCCCGGACATCCAAGGTTAGATGTTAGAGTATCAGATTTTGGGCGTCGTACGAGAGCTGGCCTTATCTGCCATCCCGAAATGAACACCCCAAATGTCTCCGGTATCTGACGTCTTGTGTATCTGTCCAGTACCTCCTGTCGCAGAAGCAAACAAGTCAAATCCATATGCGGCGCCAAAAACAAACTTACGGAAGATTTGATGGCGATCGGAAGAATGTTAGGATCTCGACCAAGGCCAGAAGTGTGATCCCGCGGGATTTCCGGGCCTTCCAGGGAGTGAGTGCTCTGATTTGAGCCAGGGAAAGGAAAAATCTTCGATGATGCATAATCATGGATTTACGACGTGATGCGCAGCAATGAGCGAACGGGATGTATGAGAAGCATGGCATGAGCTCTGATAGGCCATTGGGCATGGGGGCAGCTGTCAGATATTTACGCAGTCTCTCCTTTTCAGGGCCCTTATCGCTGGCCAAAGCTACAAAGCACACTGTGGAAAGCGACTCCAGGAGTTCGAGCTATGTCGTTGTATCCTCAACCTAACCCAGGACAATGCTTCTGCTTGCACTTGACGATTTGAACAAGTGGCAGCGGTACATCCCATTGCCTCGCCGTTCACGGATCCTGCCATGGTCAAGCAATCGCTTGCCACGAGAGCTGCGGCGATAGCAGTTGCAAAGGCAGCGGTAGCATACATGTCATAGAGCACATGGTGACTGGGTCCTCCTATCTGTACCCAATCCCTATCGTCTAAGAATCCCCAAGTACTGTAAGTTTCGGCATCCACGCTCACCGCCGAGCACTTCGTTGCAGGGGGGCCAAACACATCTCGGAGCTTTAGGATATGCCTGAAACTCTATCGTTCCAATAGGTGTGCGACGGCAAGACACTCGAAGTGAAGCCATTGATGCTGTAGTAAGACTCCAGGCTCCTCGAGAGAGAAGCCTGGCTCGGGTCGGCTCGAGTGACTGTGTGCAGTGGTTGGCCAAAACGTCTGAGCGCGATGCGCCCACAATTGGCTGAGCTACAGTCGTATGGCGGTGCCGCGACCGAGGGGGGTGGCATGGGGGTGAAATTGATAAGACCATCAATGAGGAGGGCGAGCTCCTTTGGCCAGAGGGTGAAGTCTGCAGCGACTGGTCCAGTGCAGCACGCACCCAGGGCAACTTCGCGTGGGCATGCGGTGTACTGTACCAGCGGCTGCACAGTATCGGTGTCGGCATTTGGAAGCGTCTGTATCGGTCAAATGGGTACGGTACGGTGGTGGGATGGCGGAAGTTGCCCTGCATCAGTTCATCATGAGAGGGCAGTATTGCGACTATCCTTGGCACGGAGCGAGGGGCGAGGGGGAGCGCGGAGGGAGGGAGGGATGAGCAACACGGACCGAGGAGAATGCGACGATGGCTGCTGGATGGATGCGCTGGCTGTCATGTCAGTTCGAACACCCGTCGGCCTGCCCAGCCCAGCCAGGCCAGAAGTGTAGGTACATCCGCGCCTGAAGGTAGCGATGGGACCACCCGCACCCCTGAGCCTGCTTATCTCGCTCCACCCTTCCGTCACCCACGACCACCCACGTCCTTTGCTGTTGCGGACGCCGTTGGCTTTTGATAAACTTGCATCACTGTTCAAGTATGTGTGGCCATCAACCAACCCACCCACACCAATCTCTGCAGGCCCGTGTCTACAGTATAGATACGCCGGTACCTACCTTCACCCGAAGGTGCTAGCCTCATGTGCTGAACAACGTCGCTCCTCCAGAACGCCGCCTCGACCCCAGGACTCATATGACAGACGAGCTCCCGCAGCACGAAGGCACTCTGCTCAACTGTGCTGCCCCATTATTCTCTGATCTGCAGCTTCATGCCGGCTCTTTCCCTCTGGAGTCATAGATTCGGCATCCTCTTCCCCACGGACGACTGTCACTATGAGTTTCCCTCCGCGCCGTGAGAAGGCTGCGGATGCATCTTCGGACGACTCGCATCTCCCCAAGGGCGACTGCCGGTTCATCCTCCTCCACCCTGAGGTCAAAGGACTTCGCTGTGCCTGCGTTGGGTTTGCTCTTAACCGCTCAATACCTGGAAGCACCTGTGATTGTGGTCATCAGGCCTGCTATCACAGCACGGAAAAGGAGCCCCCAGTTGATTGGCAGGAACTGGAGAATTTAAAGAATAAGATATCATTACTGGAAGATCAACTCGATAGGGAAAGACACGGAGGCCGAGGCGGCCTCATCGATCGACTTGGCAGATTGGAAGAACTTGTGGACAAAAGTAATGCCGAGAATGAGACTGATGTCAAGGGCTTATATCGTGGAATCGGCGGTCTTTGGTATAACGTCGGGCTCTTGAACAAACGTGCTCAGTACTACGATGACCACTTCGAGGGCCTGGTCGACGGGGTCCAAAGAATACAGAATCGGTTGATTGAAATCGATGATGCTTCCATGAGTGTCGAAGAACGTGTCGAGGTATTGGAAGGCTCGCGATCGGTGTTGTCCACAGGAGGCAGAGAGAGGAAGGCTTCGACGCCTCCATCCATCGCATATTTGCCCGAAACCCCATGCTCTCCGAGGCAAGATGAAGGAAATGCAATATCGTTACAACTCGTTCACAAGTCTCTTGTATGTGCGCCGCTCGAGAATGTCCCGCAGGCATGGACGGTTCATATATCGCTCATGCCCTCAGCCTCCAACCCGTTCCCCTTTGAAAAGGACACTGCCGCCTACAAGCGTTGCCTTTCTCGCGGTCTTCATCGGGTAGTCGCGGTCCCAGGCACCGACAGCTATTCGTTTGTAAATGCGGTCAGCGAAGCATTCTCTGATATACTCCTCGGCCGGGCATGGATGCCTTTGGTTGCGAAACTGTGCGACGTCGAGACCCTTCAAGGACTCCCAATGCTGAGGGAGTTGCACAGCGACTTAATCAACGAAGACTACGACGTCAACTTTCTCAAACAAAATTGTGCCATACTGAACAGTGCTGGGAAGATTGATCATCTCTATGTGGCCATGATTGGCGCAACGCTCTCCTGGGCTGACTTGAGGCACTCTCCATGTTTTCTTAAAGGTCTTGAATCTTGCTGGGAGTATGAACCCTACTTGGATGGTCCCTGCAGCGAGCCCGATATTTCGGACCGTTCTGAGGGCCAACTCGGGCCTCTGGAGAACCGACCTGCAGCTGGCGATATCACCATTGCCCCTCGGTGGTCATCTTCCAATTCCCGGCTGAAGCGAACATCATCAGAGATCTCGAGAGCTGCGAGCTTCGGCTCTTCAGCAGAGGCAGAGGTTACGAGAGCAAAAGTGCGACGTCAATGTGCCACTACTAATGTCGAGGTGGTTGAGAGACGGGCAGAGGCAGTATGACCACAGCGAGCACAATTATTAGACTATGCTATATCTTCTTTATTGTACTTGGACTCTTTCCATGCTTGGAGTTTGGAGACTGGCGTATAGATGGAAAGAGACGATACCTGCCAGAAATGGCACCATAGGCGTTTTCTTTATAAGGGGAGTTGTATACCCTTTTCAACATTTAGAATGACCGCGAGATGAAGCCAGGCGTGGGGCCTGTTCTTCAACGTGGATCCGTACCTCTAATATAGTATATGTTTTTGTTGTATCCCATTTCACGTGCAACGTGCCATAATTATGTGACTTTCCAGCATTGATTAGAGCTTCGTAACTGCGTGACCTGCGGGACTGAGCGCAACCCTGTGTCGTGTCGCATACAAACAACCGGCTTGGTGGTATGGTTGAACTCGCGACTTAGAGCTCAATATTCGTGCACAAACAGCGTGCATCTCAACCTGGCAACTACGACGCTTTGTGAAAAATTGAACAAAATATAATATTTATTTGACATGCAATGAGGATATAGTCTTACGCTTGCGGAACCACAGCCAATAGAATAGGGATGAAAAGCAAAGCAAGCTGTTGAACAAGCGCACTGTTATCGTGGACATGGCATTGTGAAGGCGGAGACCCTGCCTCACATCCCGCACCATGACGCTTGTCTCCTAGTCCCTGTAAACGGCACTCCAAAAACACCACACCATACTCCACACTCTGCCTACCGGATTTCTTAGTGCGACTTTATACAGCATTTCCAGCACGTCTACCCTCACCCTCACCCTCTTCCAAACTGGGCATCTGCTTTTCGTATCCTCTTTCACTGAGCAGCCTTCCCCTCTTCCAAATCTGCGGGCCGACCAATCTCCTTTGTAACGTAACTTCAACATCAGCCAGGCCGTTGACCACTTTCAGCAAGCCTCGTCGAAGCACCTACGATACCATATAGTTGCGCCCTATCTCAGTCTCTCCAAAACCATGTCGCCAAGTACGTAGCTACTTCTGAAACCACGAAGCAGACATTGTGCTCGCGACTTCCTCCTGATGTACTACGCTCCGACTTCGAATCGACTCCAATCTGTGCCCCGCCCTTCAAGATGTCCGACTCTTCCCCCACAAAGCGGCGGAAGACCAGGGGCCTCTTCAGCATGGAGTCTAGAAATACAACCTCAAATCGTGAGCCCATGCCCATGATCGCCATGACTCGATAGGTTATGATGCTAACCATACATTCTAGTAACATGGCCTACCAGCGACGCGAAGCGACTTCCCGTTGAGATATTCGTCATAATTGCGTCCCACCTCTCGCGGCAAAGCATCCAGAGCATGCGACTGGTTTGTAAAGAATTCGAAGAAAAGATATCCGAGTACTTATTCCGGGTGGTCGTGGTACCCTTCAAGCCCGAAATCTACGGCATCACACCGGAACCAAATCATGGAGGCATGTTGCACGAAAATGATATTCTCAAAGGCTCAATAATGCTTCAGGATAAGGGAATGCGAGTTTTCCAGGGGTTTGGGCAGCATATTAAGAGATTTGCCTTATCTTTCGAGTTTGACGAAGACAAGCTAGCTCGACCGCCCGTTAAGAGTGACCAGGAAGCGATCACATCTTTTTGGGGCATTTATCGATGGCCATTTAAATCGTACAACAGATATTCCCAGCTCGAAGGACTCGAGCAGACCGCAGACGAGACAAGAACCATGGCCAAAGCCCTAAGATTCATTACGAACGCCTCTGAACTTGGTCTGTCTGTTGACGGTGGCCTTGGTTGGCTAGCCGGACCTGATATCAACATGGTAGTGCTTGAGCGGGATGGGAGTGTACCAGTCTTCGGCGAGTCGCGCTTCCCCTTAGATGACGCCTCGAACGTAGAAAGAATCCGTAAAGCCAAAGCTCGAGCTGCCAGATTCTCTGGTACATCCTTTGAGGACACGACTACTAGCAGCGAGTGGAGTGCGCTGGAGAGAATGCTTACTGAGGCTGGCTATGGCGGCGCTGACCTCGAACGCTCAGTACAAACCCTTTTAGATAGTGAGAGACTTGGAAGCAGCACAGCGTCCTCTTCTTCTACATCCACTCAAACAACTTATCCTGCATTTCGGCGCATGCAAAAGGGACGATTCTCGAATGGCCGTCCTGCTCGGAGCGTCTCAACTTCTATCGCTGCCCAAAATATCAATGCAGCTACAATGTCTCTGCTTTTGCCGAACACCACCCCAAACTCATCCACACAGGTTGATTCAGTGCATGATATTCCAGGTGATGCGGATGCAGAATCCCCAGGCCAAGAAGTCAGCAATCAGAACCTCGTGGCTTTTCCTGTTTCAATCTCGGACGACGACGACGACGACGATAATGCTTTTCAGATTATCACTGATAATTCACATCCAGCAATCAAGACTGAAGTGTGCCCTTTAAAACCAAACGATCTTACAAATGCTCAGAAAGAGATGCTCCTGGAGATGGAGTGGGCGCAGAGAGCTTTCATGCAGTCTTATGCAATAGCCATAATTGACAATCCTGTCACATTCCAGAATATTACTACCCTCACTATCGCTCGGCTACCAAACCGACATCTACCTATTCTTCGTAGGGAAGACTTCTGGGATAGCCTTCCACGAGTGAACAAGCTGTCCATTGCTGTTATCCCAGACTGGCGTGAGGTGGTCAAGTTGCCGACTAGCTGGGTCCAAGACAACCGCGTTGAACCTTCGCAATCTATCACTGGTGTTTATCAACTCCTTCAAGACCAGATATCAAGAAGAAAAAATATTGAGGCCGTACACTTCGAGTGGTTGTGTGGAGGTGAGGAATCTCCTGGGATATTCTCGCGCAACCAACATGTCCTCGCCGCTCCTCTAACCTCCAAAGCTCCCGAGATGGTCAACCGACGGCAGCAAACTCAGATTTTGACACTGCCATACGTCAAGCACTTGTCTCTGAAGAATTGCTGGATTAGCCCCCATGTAATACTACAATTCGTTTCATCTCTCAAGCATGGTCATTTGGAGGGACTTCTCTTGGACTCAGTATCGCTGTGTGCACCTGTGTCTAATAATGCGCAGCCTAACATTCTCACCGGCCATGCTAACAACAACCATGCTGCGCAGAATGCTCATCTCCACGTTCAAGCTGTAGCTAATATTGGAGTTGCAAATGGATTTCCAATGCTTGCCAACCTCCATCACCTGCAAATGCATCACGCCCAGCAATTGCATCACCCTGGCCAAAATGTGCCTCCCGCGCCAGTGGTTATTGCTCCACCGGCAGCTCCCCAGCCTCAAAGTAACCAAAAATGGTTCGACCCTCCACGCGTTGGCTCGTGGCCACACGTCATCGATAATCTTACTCCTGGGGAAAGACTGGCACATTTTCGGCACGCTCGAGACCTTGGCCCAGAACCACCAGCTTCAAAGCCAACACATCTCAAGAGACTTGAATTCAGGTCTTGTGGCTATGTACGACTGGCTTTAGATATGGATCAATCAATGTTTGATCCTCCAGACGCCCCAACAGCCAACACGACTTCCTTCCTTAAGCGCATGAATGATATGGAGGGGGTGATGATGAAACCAAATGACCCTTATCTGGGAGTCATAGCAAGTCATATCCAACAAGTAGAGGAGACTGCTTTAGAGAATGGATGGTACATGCAAATTGGCTGGAGCGGCGATCAATGGGCCACTTTGACTACTGAGGCTGCCGCAGACGGTGTCCGCTCGCCAGGCCAGGGTCGCTTCTCTGGCGTTATCGATGTTGGCAGTGCACCATAGAATTTGGGATATATTAGCTTTCTAATATCGTCGCCTTCGCAACACAATAGCTATTTACATGCACAACGTCTTCATCTGTATTCGATCTGGAACGATACTGAGATACAGTTAGTCAGTATTGAGCACTTCCTTGAGTTGGAAGCTGTGTTTTATTCAACAAAACGTCTTCGTCAAAACTGTACATGACTTTGTACAGCATTGCGTTAGAGTTGGGATCGCCAATTTCATTTGGAATTGGGAGGCATACTTCATGAACTGGAAAACTATTTCATTGAGGCATACAATCTGTAATTTAAAAATCACTGTAGAGTATATTCAAGTAGATCAGCAAGGTGGAGAGCTCATCATGCAATAATGGTAACCTCTCCAGTTTCCATCCCACTGTGCCACAGTAAACAAGGAACAAAGCACCAGTCCCATTTCGACGACTGGGGCAATGAATGCATAACCGGTCTGACCAATTGCATGAAACTGACAGTGGTATAGTTGGAAGAAGCAGCTTTTTGTTGTTCTACGTGACCAGCCTTTTGCCAGCTGAAATACAAGCCATCCGAGAGAGAAAAGCCCGTTCAATTGAACACTCCATGATGCCCCTTGCTAATACCGAAATACCCAGCCATAAAAACATCATCTAAGCAGCAGTGATAGCACGACGCTCACGGGCACCACGTTGTCTTGAGGTCAAGTGAGCCTCACGTCCAACAACAGCCTCCGACTTCTGGACAACCTCCTCACCCTCGGTCAAGATTAATTCGATGTGGCATGGGTTTGACATGTATGGGTTGATCTGCGTACGGTCAGTTACATAGGCTCTCAAAGTCGTTCTCTGGGGTCCTTACACGACCGTGAGCACGGTATGTTCGTCGGCGTTGCTTTGGTGCTTGGTTGACTTGGATGTGCTTAACGATCAGGTTTCCGGTATCGAGACCCTTGGTGTCTGCGTTGGCCTCGGCGTTCTTGAGGAGTCCGAGAAGGAACTCGGCGGACTTGACTGGCCATCTAGCGCGGGAGACACCGAATTGCTTTCCTGTAAAATTCACCCTATCAGCCCTAGCTCGACAACCACTGCTTGCATGCTTTCCCAATGACCTGGAACGTACCCTGAGCAGCACGTCCGGTTCCTCCAGCGTATCTTCTCATTGGGACGGCCTCCTTGTGCTCCTGAACATTCTCGAGGAACTTGATTGCTCGCTGCAACTTCCAGCCGTTGATGGCTTGCTATTGAAACGTTAGAAATCATGTTCGAGGCCAGTCGCTTGCAATTCTACTAACAGCAGTCTCCCGGGTGTTCTTGAAGGATACACGAAGGTAGGCACCGCGAGCGCGGGCAGACTTCGCAGGGCTAATGGCTTCTGCGGCGTAACGGACCTGTAGCACGTAGGGTCAGCATAGGGTCTGTGGCGTCTCTTCTGCAAGCTGAGGTTCGAGAAAATTTGCTTGAGATCGGAAAAGAATCGCAGAGATTTAGGCAGCCCTCCGGAAACGAGCATTGCGTTCTACGGACTCGAGATCGAGGGACCATCTGGAGAAGGATGCGATATGCTTCAGCGAGCAAAAGTTCGAGGCACGATCTCCAGATAGAACCGACGTTCTGAAGCGACCAAAGGTTCGAGATGATGGATCTGGAGAGGGATAGGATAGATGCGCGAACGTAGAACGTACCATCTTTGCGGTGTTGGTGGTGATGCTCCGGTGTTGGTGTTGTCGTCGTCTGTCGGTGGAAGAGGTTCACTTCTCAAATTTTGCAGATTGCCAGTGTGGGAAAGCTAGCGAGGTCCACGCCCGAAAAGCGATAGCGAATCAAAACACCCCTTGTCCAGAGCCCTTTGTGCCTGAGGCAACAAGGTCACAAGCAATTTTCTTCCACGCTCAAGGCTCAGTCACGCTGATGGTCACGCGAGCCACGATATCACTGGAGAGAGGCTTTCATGGTGGGTTTCCGACCCCATCACAGTCACAAGCAATGAATGTCTTCAAATTGGAGGTCCAGGAAGTGTGTCTTCTCATCTGTGCTGTCGTGGTCATAATTTAGAGACAGGCCAGCAGGCTTGCCACATTCATTAGTGCGAGGACAGTCATTTAAGTAATCCTCGTCTCTGGCTAATAAGTCATCGTATACTAGAGCCATTCAAACCATGCCACTTCTCTTCACGTCACGGCACGACTAGGCAGATGAATTTAGCGGTTTGATTCTTCTGGTGCAAGCAGTAAGCTAAAGCATCCCACAAGCGCATAGATCCTCTGAGCAAAGAAATCCAATTCAATCTAGTTCCTGCGTTTTCAGGATCAATATACAACTTCCTCAACCCGTGGTTTCTCTTGCTGCTGCCCTCCTCTGCAGCTTAAAACCACTCTCCTCCAAGCCATCTGTTAAAGAAATCCAATGAGTTTTCGGGTTGGTCCATTGGAACCATGTGTCCCGCAGCAAAGACCTGCATGAAGGTGAAGTTACCGCTGGTCTTAATCTTTCCGTACTTGTCACCGCCCAGGGACAAGTCCTTGATCTCAGCCTTGTTGAAATCCTTCTGTCCTGGCCACTCGAGCGACTCAGTCCAGGCTTGGTTACCGAGCCAGTTGCAGCTATCAGGTTGTCAGACACAATTCTAGTGGGTGCTGTGGCAGACGTGTAGGTGACTTACATGAAATCGGCATCACCAGCATAAATCAGTACTGGGATCTTCTCGATGATGCTAGGGACAAGGCGGTGGAAAGGCTGCATCCAGTCGCCTTGGAAAAGGAAATTTCGGTTGATATCGAAGTTGCAGCTGTCATAGCTGCTAACTTCAGCACCAAGCGATGCCATGACATCCTTCTTGTTAAGGAAGTCACTGATGTATCCTAGTGCAGAGTAGCAAAGGTTGCTAGTGTCCTCACACTTTCCACGAACATCATAGACGTTCTGCCCAGTCTTTTGGTATGGGCCGAGCATTGCCTGCTCACGTGGTCAGCAAAACTCAAGTACAATTCTGCGGAGGCTTGGCCAACAGGCATTGAAAATATGAAAGGTAAAGAGACTGGATATACGAACATTGTTGCAGTAGATTGCAGCAGGGACACATGACCAAACGCTCTCACTATCGTAGCAGTTTTGAATGAGACTTTGGCAACGTGGAAGAGCATTGTCCATTGCCTGACATTCGCCAGCGTCAAGAACGGCAGGCCAGCCTCCATCACCGCAAGCCATTGGTCGGTAATGTTCATACTGGGTCAATGGATCCGTAAGACCATTACCGATAAGGACAGACTTGAGGTTAATGTTGCGCTTCTTGTGTGAGAGAATCTCGGAAGTGAAAACTGGAATATAGTGGCCAGCATACGATTCTCCGGCGATGTGGAAATCCTGCTTCGCGTACTCTGGGAACTGTTTGAAGAAGAGAGTCAAAAGAGCGTAGACGTCCTTGCCAGCCGCGACAGTGTTGCTAACTGAACCGCCACTGTAGGAGTAACCAACGTTGACAGGTTGATCCAGGAAGATAACGGAAGCATTTGCGTTCCAGGAGTATGGATTTGAGTGGAGCTTGCCACTCTTATCAATGGAGGCTGGGCCGAGCTCGAGGAAAAGACCGGTGAGCGATGAACATCCAGGGCTGAACAAGAATTAGTAAACCTTTATCCACATCCAGCAAGAGTGAACAGAAAGACCTACCCTCCATTTAGCCACAGAACAACAGGGTCGTTCTCAGGATCATTTCGTGATTCAAAAAACCCTAAGATTCGGTTAGTGGTTGATACTAGGCAACATGAGAGAAAAGCACTTACAGTAGAAAAGATGTTTATCGTTGTCCTCGTCATCCAAGTAACCACTGTATTGCTTCACAGTATCGACACCTAGCTTGGATGGATCGACCTTCTTCGCTCGCAAATTGTATGTATCGAGCTTTCCGTCGATCTCTCTTTCCTTCTCGCCGTTTGAGTTCTCGATCCAGACGCTTTGGACGTCCGCACCCTTGACAACATAATCCCATGTGCTGTCGGGCTTGCGAGTGTTTGGCTTAGGGGCAGAGAAGAAAGTAGCCTTATCCATGGCCTCAGGGAAAAGCATGGCAACTTCGTCCCAGACGTTCTTGGCCTCTGCCGTCATGTCCTTCATCGCATCCGAGAGGGCATGGAGGGGTTTCGCCCACGATTCAGAGGCTGGCTTCGCAGCCTCGAAGGTGTTCTGAAGCACCTGCTGCATCGAAGCAGCAGATGCGGCGCCAATAAGCGCGGTGGAAGTGAGGAGCTTCATGGTGAAGCCCAGTGACAGTGTTGTTGAGGTACCAGGTCGGGATAGATTTGGCACAGAAATGCAGTGGCAGAGTTGAGGAAACCGGAGTTGGAGCAGACGATGGAAGAAGACAACGAGATAGAGACTGGATCACGATAGATCCGTAGGTGATGAAGTATGAGAGAGAACGATGGAGGACTGCGTGGTTTCATGAGCTGCCCTATCTAGCTCACCTAGGTAGCTCTCGGTTGCTATGGAGCTACTAAGAAACCCTGTACATATCCGACCACCGCCCACTGACGTCGTACCTGAGGGTGCCTGGCCTGGTTGGTCGTCCTGATAAGACACGACTGTTAAGACAACAAGGTGCTGCAGTACACTTGGGACCACATGATCCGACCTTTGCTCCGCGTTCCACAGCCGTCTCCTTCGAGGGAGTTGATGTTAGCCGTGGCGCATGTGCTGCTAGCGACTTGGTGTTTTCCAGGCTTGAAACCCGAAACGGCTGGGAGCCTGCGACTTTGACTGACTTGCCTTCGTTTGACTCAGCGTCACGACTCATGGGTGTTGCTAGGGCGCTGAGGTGTGACAGGACAAAGTCCAGTCGAGAGTGACTCTCATCACCACCTTCATCTGTGTCACAGCAATCTGGCGGATATTCTGTCCTGCACTGCACTCTGAGATGCTGAGAATCAGCCAGTCAGTCGGGTTGGGAACCCCTCTATATGATGCGTCATACCCGCTCCCACCACAGCAGACCCCAACTTAGCGAATATTATTATCAGTGAAGAAATATCTTCACGCTCTCACCTCTCGCCCTCTCACTTACTCATTCCCCCTGAACAACCCAAAGCCCTAGAGCGATAACCAAAATGCCTATCAATCAACCCTCCAATCAGATAAAATTGACAAATGTCTCGCTCGTGCGACTGAAGAAAGCGAAAAAGCGCTTCGAGATCGCCTGCTACAAGAACAAAGTTCTAGAATGGCGCAGCGGAATCGAAACCGACCTCGACAATGTTTTGCAGATTCCTAATGTCTTCCTTAATGTCTCGAAGGGTCAGACCGCACCCACCGCGGACCTGGCAAAGGCGTTCGGCCCCAAAACACCGGTCAACGACATTATCCTCGAGATTTTAAACAAGGGCGAGCTGCAGGTGGGCGAGAAGGAAAGACATGCCCAGCTGGAGCGTGTTCATAATGAGGTTGTCAGTATTGTTGCAAGCAAGCTGGTAGATCCCAAGACGAAAAGGGTCTATACAACCGGCATGATCGACAAGGCACTGGACATGTTAAGCTCGCAAGGCTCGCAAGCACAGCAAGATAAGAGCGCCCCAGGAAGTGGAACTGGCACCCCAGCGACTGGCGAAGCGGGAGAAGCGAAGCCCAAGGTCAAGGAACATGTGTGGACTGGAGTCATTGCAACCAAGAGCGCGAAGAGTCAAGCACTAGAGGCCATGAAGGCTTTGATTGCGCATCAGCCCATACCTGTTGCCAGAGCGAGAATGCGCTTGAGAATTACTTGCCCATCAAGCATACTGAAGCAAACGACGAAGGCAGCTGGACCGAAAGATGCAGATGCGGGAGACGGCGAAGAGAAGACCAAAAGTACTGTGAAGGATCGCATCTTGAGTTATATTGAGCAAGTCGAGACTCAGGATGTTATGGGTTCGGAATGGGAAGTCGTAGGTTTCGTCGAGCCAGGAGCTTTCAAGGGACTTGGCGATTTCATCGGCGGCGAGACGAAAGGGCAAGGACGGGTCGAGGTTCTAGATATGGCAGTTACTCATGAGGACTAATTCCCCAAGTGTTAATTGCAGATTTAGCGAGCATAGAAAAGGCGTTTGGATCTTCATATTTGACATTTCTTTCACCAGATCACATTCGGATTCATGCAATACGGGCCAGGAAGTTTTGAATTTTGATGATTTGCTCAAATGAACCAGATGTATAGAAGACACCCATATGCCATACTTCATTCTGAATAGTGAAGCCATTTGCAACGCATTGCACCCATCGCGAGACCACACTCCATCCAGCCAGACAACCCAAAGTAAAACGTTTAACCACCCTTCTTCTTGGAGACACCGACAGTGCGACCTCTTCGTCCGGTAGTCTTGGAGTGTTGTCCACGGACACGGAGTCCCCAGTAGTGACGGAGACCACGGTGAGCACGGATCTTCTTCAAGCGCTCCAAATCATCACGGAGCTTAGAGTCGACACCGTTGGCGAGAACCTGGGAGTCCTTGCCATCAACAATATCGCGTTGACGATTGAGGAACCAAGATGGGATCTTGTATTGGGTTGGGTTTTGGATGATGGTGACGATTCGCTCGAGTTCTTCGGAAGTGAGTTCACCGGCACTTTTCAACATTAGCTACTGTTTTCTCCTTCCGGTCTGACATTCCATACCGCTTGTTGAGATCAACATCGGCCTTCTTGCAGACCAAGTTGGAGTAGCGGCGGCCAACACCCTTTATCTTGGTGAGAGCGTACATAACTTTGACCTGTCGATCTGTCAGTCACTGCACCTTTGAACAGCTTATGTGTTGAGGGAACATTGGGTAGAAATAGGGTAGAGAGAGATATAAAGGCGTCCCCTCCACCCATGTCTTCCTCAACAGCCTCGATCGGAATGAAGGGAATTTCGCGTCGCACCTTTCCATCGACGTTTGTGTTCAACAAACGCAGAATGTACTGGAAGTTGGACTTCTCGCCCCTGGTTACAGTCAGTTTATGATCAGGTTTCGCTCAAGACCGGCCGGATTTGGTTGCGCGCGAGATTGCTGGATTTTGAAAAGCATCGTGGCATAGCTGTTTATTCTGGTGCTGATTGTGAATGAAGGGTGGGAAGTACTCACGATACGAGAGACATGATGGGCGATTGTCTCGTTGTCGTTGTCGTTGGAGATCTTGAAATTCGAAGTTCAAAGAGAAGAGATCTTTCGTGTGCGCAGGCCCGCTTCTTTAGTGCGAAAAGTAAGCGACTCTTGGTGCCTGAGGCCTCAATATATCCTGCCCAGAATCCATTTCTTAAGAGATGTAGCTCTCGAGTCTCACAAGTACGATGCAAGCGTTGCATACGAGCCAGTGCTGCCCAGGAATGCTTCAGATCCGAATTGTAGATCAATGAAAAAACATTAGAACCCGCCCTTGTTAATAGCAACTCAGTGTTGAACTATTCATCTCACGTGCTGATTATCACGTGTGTATGCCTTCCCATGCATGATATAACAAAATCGACAGACACCTCAACTTAGTACAGCAGGGCAGCTTTTGAGAGCACCGAGAGCGAGAACTGCTGCCATTGAATCATTACTACTTAATAGTAGTCAATCCTATTCCTTTTGTTTCTCTGCCTTGCACCAAGCCCTTTCTTTTTGAACAGCTTTCCACTTTCGCAGCACTGTCACCTTCCAGAATATGTCTTCCTTGCGTGTATTCTGTATTCTGTGTTCTTTGGCAGGGTTCATTTCCGACACTATACAGATAAAAGTCAGCCTTGAATTTCTGTTAGTCCTACTCATTGGCGAAGCATTGACCCAAATACAGTTCAAGTACAAGTGATGTGCGTCCATCAGAAGAACGCTCCGCGTTTTTCTGAGGTCTGCCTAGCATGAAACCATAGTCTTCGTCGAGTTTCTCAATTGCTAGGTACATATCTTGTAGCTGTTTTCAGATGATCCCTTTTCCCATGGGTGTCTAACGGGACCGTCTTGCAGATTTGAATAGTCAGCGAATTGAAAGAGACAATGGTGCCAGGTGCCCATCTGCACAAGTAGAAGGTCTTTGCAAGCCAACCTGCTCCTACTTAACCCCGGTAGGAGCATGTTCCCGTGATTATCGACTCTATTTTCCAGTGTAGCGCATGTCAAAGTCGGCTCTGGTTTTTAAAAAGCCAACGCTCTTAATTGGAAAGCTGATGGCAGCTGGGGTTCATCTTCAATATTCCTCGAAAAGCCAGGCCTCCTCGTCCCGGTCTGCATTCCCTTGATGCCTCACTATTATTCTCAACTGATTCCACTACACGACCTGTACATCAGTTCCTTGGCCGGAAGGCACAAAGCATGTTCCCAAACAGCGCATTCTTCTTCCTACGTCAGTGACGAGGGCACCGAATCACATCCTAGGTTTCACGGCTTGCAAGCCTACTTGACATCTTATTTCTCCACACAAGATGACTGAGTGGCTGCGTCCGAAGTTTCAGCGCACACCGAGCAGCTTTCTTGATGAGGTTCCTTGCGATGTCGACCGTCCAGATCGAGTACGAGCATCATCTAGGGTTTCTTCATATCTTGGATTGAGCCGTCCACCAACCCCTTCAGTCCCCCCTACCGATATCTTCGGCAGCAAGGCTCCTCATGTTGTCTATGAGAAGCCTTCTGTAGACCAGATGGTCGAGACTCTCAAGGTAGCGATGATGACGAAAGATTCCATGGAAGCACTTCATCCTCAGTACAACTCGAGCATTCTCCACACCTTGGAAGCATACTCTGACATGAAAGAGCAACTGGATGAGAAGGGTCGTATTATTGAAGAGTTGAAGCAAGGTCATACAAAAGAAAGGAAGCAATTTGAGGAAAGGGCAGCAAGCTGGAGGGCTAAGGAGGAAGACTATAAACTCGAAATGAAGCATTTGGAGGTCCTACTTGCAAACACAGAAGGCGGGATGGAGAAGGTTTCAATGGCTCGCACCCATAGTATGCTTCACACAGAATCTAGGGATCGAGCAATCACTCCAAGAGTACGCAGCCCAGAGACGCTCGCAGTCAGAGTTAACTTGCGGAATCGTCGTAATCTTTCAAAGGGTTTACAAAGAACAATGCAGCCTCCATCATCGCCACAGATAGACAGACAAAACACACCTGGTATTGATATTCACAATGAGAGGGGCCTGCAGCTGGATGATATGGAGAAGTTTTCACGATCACCTCTTCAGAATCCAGACAACCTTGAGTTGGGCTTGATACCAGTCAACTCCAATGCTTCGGGACAGGAGCACATCGAGACTGATCTAGGTATTGTATTCGAGTCTTCAGACAGCTCCACGTCTGCCAGTGACTCCATGGGTAGTAGCTATAGCCGCAAGACCATGGAGAAGCCTCTCCCAGCCATTCCATTCACATCAACCACCAGCAAGGGAACTTTCTCTTTTCTCGATGATGCATTATATGAAGTTCAGCTACCAAGCTCGCCGTGGGTTGAGGTCACTCCAGCTGACCAAAATTTCCCGTCTCGGAAGGGATTTTCTTACCGACCTGGAGACGATTCCCCAGAACTATTTTCGACAGCTGAATTGCCACGTGCTCGAGCAAAACCTGCCCCAGCATCAGGTCCACGGCGTCTTGGACGCTCAGATACGCTCCAAAGAAGCCAACGGGATCTTTCTTCAGAGGTTGTCAAAACGACACATGTGGCGAAACCACGACGAGCTAGACCTCATACACTTAATTCAACGTCAGGCGCTCAATCGGGTCAGTCAGGAACTCTACACTCTCGTGACAGTTCTTCCGATTATGATGTTAGTCGAGGAAATAGCTCCACTAGCAGTATTGTCACAGCTATTCGAGATAACTCAGGTCGTAGCAGTGCCGCTAGCGCTTCCCAAACCCCTAGTAACCATCCAAGGTTGAATCGACATGCTGGAAGTTCTGAAACTGCTGCTATAGCTGCCGCACGAGCTGTTGCATCTAGGTCTGGGTCAGCACATGGCGAGAATGCCCTCCCAAAGTGGCCAAAACCCCTTTCCAACCCCCGAGAGGACGAGAGAAAACAAATAAGTCGGCACGGAGACTTACGATCCTGTCAATCCACTGCTACTGAGGAAATACCGAAAAGCTGAGGGAACATCCGAGTCTCGTCGCCCTTCCCTTGACATAAAAGAATTAGCTGGCGCATCTTCACAATCTCAAGGTCCACTAGAGAATAAGGAAGATCGTGAAAGGCGCGATCTCCAATGTGACGTTGCCTCGAAGTCCATTTCATATGCGCTATCCTTCCTGCAGAATGAGGATGAGGATGCGGCTGGTCAACGCCAATCCTTGAATGAGCTTACTGCGGAAAACAAACAAGCTAATTCCGGTTAGTAGATAGCCATCGTGGTGCAGAACGCAGAGTTTGTGTGCGAGGATGGATTCAGCGTAGCTTGCAGTAGACCATCTTGATAAAATTACAAATTTGCTACTGTGCTGGGTACATATAAGTGAGCATCGTGGGTCACCCATGATGATATTCAAGGATAAGTTAAATGATTGCCCAGATTGAATCATTAGTCACCAGGCTGTGATCAGTTCTGAATGGTGTACGGTGAGTTGTCGGGGATATCTATGAATTGGCTTACACTTTTTCTGACTTCAATTGTCAATCGTCGCTTGACTTTTTAACCGAAGCATGTTTACCTGTCTTCCGCTCATGTACGTCGGACTGGAATAGGCCCATGTGCAACTATGCATGAATTTGGAAGGATTGCTTTGCTGCAGCTTGGTTAACGCTACTTCCAGCTTTGCATAGCGTGCTACCAAGTCCAATGTGAGACATGATTAAGATAGGCCTTAGTTAACAAATAAGCAGCATCAGGTCATTGCCTTCGAGCTCCAAAGCGTCAACCTGAGAAGTAGGAATTCTACTAACATTACTGGATCTTAGCTCGGCTGAGTCAGAAGTTTGTGCCTCCCGCAGAGGGTTATAAAGCCATCCGGGCGCCTGGTTGTTCTCTTGTCAACATGCCCTAGAACCGCACGAGTTTAGCCGTACTAGCTAGCGCCTCTGGGTGGCAACACCCAAGAGAACCCAGAATTTGTTTCCGAGTTAGCCTGCAATTAACACATGGTTGAAGACAATGACAGCGGTCAAGACGTGGCCACAGGCTCTGTGTATAAAGGTTGATGAACCGAGCAAATCCCTGCTGCAATAACGCTGCCAACTTCTACCTACACGTGGTGGAAATAGAGACATAGCTGACAGCCAAACGAAGTGGCACCTGGCGGATGTTTGGTAGCATGTGACTTCCCAGGCTGTTGGATTGAGGGATACGATACCTTGCTCTTTTTATGCATACTAGAGATAAGTTTATACCTTGTTAGGATAAGATGTATTAAATCACACGATAATTTCCTAATATCTGCTACTTTTGTAGTACTGTAGAAGGCGATTAGGAGATTTTATTGATCCTTGAAAAACTCAAAGCCACGAATATGGAACAGGTTCAGCGGGATTCGAATCGTATACAGAGAATGTTATCATAAGAGATTGTAGCTCAGGTATCGTAGATCCCGTCGGCAAAGTGGCAAGTCTTTGTGGTGCTCAAAATTAGTAAGCGACATCCCACGCTTGGTACTACGATAGTATACAAGGCGCATCCCCCACTCCGTAGATAGTCCTTCCAGTCTTTCTTTTTCACACCCGATCATGGCGTCGAATGATAGTAACCCCATTGATGTGGACGAGAACACGCCCCTGCTGCTCCAGAAAGAGCCAGAAGCTGGTAAATATGGTAACTCCGTGCTGTATCTCGCGCTGCTATGTGGATTTCTGGTGTCGGTCTCCTTCGGCGTAACCCAAGTGCCGTAAGTGCCATTGAAGAGAAGCTTAGGCGACACTCGAGTTCTATAAGATCAGAGCTTTACTAACCCGCTCAAAAGAATGATTTATGTGTTCCGTCTTATGACGTGCGACGCATATTACCAAACGCATCCCGAGCCAGCAAATGGACTTGAACGGTGCGAAGTTCGCGAGATTGAGGCACAAACTGCGCGTGCCGTGTCGCTCCTTGCCGCTTCGACAACGTTGTTTGGCGTGGCCAATCTATTTGTGACTGGATGGACGATCAAGAAATTCGGCGTCAAAACCGCTCTGCTCATCTCCGTATTCTGGCCCGCTGTTCGTCTTGCCGTGCAAAATCTAGGTGTCATGGCTGGCGGCAACCAGGGCATTCTGACTCTGCAACTGTCTCAGATCATTACAGTATTAGGAGGCCCTGCCGGATATTTGCTGTCATTGAACTCGTATGTCAGCGAGATCACGGAATCCAGCAGCCGGACAGGTGCGCTCGGAAAGCTGCAAGGCTGCTCGTTTTTGGGCACTGCTAGCGCTTACCTGGCGGGTGGGCTTATCAGTGATTACTTTGGAATTCTTGCTCCGTTCCAGGTAACACTACTTCTTTTCTCGGCTTCTTGCATTTACATTTTCATCTGCTTGCCACGGATCCCTCCAAGCAAAGAGGTGCCTTCCCAGCTTTCCGGTGGTCTTGCCAAGTTCCTTGGACCTCTCATGATCTTCAAGCCACAAAAGTGGACGCTCCAAAATGGCCAGCTCAGATTCGAATACGGAACGATGCTTCTCGGCGCTGGTGTTTTCCTCGGTGTGCTAGCTACGGGATACATACCGATCCTGCTACAGATGTATGGCACAGATATTTTCCACTTCGGAACAACTGAGAACGGGTATTTGATATCATTGAACTCCTTTATGCGTGGATTATTTCTCACGCTGGTCTTCCCTAAAATCATTTCCGTTGGACGGACATGGATGGTCGATAAAGCACGTTCGAAAGATGCCGAAACAGGTGCAGCACAAACATTTCGGGCCCTAGACGTGCCAGGTAACATAAATCGAGCTGCACCAATCGAGCCTCTGGATGATCAAGAGGAGCCTATCGAGCCGTCGGATTCGTCTGATGAAAGAGAAACCTTTGATTTCGATCTGATGTACACAAGGTATAGCTTGCTCGCAGATGCTTTGTTGACCGGAGCTGCCTCCTTTGTTAGCAAAGGATGGCAGATGTATCTGATCTCCGCATTGTTACCATTCGCGGCAGGCACAGGAGCTGCAGCCAAAGGCACTATTCTTCAGATGTGCTCTGCTTCTGAGCGAGCGGATGCACTAAGTGCCATCTCACTCATTGAGATGGTGGCTCAGCTTACCACTAGTACGTGTATTTGTCACTGTGGTCCACCTGAACTTGTAGCTAATTCGTTGTGATAGCGAGCATATTCGGTCTAATTTTCGCGGCGCTAGCAGAGCTAGGAAAGATCCATCTTATATTTACATGCAATGCTGTAAGTCGTTCAACCCCAACGTCCATAGGCTTGACTTAATACACGGTGTAGGCGGTGGCATTGATAGGATTCTGCGTATTGCTATTCTCACGCTTTCCTCCTGAAGGCAGCAAGAGATTGTAGTACAGCTGGTGGAGTATGGAAGACATGACCAGTTCAGATACTCGCTGCCTCGTGTCCAGGGAGCAGCTTCTAAGGTGACGTATCTTGGTGCAGAAGTTGCAAGGACAAAACTAGAATAGATAAAAGAGGATCAAATATCCATATTTTTGGGGGAGAGGGGAAGGGAGTTCGCAACAAGAGAACGCAGAAGTGTGTTAGATTGCTTATGTCATTGGTCCCATGTCATAGCTAAACGACCTTAAAACATCGGGAACAGAACGTGCAAGTCGAACCCTTGCATTAGGATTATAGGCTACTTAAAGCGGCTCGTCGCTCAATGGATAATACGTACCTATGTAGTAAAAGACTGGCTAGTAGAACTTTCAGCGGAAGTGTTCAGGAGATCGGAAAAGTTACGGAGTAAGTTTATACATGTAGAATTGCTACAAATTCAATTTTAGCATATCAAACACTTCGTGCTAATTTACTCAGCAGACCTAATCATCATCAGACTTCGAAACACTAGCTTATAAGAAATAGTACAGTACACATCACATCAGTGCATGCGTAATATTGTAGTGCTTCTAATTATCATTATAAGTATAACTTCAGTCAACTTGATCATCGAGAGGCGATGCTACCAATCCACAAGGCCGCGATCAGCAATCCTAACCTCCACTTTAATCCAGTCCTGAGCTTCATGATTACCATGGCCATCCAACCACCCGCTGTGCTAGGTCCAAAATTCATTCGCAAGTCTTTGGAAGGTGTTGTCTCCTCTATTGGTAGCGCACTTGGCACCCATAGACTTGTCCGATTAGGTTTATGCTCATTAGCATAGGGCATATTCAAACCTCGTGCCGCAAGCTCGCTACCGCTGACAATCCAATCCGACAGCTTTTGCAAAGCACCGGCAACACGCCAACTACTCCAAATGAAAATCGAGGTCAGCACTGCTGTTTCGGTCAAACGACTCCAAACTCCTATTCGCAGCAAGCCATGAGTGTCCCCCGCGAGCCAAATGTGATATTGCAGAACGTAAGTCTCAAGCGAGATGCGACCTAGCCATGCAAAGAAAGTCGAGTGATAGTTCCGTAATACGGAATGGCAATTTCGAAGGATGACAAAAGACACGATTGGTATCCAGGAGATGAAAGGCATCCACCAGTTATAGTCCATTTTGTCAGGAGATCGCCGAGTTAACAGCCAGAACCCAGGGAGGAATATGAGCGACGCGCATACGTTAATCGCCCGAAATGTCCGCGGAAATGTGATAACGCCACACAAAAGCTCGTCAACAAGGTTCGTAGGATCCAAGGTAGCACCCTCAATTTGCGTGCGTCGATGCTGAAGGATGGCGACCAACATTCCCACATAGACAATATACATGTCAAGGAAACAGCGGAAGCGCCATTCCGCCATGGTCCAAGATATTCCACAGGTATATCTGAGCACTGTACCTGCGAGCTCCAAGATACCCGGTACGGTTATCAACGCGGTGGTCAGTAAAGCAGCCAGAACAACCTTCCCAATCAAGTACCAGGAATCTGAATTGCCGGCTTGACCAATTCTGAGCGTAAAGAACACAACAAGAAACCAAAAGCTGACGAGTGGCGCAAAGTAGTAGAACATGTAATCTGTACGCATCATGTATGGCAGTATGCAACTGAACAGATTCAGCCTAAGCAGCACCTTCGCCACGCGTTCAAACGAGAAGTCTCCAGTCCGCAAGAAATACAAAGTGTGGCCAAAGCCCGTCATAAAGAGATATGATGCCACGAGAACCCGGATAATCTCATAAATCCATAAAGTCGCCGAGCCGTGTGTATAGTGATATATTAAAATGATGGCTTGCATCCACCCTTTCCATTCATCGGTCTGATCCCTAGATAAAAAGGCAGAACTTTGAGTCTCATGTCTAACCGTGCGCAGAGGTGAGCCAGTGACCTGACTCTTTCTGATGGTTAAAAGTCCAGCTATACCTATTGAGCCACACGCAACAAGGAATTCATTCTCCTGGAACTGCTTCTGGGCCTTCTCAAACACCTGGGTGCGGTCGGCATAAAAGCAATAGCAGATAGCAAGCGTCAGTGTGGTCAGCGCGCCCATGATGTCCATCGAAGGTAGAAACCGACTGATACGGATAATGTGGTTTCGACGGACGAGATACGAAAGGGAGGGAATTGCTAGCATTCCAACGATAATGAAGAGCCATTGAATGGCCACAGGCTTTGTGTAATTCGTACAACAGGTCCGGTTATACGGATAACCTTTGGAAGCAGCATCGGCATTGCAACGCAAATTCAGGAGCACGTCGGCTTTGCTACGAGCTACGTTGTCCACGACATGTAATCCACTCTCCTCGTATTCCCCTTGACCAGACCAAGTCATCAAAGAATAGCTCCAGACAATGTCAGCACTAGAGTAGGCCGAGGCTTGCTGAAGATAGTCGTTCATTAAATCAATTTTCTCCGGGGTTATGGTCGCCTCTCGCGAAGGAGAGAGCCACTGGTACCAGGGTACTTGGATTGGGGCCATCAATAAGAAGTTGGGTGACTGCTTTCGGATTGGAAATGGTTTCTCCATCGGAATCATTGTCTCCTCTGGCGTAGAATGATCCATAAAAGGAATCACCTTATCCACCGCTTCTTTAAAGTCCCGGAAAAAGTTATCCTGTCCATGTCTGGCATACCACAGGCCAGGAGCTCCGAGCAGGATCAAACCAGCGCTCTCATCGTCTACCTCTCCGGTAGGGTTTGGGCGGAACTTGTTCAGTTCATTGTCCAGGCCGGTCGAGTTCATCCAAGGGTCCCATATGAATTGTACAGTTACTTCATCCAGCACAAATTCCAGATCCATATGCTTTTGTTCCATCTCCATCAATTCATCGAACCCTTCCTCAGCTCTTTCTTGGTCCATCTTCCTAGCCACGGCAAAGAAAATCTGGCGCGTGGTAGAATCGCCAATGAAAACTAGCCTCCTCTTCTTGAAGCAGTCTTTGATGTCCTCTCTCTCATACTTGTGCATCATACATCCTGGAGGTTGCCAGTTCTCCAGAGTATTTTTTCGAGTTTCCCACGAGGACCCTGGATCAAGCCATTGGCCCTTGCTCAGGAGCGCGCCGCATTTGAAGGGATCCAAGGCGTCTGGTAGAGAGGTTAGCTGGGGATTTGCGAAGACGAGAGGTAGCTAATTGTAGATTGGAGACAACTGACCTATCCAGCAATATCTGTAGACTACGGCGATCAGGACCACAAACAAGAGGGCCTGGACAATGCGCTGGATTGCAACAACTCGCACAGGCGTGTGCTGCGCCGGCCTGACAGAGCGGGGCATCTCGAGCTCAGATGGAAAGGCAAAGGACTGGCAACGGCATCTTTGGTGACGGCAGCGGATCGAGATTCAGAGCGCCGACCAAGTAAAGTCGAAGTGACCTTGGAGGCGCAAAGGTGTAACAGAGGGGTTGCTAGTGCAAGAAGGGAGAGAGGGTGGGACTGAAGAGTGTTGCAGGAAGGGGAACTAGGAAGGAGACGGGAGCGTAGTAGAATGGAAGGATGGGGGATCAGAAGGAGGAGGAGAAGGCCCTTTCCGAATCGACATAGTTCAAGTTGGGGACCTTGTGGGAGTGGAAATGGAAATGCGCGACTGCAGCTGGAAATGGCAGGAGTTCCTTGGCCTTCCTGAAGACGTGCAGGGTTGTGCTTCTAGTGTGGTCCGGCAGGCTGTGGCTGTGGCTGCTGAGCGGAATGCCTTCATGGCGATTCTGGCTATGCGGAGGGTGGTAGCCATCGCGGAGAGCGTGGCAGCCAGGACGCAAGACCCAGTCACAACCCCTGCAAGCGCCGCTGCTGCTCACGCGACCAAATTCTCAGTTGGGAGTCTCCGTCCAAAGCTCGAACCTGGATTGATAGATTGAGAGAGTACAGTGGAGCCAGCAGGAGAGTAGGAGGAACAGCCCGTCCCAGTTCTGCTCGATCCCCGGACATCATTACTGAAGCCACCCAACCCAGCCATACTGTACCGCCATCCTATGCGCAGCCTATCCACCCATCGATCGTGGCACTCGGCTGGTCTGCACCGCCACAGCACACCACAAGAAGCAAATGGTCGTGTGCCTTCTGCGGCCTCGACTTCTACTTCTGGACGACGCGTGCCAGCATGGCGCGCATCCAAATCAATACCCAATCCGAGCTCCGATATGTCGTGCCAGCATTTCATAATCACAATCAATGCAGATTCTTCGGCAGAGCATCAGATGTGAGGTCGATATGTTATTCTCTTCCATCTTACATGTTCCAAGGCCAGCCCGCACCAACTAGGGAGGCTTCTTCGCACGATAGCAGCATCATAGAGTACCTTCTGCCATTGCTTCTATATGCCCAGCATGCATGAGCTTCCACATCAGTGTGTCGTGTCATCCGTGCTGCTTCATCGAATGGTAATTTAGCTTCTTCGTCACCTACCGCAGATCAAAGACATGAGCGAGGAGCTAGGCCAGATTTCGGCAGAGGCTAGGAAGGCCAAGGATATGTCCAGGTCTTGCACGCAATTTTACAACACTAGGTCCAAGATCAGGAGCATCAATGAGTTCTAGGACCCTTGGATTATGTATGCAAGTCCTTTCAAGTATCGGTTGACAAGGCGCGGTGCAATGCTTGCTCCTGGCTACAATCATGTCCGATACTGATATAAGACCTCGTCCTTTCTCATGCCACAAATGACCTTCCTGATAGGCTTGCTTGCCTTGATGCTAAACGCGGCCGGGTCAATTTTTCCCGGGAAACCCTAATCTCTTTGCCCACACCCGACTTTAGAGCTCTGAGACTGTCGTCTGATCGCACAAAGCTGCCCAGCCCTCCCTCATATCCCTTCACAACTCTGCTGAGGCCATATTGACACCGGACAGACCAATGACAAGCGCCTGACCTGTTGACCAAGACCTGTACAGCGTCCCCACCACCTCAGAGCGGAGTCTTGGGATATTTCATACCACAAAGAAACGAGAAACGGCATGAACCCATGGCGTTGGAATGGATGACTAATCTGTATTTACGATAGCTTTACATGCAATACTCAGAAGAGCCAGACTATGGCGCCTCTCCATGAAATCGTTTCGCAGGAAGTCTAGTGTTTGCCATTTACCTTTCCGTTTGCATTCCCGTTCATCTCAGTCGTCCTATCGACTCGTCGCTCGATGCCCTTGTATGCATCCTTGCCAGCCTGCTCAATGGCCTCGTGCTTGGTTCCCACGACTCCCTTTCCAGCGGTCTTGCCGGTTCTTCTGAGGTAGCTTCGGATGAAAAAGCGCATGAAAAGGACGGTCAGAGGAGCCAAGTACAGAACATTGAACCAAATGGCAAACGTCTGCCCGCTAGTGTCGATACAAGGGATAGTTTGGTATTCGGTACGGAATTCCTGAGCACCGGGCATACCATGGTGAAAGTGCTTCTGGTGAGCGGCCTGATCTGCAGAATAAGTAGCTTCGACATTTCCAGCGAGGCCTTCCTCGCCAGCAGCACGGAAGAGGAACTTCTTCACCAGGCTTCCAATACCCGCAGCAGTTGCTGATGCTGCCGCGGCTGATACGGTGCTTGACGCAGCTGAGACAATGCGAACAGGTACTTCAACAGGAATGGTGTAGGAAACAAATGAGTGTAGAGCCGCGTAAGACGCACCAACCAGGAACTGGACGATCTGCATAGTGGTCAAGCTTCGCTTGAGGGCCGTGGGGATTGGGACGGCGAAAGCTGTCAGTGTGTAGTAAGTGTACTGTCAGAAATTAGCTCTAAGGTCCTCGATTTGGGTTGGGGGTAGGGCGGGGGGTGCTTGGTACTCACCATCAGAGCATGAATTCCAGAGTTGACAAAAACAAACATCCAAATCGGAGGAGACATGAATCGGATGCCTGCCCACATGCACATCATGGCACCCGCATGGTGGTAAGTCTGCAAAGTGGAACTTCTCTTGCCCTTGGCCAGGATAATAGCTGTATCGAGCACCTCATAGAACTTGCTCAGGTAGAAAAACCATCCATAAAATGCAAGCCCCTCGTTCCATAGTCTTCCCAAATCCGTAGCAAATGGAGTGCCCGCGTCACTCAGCAAAATCGACGAAGGCGACTCGGAGATCCAGCCCGACAGGGTGGTGTTGTACGCAATGGCATTCCCAAGACCCGATGTGCCATGGAGCTTGCACAAGCTGTCAACAGTTCCCGCCAGTCCGGTTGGGCCGGTTGGGCTAACCAGCGACCTTTGCAGAGCATTGAACATGCCAACGAAGGTCCAGCCTGAGTAGACGGCCAAAAAGACATTGTGTGCCACCACGAACCAGAAAAAAATCCGAGTCTTGCTGATTGCCCATGGTTGGTTTCCTCTCGACCTGTTATATGCGTTCAAGGCACTCGCCGTCACGGCGTAGATGGCGGCGATGGTGATGGGGACCCTTACGTCCAGAGCATCATTGTACCAGGAAGCAGGGAGGGAGATGGGCGGCGCAGAGAGGGTTGAGCCAGCGGGCGGTGGTGGGAGAGTCTGCGGCTCGTTGCTCGGAGGGAAAATGAAGAGCGAGGAGGAGGGTAGAGATGCGTGGACTTGGGCCATTGTACGGGGTCTGAGGCCTGCGATAGCCACGAGTTGATTGCGGGATGGCGTTTGATGAGGGATGCCTTGCGCACGCAAGCTAAGCTATCGGCAGATCTATTAGATCAAGGTGTAGAATGAGAGCAGGTTGGAGTGCAGACTGGCGTGGTGGGGAAGTGGGCAATGCAGCTCTGTTGGCTGGAGGGAACAAAAGATGGTGACAGAAGAGGGACGTCTGCGTGCAGAGAAAAGGAAAAAAATGGAAGTCGAAGATTATGTTCCGGTCGGCCAATCTTTATCCCAAGAGGAAGGAAAGGGAAGATGCAACGATAGCGAGGAAGAAAACCAGCTAAGGCCGCACTCGGACCGCAACGAGGTTGATAATGCTTTCCACACGCGACGGAGATGGCGACCAGGCGAAAAGAATGTTGAGTGTGCCGAGGTTGTCTCGAGGATATAAGTAGGGTCCTGTGCCGGCATCGTAGCATGTGCAGCCCTCCCACGAGCACACCGTTGCCATCGCCATTGCCACTATTGCCAGGAAATTGTTGAGGACGCGGGCAGATGTCCCGCTTGGGTGCTCTGCAGCAGCTGCTTCTTGGTTGTGCCTGGCTGCGGCTGGAATGCCTTCAAGCATCGTCATCCCGCCTGTCTAGAATCCGGCGGCGCCCCGTGATTGGCCCGCGGCTCGAGGGCCAACGGTCAAGTCTTGTCTTGCATTGCATTGCATTGAAGCCAAAGCAAAGGGTCCATCCGCAGGGAGATCAAGAAAATCTTTCATTGCTTCATTCATTCATGTCGTCTGCGACTGCGTTTCGTGGACGCCGTGCAATGCGTGCCCTTCCCGTACTCGAAGCGTCGGCTGCGATCGTGTGCTCCCGTGTACCATGTAGGATTGCACTGTGGAGGCCCGGTGGAGTGGCCCTTCCCTCCTCAACAAAACCAGGCCTCGTTTCCGCGATGCCCTGCCCCGGCTTCCTAGATTTGCACGCGCCCGCTTGCCGTATAGAGGCCATCTCCGAGGACAAACTTCACGGCTCCTTGGGCATCGTTTTCTTGCTCTACAATACTCTGAGGATAAATAACCCCCTGCCCTGTCGTTCGCCTCAAGGGCTTGTAGCCAATAGCTTCACAGGGCCTCGTCATAAGTGAGCAGACAGGGCAGGGGGTTATCTACCCTCAGAATATTGTAATTATTTTTCTTTTTTTCCCTTTTCTTTTCTCCTCTTTCCTTCGATCGAACGAGGCTGGCATGGGGTTTGGTCTGTACTGTAAATCGTATTTCGTCCTTGCTCGAGGAAGAGGCTTCCGAAATGCCTCCCAGATGGATTCTGGAGTCCACTAGGTGTCCGGTCGGCAAGGCGCTGCCGTGAGGGAGCAAAGGCCGTTGTTACTGTACCTGTACCTACCGATCCCTTCCCGTCTCACGTGTTCCCTTTGACCCTTGCAAAGTCCTCCCCTTTGAACCAAGAGTGACGTCGCCATCTCCATGGAAGAGTTCGTAGCATGAGCGCCCTTTCTGGCTTCGCTGTTTTGCCAACCCATATGAGTTGCATTGATTTCTCTGTGCTGGGCGGCACCTCGGACGAATGAGGAGCAATAGGCGTTGTTCAGTTATTGTCTTTGCCATACCTCGAGCGCTTCTGACAAGGGTTCTCTATATAAGCCATTCAGACCTGAATTCGCTCTCAAAGGTGTTTGGGGGGGTTTTAGCACGGCGGAAACATGTTTGCTCGCGCCTACCTGTGGTGTGCTTTTCAAAGTTACTCGTCGGATACTGAACCTGAGTATAAATCTAGCTCTACACAGATTTGGGCCAGACCTAATCCTCTCCCAGCCCCTTTCCTCAGGCCCATTCTGTGAATAGAGGAGTTTTGCGTTCGGTATTATTGGCCGTCGTTTCATTTTCTGGCCCCCATCCGAGCATTGATACTGGCAGTTGCTTGCTGCCGTCACACCCCCCCCCCCCCCAACACCCACCCTCCTAGCATCATCTGCTAATAGTCCTAGTCCATAGTTTGGTATTATGAACCCGTGAATTCCCACCGGAATATCGTCACGTCACAAGAGTGTCGTCGAATAACCTAGGTGTAGTGAACCAATTGAAAACACGATTCGTTGATTTTTGTTCGGGCATCTCGTATCCTGGTTTGATAATCTCGAGATTTCAAATCTATATAGAGTGACCCTCTATATTCCTAGCAAGAACAACCGACCCTTTCTATTTCAAAGCATTTTACCTCTCCCTGCAGGATCCTGCCCTTTCAACTCGAGGTTATAACCCAATGAATGCATCACTTCTGCCACCCGAAATATACCCTTCGAGCCCTGACAATGAAGAGGCAACCAGGTGCGGCACAGTGTATGAACCGTCAAATCCACCTTCTACAACCTCCCTCCAGCATGTAGATGGCTGGTTCTCTTGGTCTCATCAAGATGCGGCGCAGAACCCTGCAATACTAGCTCCTTCTGGGTTGAGCACTGGTTACCATCGCTCGCGCTTGCCCGTCTTTGCGAGCAGTTCGCTCATCAAGTCCGGACATTTGTCGACAAACTCGAGTCCAGTGATTCTTAATTGCCCCTGCGGTGCGCCGTACGCCCCTTGTTTCAAGCTGGCGGGCGAGTTTCTGGTGCAGGCGCATGTCCCTAAGTTTTTGATGCTCACCCACACCGCGGTTGCGTTCCTCTTGGAGGTGGTATTGATACTCCTGGATGAGAATATTCGTCTCGTCCTCGCTCCAAGCAGGTCTTCTAGGCCTCCGCCGAGTCCCCGTTGATGCTTGCACCATCGAAGCGTTTGACACAGTAGTGGAACTTTGAGGCAGCGCAGCCTGTTCCGACGAAGTATTGCGTCTGCGACCACCTCCAGTTGCTGCTCGAATTTTGCTTGGAACGAAGTCTTTATCGGATTCATCATCCTTTTGGATCCTTGTACCCCCCCTGTCACAGCCCTTCCCCTCCCTCTCACCATCATCATCATCATCTCCAGTCCATGTTACGGACCTGGAAGGGCTGGACAAGTTTGCGGAGGTGCTTGCTCTGGCAAGGGAAATTGAGGAGGATGAATATGGAGCAAACTTAAGGCTAGCCTCGCTTTTGTCACGACTGTGGAAATGGACCCTGGACCGTCTCACATCCTTCGTGCCTGAAGCTCGGTTCAAAGCTCCATTTTCTTCATCTTCTTGCTCATCCTCACCACGTTGCTTACCCTCGTCCTTGTGAAAGTTGAATTGAGAGTTCCCAATGGGATCCTTGAAAGTAGCTGCTCCACGTGTGCTCCCTGTACGACCTCGTAGACGACGTCTACCTCCGGATGGAGTGTGGAGAGAAAGGGCCTTGATACGTGGCTTAGGCTGCAAAAGTTCGGTGTGGTTCTCAAAGAGAATAGCTGTGTCCTTATCTCCCTTTGTCATGTCGCTCCACATCTGTAGGGTCAGATCTAGCTTACCCATCGAGCGCCATGCTCCATCATAGTAAACGTAGTCAATTATTTCCGTATCTTGAAACATTATAACGGGCTTATTCGTATGGTCGATACAATTCTTGGACGGCTGTTGACTTAGAGTTGACGTTTTGTCTCTGACAGATCTCTGTACTCCCCGTTCAATACTTTGAACTCCGGACATGATGGATTCTATGGGAACCCTCCTGGATCGCTTTGGTGGTGGATCATTATCCGTGTCGGATTCCTCATATGGTGCACGCCGTCGTTTCCCAGTGGTAGGGGCAGGAATATGCCGTAATGACTGAGGCGATGTGGGACGGAAAGGCCTATTTCTGGCATATTTGGCCTCTTCACCAGCAGTGAAACCATATTCGCTGTAATAACTGGCTGCACTCTGGTGGAATTTCTCAGAATCCTCCTCAGAATCCTGTTCAGAGTCCCCCTCACCAAACTTCCAAATTCCCACGATTTGCTCTGCACTCTCCTCTGTGCTCTCATCCTCAGAATCATCCTCGCTCTCATCATGACCGAAGCCGTTCCAAAATCTAGCGTCGTTCATCCAAAGGCGACGTTCTTGAGATGTAGGCGAAGTTGGCGTCGTTGACCCTGGACGGTCACTGAAGCCATCTTCTGAGTCCTCCTCAGTGTCCTCCTCAGTGTCTTCATCAGCATCTTCCTCTTTGGGGTATTTCCACAGCAGATAGCTGTCAATCGATTGGCGGTCATAGCAAAATCTGGCCAAGATCTCACCGTCATTTTCCGGATTTTCCTCAAGCCCAGCTGTTTCGTCAAAGATACCCTGGTAGAAGGTAGAGTAGGGGCCGTGTTGTATTTGGCATCTTCTACATCTGGCCTTGTGGAGATCTTGCTCAATGAACTGATCGTTGCATACTAGTCCGAGCATCACAGGGCACAGGTGGACTAGGAAGTCATCGATTGTAGAACTTTGGTCCAGCCTGACGTAATTGTCATTGTTTTGATATCCAAGGAGCTGGTCCAGTCCCGGTAAGTGCTGATAGCTCCAAGGATGCGCTTGCAATAGCGGAGGAGCAGGGTTTGGACGGCCCCATTTTGTCATGTCTTCGAAGGAAGACATATTTTTGTTTGCAACAATGAGCGCCGATGCGGAATGATACTGAATGATCGTGAACGACAAAGCATGGGATCCAGGCCTAAGAGTCGGCGCAGACAGATTTTTATAGATAAGAGGAAGAGGAAATACTTCAGAACTCAAGAAGGAAACATGAAGACAGTATATTTACCAAGGAGGCCCGAAGGTCTGAATAGCTTCAATAAGGTAACAATAGATGAAAAAAGACAGCTGTGTACTTATTGTGCAGCAATCAATAGCAGCTGTTACGGAGAGGACAATGGAATCCCAGAAAGGTGGATAGTATTGTCCTCGTTGTGTTGATGTTCATAGCACCCACGCTTCCTATTGTCAAGGAACAATAGGTACTTGATCCGTTTGAACAAGAAGCACTCTTAAGTCTGGCTAGCAATGCAGCATGCTGGCCCATGCTGGCCGCCATCACTAAGTGGCATCTTAAAGTGCTAGCACATCAGATGATAATTACAGTCATCTTATAGTCTGCACTCGCAGAATTGATGGCAAGTATCTTGCGGGACTGGTGATGAATACTCAACTTTGTGACTGAGATTGTGAACATGTCATAGGGCAGGAGGCAAAACAAAGCTAGCGCGTAAGTTGTTCTTGACACGTGACACACGACAAATCTTCGATCACCCACTCTTGAGCGTGAACAAGCCAATGCAGACGGCTTGAAACTATCATCTAGCCAGTTCTGCACCAAATTGACGCTCGCTTTCTTCAGAATGCCCGTTGAGATAGAGGCTCCTCCCCGGATTAGCATCCTGAAAACGAGACCACTGTGTCAGGATGAGTTCTCCTCCTTCGGCACGGTGATTGAGAACCCTGCACCATCTCTCGTGCCATCCAGCCAAATTACTGATTTGCCACCAAATGCAGTGCAAGCAAATCAAGGAAGTGCTTTGAAGTACTTGAATGTAACGCACATGGTGGATCTTTATACACTTGCACCAAGTCAGCAAGCTGCAAAGCCTGTGATGAACATGTTCGTCTGCGCACCTCGGTCGCTTCTTCCCAGCGTGAACGGCGAGGTAGATGGCCATTTCGAAGTCAAGATTTTGGAGCGTCATCCTTACACCACACAAACCTTCATTCCTCTGGGTCTGTCGCCGTTAGAATATGGCGAGGCATCGTACCTTGTTGTTGTTGCTCCAAGCTTGGCTGCATCAACAGCAGACGAGCGACTGCCAGTTCCTGAAGCCACATCCGAGTTCAGCAATCTGCCAGGAAGGGGACTTCCAGATCTTAGTAGACTGCAAGCATTCATCGCGAATGGCTCGCAGGCAGTCACGTATGGCGCTGGGACCTGGCATGCACCCATGGTAGCTATTGGTCGAAAACCTATTGCTTTTGTGGTTGTGCAAGCTGCGAATGGAGTTGCGCTTGAGGACTGTCAAGAAGCTGAATGGAAGAGCAAGGAGGATGCAAGGCTTCTTGTGGCGGTACCCAAGTTAAAGGTATCCTCGAAGTTGCATCCCAAGCTATGACGAATGGATATGCTATGGAAAACGTTTCGACACGGCTTCGTGCGGGGGCATAGAAACCGAGGAATTACAGAGCATGGTGGAGAGAATCTGAGATAGAACGCAGTGGGCCTTCACTTTGGCTGATACGGAGGACCTTGAGTCGCTGGGACGAAACTGTTCGCAGCACAGGGTGCATTCCATTGAAGTCACTAGTTCAAGCCAGCAAGCACAACGAAGAACCCGTCACAACACAACCAAATCTACTTTCTATTCAAAAGGCATTTTTCTAGCCCTCCATCTCTCAGGAGCCGGACGAGGATCGTCGTAGTGATCCCGTCTCCGACACGTGATATCGAGCTCGTAAAAGGACGAATCAGCATCAGCGTCAGCAGTTGCGCCGTTGAGGTGCTCAGACGGTACCGGTGGTGCTCTCGATCACCACAAGCAGTCCAGTAGCACGATGGCTTGCGCCGGATGGCACGCAGGCGGTGGATGTGGGGACAAGGAGGTGGGGAGTGGCCCGTGCACTCAGAGTCAAACCCAAATAGTGTTGAGTTAGCTACCTTACCCTACCATACCATACCAGACCATACCACGGGCTGCTATGCCGCCGTAATGTCTGATGGGTCTGAGGGTCGAAGCGGTGCACGTCTCATCAGGATGACGAGCTAGCCGCACCGTTTGCTTCCGTCCCGGGGGGCCCCTTTGGCTGGCTGGCTGGCAGAACCTACACGAGACGTCAAATATCGACCGTAGATCTGGAAACGGCAATTCAAGTCGTGCGCGTACCTTTCCGTGCAAATAGACTTTGCCCTCCATCTGTTGAGCAGATACGGGAGCGCCAGCATTCTTGCGATTGCCGATTGTGAACTAGCCCCAAGCAAGACCCCCGGTGATGAATTGCCTGCAGGATATGAAGATTTCCCGTTGCAGCATCTCTGGTCTTGCACAAAGCCGCGATCGCTTAGCTTGGCCCAATCGGGAGGCCAGGGGGAGTGGTCAGCTCGTCCCCGCACTCGCCCCGCTGGGAATGCCCTTGCCAATCATCGTCCGCACTCAAAGTGCAGTACGTCCGTAAGTCGACGGCGAGCCAGACCGAGACATTATCCAGTGTAGAATACTGGAACCATGTGAAGCACAGAATGCCCCTGGTGCTCTGCTGGCTGGGCTGAGAGCCGCGCCCATTCCGGCATGCACCCCTCCATGCTGGGAGCCCGTTGTTACAGGGCCGGCACACCCCACACTTTAATTGTCACACCGTCACACACGGTCTTCTGTTGTGCTTTTGCCTGTGTATCCGGGAGGGCGAGAGATCGGACCGGCCGTGAGATCAGTTGGAATCTCTTCTAGCCCCGGCACTGTCATCACCGCGCACAGAACCCGTAAGAAGGAGAATGGTTGGCGCAGACTGTATCAAAACCCAGCCGCAAGCTCAGGGAAAGAGGATATATGCTCTGTTGTGGCTCAGCCGCACTGAGGGGCGCACGGCAGTGAAACACGAAGTTTGATACTGTACCAGCGAGTTGGTACGAAGCCTGCAGAATGCTTTCATTCGGGCAGCTCTCTTGGGACGACCCAGACTTTGGATCAGCCCCCAACAAGTATCCTGCTGCGCAGGTCGGGTTTGTTTGCATAAAACAATCTGCCGTCTTCTCTCACATCCAAGCACCGAGATCCAATTAGGCGGGATATCTGCAGAAGCATGAACATGATGGTTCTTTACTGATTTCTTTTTCTTGAATCGGGCTCTGTTGCTTGGCGCTCGTCCCTTTGGATTTGCTACCCCGACCGCCATTCCTGACATCTCTCACAATATTGCTCGGACCATTGACAAAGGCGTATCAAGGCATGGGTTGACGTTGGTGGAGATGAAATCGATGGTTGTTCTTGATGACCACGGTAGCCCTGGCAGTTCCTCCGTGCACGTCATGCACAAATATCCATTCCTGGTGCTACATGGTGCCGGCGGAAGTTCCGAATATTGTGCTGAAGGCATCGAGCGCCAACTAGTGGACGTTTCCATGCGGCTGTCAGTCCAAGGTGTGAATAATGGCATTATGCTGGTAAATGGACGGGACGAGACGAGACGAGTCACGGCCCCTGCTCCTGCTTCCATTATTGCCGACTTATAGGAAGGCCGGAAGAAGTATTCCAAATATGCAGCACGAGCTGCAGTGCGCAGCGTGCAGGATGCATGAAATGGTCGACGGGAAACCAGAGTTGGTTATTGGCCTTGTTAGTCGGTGAGTGACTTTGTTTTTCTGCAAGCTGCCTTGCAACGACGTTGTGAACCTCAATCCTGGGTCCGCCCTTCAGCCCTTGCATGTCCATGCCATAGTGCGGGAGAGACATTCGGTCGACGGTGGGAAGACTTTTCTTTTGGCTGATGCGTCGACCCGAGACTGCAAGAGTCAAGGAACCTGCTGCTGCTGACAAAGACCGACGAATTATTGCGCCTGTCGTGGTAACTTTGAAGCGGGTCTAGCTTGTGGGATTTGCTCCCTTCAAGCCCAAGACCAGGTAGTGGGCCGGAACGACTCACTTCTTCACTTCCACGCCTCCAATCGGTGATCGCTGATCTATTCCCAGTGACCGCACTTCTCCTACACCAGCCATTGACGGCGGCGAGAGGTGGATGAACTGGACGACGGCCAGGGTTGCGAGAGCAATCAGGCTCATCGACGCAACTCTAATGACGAATCTGCAATCCTGATCCCGATGCGGGAGACGCCCAGCTATTGGACGGTGATCCCCGTGAACATCACCCGGGGTTCATCAATGTACTGACCAGCGCAATCCAGCACCAATCCCTGGACTGCACTTGCGGTATCGTGCAAAAGCCGTCCTGCCGCAAGTCTTGAGCTCAATCCTATGGTTCCTTGTCACAATGGCAAGAGATACGCTGGCTCATCCATAGATAGGTCGGTAGGTAGATCGGCCGGCAGCAGGAGAGAGGATATATCAATGCTATTGATATCTATGATTATCATCATAATCGATATCCGGCTGCTGGACACATCATCCACACCTTTTCCACCTTCATCCCATGTCCATCCGGGTAAAGCACGGGCCTGTACGTCAACCTGGATTGGCGATTTACGGCGGGCAACAGCGGCAGAAGCCTTTCATTTAGGGTTGGCGATCTACATTTCTCGCCATCGTGGTGAGCACCGAGTTTTACGAGTCAAGGCTACTCCGTGCAGCCTGTCTGCACACATACACACTTTCTATCACTTTCCTCACAGCAACATGCGACCACGGCATGTTTTGTATAGACGATTGCGGATACCGCAGCAGATCACTGCTCGTAGTGTACAAGAGTACTCCCCGCGAGCTATGTGCATACATCACGGTGACCTCGGCAATCCGAGGTCCTGTCAACGAACCAAATTATCAGTAAAACCTTGGAGGAGAGCCTGCGATGGGAGACTTTAGGGACAGGTGCGGAAAGGTCAAAGAAGGTGTGCATCATCGTTCTGGTGCTATTTCGAGTTTGCGAGTTACCATGAGTGCAAATACCCGTGGAATCTCTACCCCTACAAATCCTAGGGGGGCGACAGCATGGGGGCCCACTTGCATTCTGGGGCTCGTATCTTACCCGGAATTTGGGAAATTCATAGACAGGGCTTCTCGTCAGGGGCCCTTGTCTCGTGTATTTGAACTCGATTCGTCTTGGAGCATGCATACGGCCATACCGACGTTTGCAAGGCAGGACATTGGCTTGCAAGGAGCGATAGACTAACGGCTGCTGCTTGCCAAGCGCCCGGAAGGTGGTCGTCTTGGAGCAGTATTAGTCTGATGCAGAATGATGACTTGCGCGGATTATCATCTCCAAGCCGTTGATGCTTGAGACGAGCACGTGGGCCAGATCCCCCTTTAGAGTGCGACTATCCATTTCTCAACAAACTTCCACTCCCAAGCCAAGCACCAGATCCAGATGCCGCACTTCTATCGACACTAATTCCAGCTTCTGCTTATGGGGGTGCTCAAACTCAGCTATCGGGTGAGGAGGAGGAATAGTGGAGCCAGGTGCAGCAGCAGTGGAGCACGATCGAGCCTGTCAGATCCCGGCTGGAGGACCCATGACTCGGCGACCGTGGTTCGGTCGAATTCGTCCTGATTGCTGGGTTTCGCTCGAACTAGATAGAGCTCCACGTACTACGGTACTACCGACCGGTAAGCTCACCAGCGCGAGGGCCAAGGGGATGTCAAGGAGATTTCTCCGTAGGCGACAGCAGTTGAGGCCGTGTGCCTTGATCAGATCTCGTCCTAGGGCCAAGCTAAAGTAGCAAAACGCTGCATCCAGGCGTGGGACGTTAGTGGTTAGGGATCGTCTGTGCCCAAGGGTGGAAATGGTGGGAACGAGGGGCGTAAAGGGTCAGGCAGGGTGGTGCAACATCCAACGTTGTGGAGGATATGAGATGGTTTCTTAGTACTGCCACTGCACCACATCCATGGTGGTGTGCTGCTTTGCGAACATAAGTGGCAGGCTGCGGGTGGGAGCAAGAGATCCAGCCGGATCGGGCTTAGACTGAGGGGAGGCCTTCCCAAGTGGGCAAAGCGAAGCAGGAAACCCCCCTCAACATAAGAAGAAAAGGAAATATTAAACCCACCGCGACCTTTGCCTCGCCGGGTTGATGTGGCAGTATGTTCTCCCTTACGACTTGAAGACCTTATAACCCTGCGCCAGGACGAGCCAACTTCCCAGGAATACGGGTTCGAGGAAAGCCATGAGCTAAAGGTTGTGAGGAGCGATGGGCGACGTTGGTCAGACGGGGTGGGCGTCAAACCAGAACCAAAGAGACGCTACGCACTGCTGATTTCATGATTTCTCCGTCGATTGAGCCGCTGTCTAGGAGTGAGACGAAGCTTACAGACCGACGACGTAAGAAAGACTTGGTCGGTTGCATCGTCGAGCAGCCTGGCTGCGATCGCCCTGTTGCATGGTTGATTCTGTTTGCAGTCGTCGTCGCTGGGGGTGATAGGGTCGAGGCAAGCATGCAGGTTTAATTGAGGACACACCCGACTGAATATTCGTGATGACGAGCGGCGGAAAAAGGAAAGCGCAGCGCAGCACAGAACAAGGCCAGGCTAAACCGGTGGGAGACCAAAATCAGCCATCATGGCAGCCTACAGGAAAAAGCAACGCCCACGGAAAGCACCGTGCAGTGAATTGTGTTTCGGTTGTGGCATCTGCGCCACCATTGGCTGGCCGTCCGTGATTTCCGTACTGGTGGTTCTGGTGTTCCCTCCCCCCGTCCCAGCAATCCGGGAAATCTCAACGTTCGAGGGCCGCTCCTCATCTCACATCGCAAATGAAGTCGATCAGCCGGATCGCCCTTCACGCTGGATGAGTGGCTCGCATCCCTGGTCTGTGACGGTGCCTTGCAACGCAGAAAGTATATTGATCGGAGCACTATTTGGAAGGCGGGGCAGCATGATTTGATTTGATTTGAGAATGTGTGTTTCAGCTGCCATAGTGCTGTTGTTATTGTTGATGTTGATGTTGTTGAGCCTCGTCCGCCGGCAGCCCCTTACGCAGGCAGAGCGATGGCCAGAGCGAGGGATTCGAGACTTTTCGCTGCTGCTGCTGCTGCTGCCTTGCCCTCGAATCCTTTCGGTCGGGCTGCGAGGGCGATGGCCCCCCTCCCACCGCGGGCATGTCGCGCTGGGCAGGATGGGCGGACGGTACAACGCATCGTCGTCGTAGATCTCGCGGCCTCGTCTTCGGACCAGTGTAGGCGAGGGGACCAATGGCACTCGCCAGTACCCCTGTCGCTCGTCAAATCGCGCCATAGACGGACTAGCGCGGTGGACCCCTTACCAGAGCTGATCGCTCTAGCCGAGGCGAGTCTAGACGTCGATCACAACTCACAACTGACAACGTCCCTCGCCATTGCTCAACGCGGCCTGGTCGGGCCTGGCCTTGGGATGAGGGGATCCCCGATACAGATCCAATATTGTCCTGGACATGGTAGAGTTTCATGCTGCGGCTAGAGCTGAACCACCTTTACCTCCCTCCGCTCCTGGCCGGCTCGTGTCGGCTGCTCTGCTTCGTTCGTGAGCGGAAGGCAACGCACTGCACCTTGCACATGCCCTCCCAATGGTAGGCGACGTGCCCGGAAAATGGGCTGGGCGAGCGCGGGAGCCGTACCGCCCGGGGCGAGGTGTGGGAGGCGTGCCACTGACCGACACGATGCTCCCCGCTGACCCTTCTTGACACGACGAGCCAGCGCTCCGCTCATCTCATCTCGCTCCGCTTGTAGGGTGCGAAGGTCCGTTGTCCTCGCACTGTTGTGGCATTGCGAGCATGTGACGTGCAGTGATATGCGATGACCGTGCGGGCCCGTGACTGGCCCAGCCAGGCGAGGCTAGGCGGGGATGATGGAAGAGGAAAGGACAGCGGTGGTGTCCCAGCTGGATGGATCCCAGCACAAGCCACCCGCCCAACGATCGCCGACCAGGACCGCTACGCTAGTCCCGTACCGTCTACAGCAGAGTCCGGGCCTGCGCACCTTGCGACACGGTTTAGCGAGCGGAGGGCGCGAGAGGAGAGCGGAGAGCGGAGGGCAGCGAGAGCGTGGAAAAAGGAAGCAAAGACACTTCTATTTCCAACAAAATCCAATTTGCCGGCACCAAGCCGTGTCTCAATGGCCTCCCTCTGCTTCGATCCCGATCCTGTACTCGTCCCTGCCAGCATCAGCACCAGCACCAGCACCAGCACCAGGGCCAGCACCAGCACCACCAGCACCTGCACCAACCTGCACCGACCTGCACCTCGCACCTGCGCCTGCACCTGCAGTCCGAACCTGCATCTACCCCTTCTTTTTCATCCGTTGCTAGATCGTACCGACTGCGCGCTCGACCAGTTTTCCGACGCCGCCCTCCAACCTTCTTCTGTCTCGAATAAGGCAATTAGTCGTGGATCTTCAAGTCCCGTCGCCAGCCTTGGCCTCTTTGGTCGCTCCTACACTGCCCCTTCCAGTCTGGACGGTCTGGTGCTCCAGCTCCGCCACCTAGCGCCGCCCTCAAACCAACTCCATCGGGTCCAATCCAACTAACCGTTGCCCACAGCTCCCAGCCGCTGTTTGACATGACACCTCTCAACTGTTGCGATGCGTCGAGTTGTGCTTGGACTGTCCTGCGGACTTGCTTTCGGCGCGCGAGCAGCAGACGAGGGTGGAGCGCAATGGGCCGCCGTCGGGGCCCCGGGGAGGTGCCTGCTTGCTGACTTGCAGAAGACTTGATGGATCTGGCGGGCGCGGGAGATGATGAGCGACGAATGATGGATGCGGATAATCATCAGGGATACCGGACATTGCAGCTGGGGGAATTAGTGTTTCGCCCGTCCGCAGCTTTCTTTTCGCTCGCTCCCTGTCTGTCTGTCGTCGTGCCCAATCCATTCCCGTTCCCAGTGCCATGCCCATTCGCATTCCCGTTCCCATTCCCGACTCCAACCCAGAACCATGTCGCCGTCCGGTGGTCTTGATGCTGCATGTCCCTCTCGGATGATCCTGAAAGTCTCAACCTGGTGGCCGTGGTGCTTCCGACCGGCCTGTGCTCAGGCGCACCGCTCCAGCTGGACCCGGACCAGGACCAGGACCAGGATGGGAAACGGGTCCCTGTCATCTATTATGCTTGCTGGATCGTCGCGAAGCAGCCGCAGAAAAAAGAAGGCCCTCTCTCCCAAACTCGCACCCCTGCCATGCCATCACCTACCCAGCTGCCTTGCCCGCCCCTGCACCGGGCACCTCCCTCAAATCTCTACCTGGTACCAATAATCTATCCTGCCCACCCCGGACGGCACTATGAGGTATGCTGTGAGCGCGCTGGACCGGAGCAGTGTCCAACGCATATATACATCGCGAGAGTGACGCCCCTCGTTCGACCGCTCTTCACCATCACCATCACCATCACTCTCCCTCCAGCCCCCTTCCCACCAAGCCTCCTCTCTTCCCATCTCGTCCAGCCCTCGAGTCGAGTCCGAACCGGCTCCACGACGTTATCCCTCCACCGCTCTTCGCCGATCCGCCGCCAGATTAGCTTCAGCGTTGTGCTGTCAGTCATTGCACTTGCGCGACGCCCGAGCGACACTGCACCGCTACGCTACACCACACTACGGTACACCACACCGCGGTGCCCTTCGTCCGTCGGTGTCAGTTACCAAAGCAGCACCACGACTTAGATCGTACCGGCGTCGCAACTAGCCGCGTGCTGCTCTCCGACCACCCTCGACCAGCTTCCGCGCAATCTTCATCGGCTTAGCCTGGGCACTACTGTCCCGTGCATCCACCGTCCTGCTCCTAGCGCACCCGCATACTTTGCACTTTGCGCCGGTGGCTCTTTGCTTTGCTTTGGGAGTCCCCACGACCGCTGGCTGGTGTGCTCCCCCTCCGATTGCAGACCGTGTCTTGGCTGGGTGAATATATCATCGCCGGCCCCTCCCCGACCATCTCCCCTAGACATCTGTGGTCTACTTGCGCGACCTCCCTCTCTTGCTCTTGCTCTTGCTCTTGCACCCAACACCAACACCATCCCCCATCCCACCCCTCACTATGTCCTCCCATCGACGTGGACCGTGGAGCCAGGCCGAAGACACCTACCTCGTGCAGCTCGTCCATACCCAAGGAGCCCTCAACTGGGTGCGGATTGCTCAGCTCATCGGCTCTCGAACGCCCAAGCAATGTCGAGAACGGTACCACCAGAACCTAAAGCCATCTCTGAACCATGATCCCATCAGTCCGGAGGAGGGCCAGCAAATTGAGCGTCTGGTTGCTGAGATGGGGAAGCGATGGGCTGAGATTGCTCGAAGGCTGCACGGCCGAAGCGACAATGCTGTGAAGAACTGGTGGAATGGCAGTATGAACCGAAGGCGGCGTCTGGTCCTCCGGCGAAGACCATCCTCATCCAATAGCCTCAACCAGTTCGATGAACGATCTCAACCTCTGTCCTTCGCGCGCCCAGCATCCTCCTCCACCTCAAGCCACTTGTCCATCTCCGCTGCCTCCTACGCTTCCACCCGACTGAACATGGAACCCCCTTTACCCTCTCCATCTGTTTCGGAGATTTCGCGAGCCGAGTCTGTCGAAGGTGCTCCGTCGCTCGTGTCGGACTCCGGCTCGACTTATACGACTTCTCCTCGGGGTGCACCTTCTCCCATCATCGAGCTACCTCCGCTCAACTCATTCCCGTCCTACCGTAGACCATCTCTTCCTGCACTGCAATTTCGGACCAATCAGACATATCCGGAGAGCGATGATCGAAGCCAGACCACTACCCCTAGATATGCAGGCGAGTCCAAGACCTATGGCCTGAGCACATTATCTGCACCGCTATATCGAGCACCAGAGAGTCGGTATGGCACAATCCCATCTCCTCACCAGTTTTATCACGAGTCTCGGGCGCAATTGCCCACTGCACCATCGACACCTATGCAGTTACCTCGTATTCAAAGTCTTCAGCATCCAACTGAACCGGCTCCGGTGGAAAGAGATTCGAGAATGCATCTCTCCTCTCTGCTCGGTTAAAGTCAGCAGTGTGATCTTAGCAGCATTTGCAAGAAGCGAATATCAATATATCATTGGCGTTTGGGCATGGATAAACGGCGGTCTGACCAAATGAGGGGGAGGCCTTGACTATGTTTACACGATCGCAGGACTTGGAGTCCTCTAATACCTTGTATATTCCGTTTAGATACCCACGTTATTCTGCGCCTGTATATCATCTCTCATGATGAACATTATATAAGTTGGCCAATTCCATAATATACCATCTCGTCTCAATATCTCCTGATTTCTGATCTTACCAACTTGATCCAAGTGACTATCTGAAGTGTCAGGGCGGTAGTTTCCCTTTCGCGAGGTTCGGTATCGCAGGCCTTGTGTGTGTGCGCGCTCAAGAGTGAGGCCAAGGGTTTGCGTATGGCCCATTGAGATCAGCAACGACACGGCTGATTTCTGATCCAACATATGCGAGTTAATCTGTCCAATACACAGAACCGACAGGCTCGCATCCGCAGCCGGAAACGGGTAGTGGAGGTGGTACAAAATCAGGTTGCAAAACCGGGTCGGCGGGAAAAGCGGGATCACGAGAAATCTGAGTTGTGATCGGGTGGGCCCAAAAGTCCACGGAGGGGACGGGATGCAAAGACAGGGTCTCGAAAGGAAAGTCAAAATTGGGAATGGGAAGAAGCAAAAGCAAAAGAAAAAAAGGAAAGTAAGAGGTTGTTGGGTTGAGAAGGATGTGCTGTTGCATGATGCCTTTCTGATCCCTGAAGCCAATGTTTGCTGTCCGGGCGGAGAAGAAAAAGAAACAGCTGGCCACCAAATCCTGGAAGGGGGGGAAACGCCGAGGCCAGCGGACCGTGAGGAATGATCCGATAGAAAGATGCCAGCACCCAGGTTCTTGGGTTTCTTGTTGATCACGAGCTGGCAAGGTGAATCATTGTGTGTTCGCAGTTTGGTCGTCTCGTAGAAAGAATCTCACAGCCCAAGCTTTGGCCATCTGATCTCACCGAAAGGATCAGATTGCCAGGAGCAGGTTTACATCATGGTGACAAGGCTACAAATCAAACCTACCAGGGTTGCGCGGACCTGACCACAGCGTCCAACCATGTATCCGAATTCGTAGCTTACCTGTCTGTTTCCTATCAACGACATCGTCTTTTCAAAACTTGGCCAGAGACCGAACGGACTATTAGCAGACAGGAGACTCCAGGAGACTGCAAATGACTTACACGCAGCAGGAATACTAACCAGTCTCATAAATCGCTGAATCTGATCCACAAGGTCAGACAGCCCTTTCAATTACGGCGGCAACTACACGCAGTAGATGCATTGCTGCTAAAGTGACCAATTACATCCAATAACTCTGGGTATACCGTGAAAATCCCGCTCTAACCTGACGCCATATTATGTATACCAATGTATATCCACAAGACAGCCTTGCTTGTCAGTCTTGTCTGTCCAGGCCATGACATAAACCGAGAGGAACGCCTTCGCTAATCGCAAACTGATCGTGAATCTTCATCGTAAAGGCTCGGCAAACATTCGCTTACAGGTAAATGTCGCCGCCCTCGTTGTCTACCCATCTTCGCCACGCTTCCTCGTATGCATCCTCGAGATCTCTAACCCATCTCCGGGTGTCAAAAAGAGCACATGTCCATCTACTGTCGAACAACAATTTCCGAAGCTCGCCTAATCTTCCAACGCCCTCGCCCCTACCTGAAGGATGAGCTTCATATGAGAACCCAGTTGCGAGTCGAATCGCAAATTCTTCGTACTGCTGGTCATCCTTAGCAATAAGCTCTGAAGCTGCTTGCTTGCCATCCTCATTTCGAGGCAGTGCGCCCTTCAAAATTGACGCGGCCATTCGTGAGCACATCTTATATTTGTATCGAGGAAGTGTCAGTAATGGGGTACTCGACCAAAGAATATCCGCAGCTGTTGTGTGAGCATTGCACTCTGGCGTATCTAAGAAGAGATCGCACACTCGAGCTCTAGAAATGTGCTGATGCTTCGGAGCTACATCCGTGAACCAGATGCGTGATGCAACACTCTCCCCTGCCCATTCCTGAGCAGTTCTTTTGAGGTTACTCTCACCCAGATCTGGAAATCGTAAGAGCCACAAGATTGCCTTTGGAACTTTATCCAGAATACGTAACCAGGTGCGGAACGTGGTAGGTTCAATCTAGACAAAGGTCAAACCCCACAGCTATATTATCAGAGGATTTACGAACCTTGTATAATTGGTTAAAATTGCCAAGTATAATAGCATCATCAGAAAGATTTGGGAAAAGATTTTTCCTCATGCGCCATCTTTTAGTCTGCTCATCCTCCCATGACATTCGACTCTCCGGAGATTCAGACTGTGCATGGTCGCAGCAGAAGAAGGTATCACGGCAGAAGATGATGTTCTCGGAGTAAACCCAACCCTCTTCTTCGCACGCTTCCTCATCGAGAATCTGGTCTTGGAGATCAATATTGCGACGCCAGGGGCGAAGGGTCTCCGGAGGGATAGCTGTCTCGTCTGCAAGGATGTAATCACACCACTCGGCACCTAGCGTACCTGCGAAACCCATAAATGACATTTGGATTGGTGCCGGGCGCGCTGCAAAGACCTCATTCCTGGCGCCTCTGGTATAGCCATTCAGGTTCACTAAAATATGAATATTATCCTGCACAATTTGCTTGACCAGCCGCTCAGCAGGCCAATCATGCACATCTCGAAAGACCGGTGCCTCTCGTTCAATCTGTTGCCTGTGTACCGAGCGATCGCTGGCTGTGAGCGCGTAGCAGAACGCTTTGGCTCGCAATGGATTGTGAAATCCAAAGACAGATTGCATGCTTCAAGGAATTAGTGAACTGCTTAGCAACAAAAGCTACTGATGCACTTACAGATGAGCCAAGGGATGATTGTTGAAGTCTGATGACACATAACCAATGTTCAGTTGCGGAGCTGGTGGCGATGGAGGAGCAAATGCGCATTCCGGCATCCATGGAGCTTTCAAGGTCGAGCACGATATCCTCAGGGCGTTGCGTTGAGAGATCTTACGGATATCCTTTGCTGACAAAGGGCAGGTAAATGTGTGAAAAGGGAGGACAGTCGGGGCAGAGGGTACTGAGAGACTACTTGGGAATTCTGGCCTTGGATAGCAAGATCCTGGAAAGTTGATCTTGCTGATGTACTTGTCCTGATACCATCGGTGCGTGGCTATTTTCGTAGCTCGCTCTACCAGGCGGGTGAGTCGGGCCCCTTCCCAAGGATGTCCGCACCAAGCACGGAGTGCAGTATGCATGCTGGTTCTCCGGTCCACTGACCACTTCGCCCCACTCTCTGCTGCCTCGAGCTGCAGAAGAAATTTTGGGAGAGACTGGTCATTCAAGGTCCCCCGGCCCCAATTACACCCGTCTTTCAGCTGCTTTTCAACGATATCCACGACCCGCTTCATCCAACCACTGCCACTACCATTGGATCTGGCCTCTGTAATCATACCAGACTCATCAACATGCCAGCGATCGCGTTTTCCACCGTCGAGAATTACGCCACCTCGCCCAGCCCAGTCGCACACCGAGTTCAAGGCATTTGCAAGACCACAGACGGCTTCTGCAAAGTCTGGACTTGAAGCTACAGCTCGTCTATAGTACTCTATAGCATCGCTAGTGCGACCCTGGTCTTTGACAGCGTTTGCAAGGTTGGCCAATGCAATATCAAAGGTACTGTCACAAGCTACGGCCTGTTCATACATCTTGATAGCAGCAGTCAGTTGACCAATATCCTTGAGGAGGCTTCCAAGATTCGTGTATAGGTGGGCATGTTTAGCGTCGAGGTTGAGTCCATAATTGTAATAAGCAAGAGCCAGTGCTACACCACTTCCAGGGACAACGCCTGGAATTGTTGACTGAATGAAGTTCCCTTGCTGTGTAATAGGACGGGTAGATGCTGGTTGTTGAACACTCGCAAGGAGAATTCCCACGTTGTTTGCAGTAGATGGGCTCGGTTGCAGGGACAGAGACAAGTAGTATAATGCCAGGATATCACCAATTCCACTGGGCATCATGGTAAACTTTTGCGAGGAATTTGTCTTCGACATGGCGTCTTGAAATATCTTTGCCAAAGACAGAAGTGAGTTGCTCGTGGTTGATATGGCGGCACGTCTTGCAACACCTTCTGGGACATGGCAGAGACCAGGTAGACTGCCATTCTTTGGGAAGACCAACCGCGCGGTTTGAAGAGCTTTATCTGGTGGTAACAGCAAAGGAGAACTTGTCCCTGGTGATGCGGCTGTTTCATATCCTGTGCGAAGTTTTGCCCAGCTGTCAAAGGATAAAACATGAGTTATTCTTCGAATAAGTCCCTGGATGCCATGCTGCCGAGTTCCAGCACTGATTAAGACAGCATCTTCAAATGCCTTTGCTGCTCGACCAGTATGCCCTAGAGCATACAGCATATTTCCCTTGGCGTGCACTAGAGCTAATATTCGTCCATTTTCTGATCCAGGAATCGCGAATCCACTGGAGCCAAATCCTGGATGCGATAAATCCGGAAGGCCATTTCTAGCTTGTGCCTGAGACGACAACCCATAGTCATAATCCGAAGCGGTGTATTCCGAACTAAAGGATCCGCAGGAATCATGATCTGTACTACTTGATGTCTCACTGGTAAGCTCGTGGCTTTCCTCTCTCCCTGGGAGTCGAAGTGATTTTTCAACGAATTCAATGATACCAACAGCCTCATAGCCCCGTTGGTCGCCACACAGAAGTCCAATAACATGCTCCACAGCCTCGAAATAGCTCGGCCGCAGCTTGACTGACTGGAGCCAATACTGCTCTGCTTCTTCCCGTCTTCCAAGACAGAGAAGTGTTGCTGCAAGATTTGACATTGCCTCAACATGCCTTGTGATCCTAGTCAGCTAGGAGTAAGTCAACTATAAGTAAAATACTTACTTAGGGTCGATGACAATTATCTTTGAATACCAATCCAAGGCTTTCTGGTACTCTTCTAACCCATATGCAAGGCACCCACCTAGAAGCATTCCATCAATCCAGCACCATTCGCTCTGCTCGCAAAGGGTTGTGAGAATTTCCAGTGCATCTCTGGCTTTGCTTGATGGTGATCCAGTCGAGATGTTGACCGATTGAAACGGCGACATATAATGCGGCGTGACTTGGGTTGCAACATAAGACTGTCTACGAGCAGCTGGTTCCCCCGTGCCTGGCCATTGAGCAAAGCTATCACCAGAGTATGTTGATGCTGTGTCTGACCGAGCAGTCGCATCCCTTGCTGGAGAGCCATGTCCGCTCACATTAATGGCATGTCCGGATTGGGACTGTTCAGTACGGCGATTGGCAGCCCAGGTTGAACTATCGAAGTGAGGATAAGGTTGTCGCGGCGGTTTTGGAAATATGCTATTCTTCGAATGAGATCTTGAACCATGAGGCTTTAAATGGCGAGGGTCCTTCTTAGATTGATGCAAGAACGCAAGGAGTTCGACGTAAATACTATGTGCCCAAGACAATGTTCTTTCTTTGAAATGGGCATTGTTTGCTCTGTTGAAATTGGAGTATCCGGTTGGAGTGCGCCCTTCATTTCCATCTGGTGTATACTGGACATTGCTATTGATTGACAGATTTTGCGTCGTCCCATATCCACTATCAACCCTTGTCAAGTTGAATTTTGGTGGGACCGCGAACATTGGTGGTTCCCTTGGGGTTGAGTCGATGTTGTGAGTAAAGCTCCTGTGAGCTGAAAAGGCGCCCGGGTAACTTTCTTGTTGATCCCTGCCACCTCCCCAGTAATGATTAAGACCATATCTGCCATGGTCCTGGAAAGCTGCAGGTCTGTAGGGCACATACCTCCCATCCGGCCAATAGGGCCCATACAGACCACCATCGTTGGAGGCAGTTGGTCCAGGAGATGGCTGCCATGCTGGCTGCAGGACAGTAGGAATTTGCATGCCGTTGTACCCAAAGAGTGCTGGTCCATGATTGCTGATAGTTTGACCTGGCATATGTTGAACTTGATTGCCAAAGGAAGGAAGGTATGTCCCGTTGGCCCAGGTGGTATTGTTTGATTGCATATCACCATCAACTGCTGGGCGGCTTTCAAAGCGAGGCTCACGATGAATCCACTCTATGTCACTGGAGTCCCTTCCTTGTAGGTATAGGTCAGAGGAATGTGTATGATCTTGAGAAGATCCAGAAAGCGGTAGAACAATATGTTTCATAGCCGCCCTGCCTTCGCCATTATAGCCTGCTGCCAGCGTTCCATTTGGAGTTTTTCTTCGCAGCATATGCTCGCCGGGATCATCGTACTGCGATGTAAGAGCTTGGCTACTGCGGCCGTCAGACATGTGCCCCCATCGCGGAACATCTGGAAGTTCGTTCAAAAAGCCTTGCTGACGAAGTGAGGAGCTGGGTGTGTCCGGGTGTTGTGAGCTGTATGGCAGTAATGCCTCTGGGTGAGCTCCCGCTGCAGGAGCGTGAAGGCTTTCATCAAGGCGGGTATTATATTCGAGGTACGCTGGACGTTGGTTGTGGTTGGCAATCTGGGGTATCATATTTGACATTCGGATCCTGCTATGCCAGGGCTACAGGTCAGTCGACTTTAAGATCTGCTGCGAGGACGTACGGGCATCAGGCTTTGCACGCCGTGACCATTAATTTGAGCGTGTACCGATGCCTACACAAAGGGGTGGAATGTGTATCCTGTTGACCATCGCTGCTCATGAACCACAACAGTGTGACCGCAGACCTCGCAGTATCGAGAGTCTTGTGTACGGTGATTGCAATAGCTGACCGCGGACTGCCTTAGTTAGACAATCAGCAATGGTGTTATTTTGCCGTGGAAGCACCGGTCGGTGGTCAAATGGTAGTGTCGCAAGTAGGGAGGAGTTGTCGCAGTTGTCGCAGTTTGGTTGCAACAAGCAGTAGTCGCTACTGTTGATGCACTCATGTGCGAAAATTGGAGGCGTAATGATCTTGGGTCATAATGAAAACCGTTTGGGCTTTCAAAGCTGTCCTGTACTGGACAGATGTAACATGCGCCCAAGTTGTGGTTTTTCAAGGTTCACAGCGGCAAGGGCAAATCACGTCTCACGGCGGGCAACATGTCTTGTATCCAGACATTTTCCCACTCCTACACCCCCGCGTCCTCAATCCTCGAGCCAAGCTCACACACATTGTCGGCGCGGTATCATATCAACCATTTGTTTTTGCTTGCGGTTGGTTGCGCATAGCTTTTCGATCTCAAGGATGGAGGGGCAATTTGTACGAAATTATGCTTAGTAACCTACTTCATTGGGATCACTTGGTCGCAGCCTCCGTTACTCACATATGATATTCTTGCACGTAATCTGAACCCGGAGTTATAGCAGTAATACGAGCATGGTGCTGCTCATACGAATAGTAAGACGACAAACGGCACTTCACCAAGGAAAGACAGACAATTAGGAAGTGTCATCATTCGGAATTTTCCTCCATTCTCCATTTACCACTCTCAACGCCAGCTAAGATCACAAGTTTGCACCACGGCTAGACAGTTTGAATGCCATTGGACTGTTGTGGCAGAGACGTAACTTATGAGAAGAATGCCATTGCTTGCACAACCTATTGTGAAGTACGGAGCGCCCGATACATTGCAAAGAAAGAAGAAATATGCCGTTTATTCCTCGGGGACTGAACATTAGGTTAGCACGAGCACCAAGGGCTCTAAGAAATGGCACAATGATGCTTACTCTCAATCTCTCCGCTCTCGATCTCGTCGCTGATGTCCTTTGGACTTCTTCCATCAACTTGGCAGCCAACGCTGAAGGCAGTTCCCAGAATCTCCTTCACGGTACCCTTCAGCTCCTTTGCGAGTGACTTGAATCTCATTGTGCGTGCAATATCGATGATCTCATCCAGAGTGACGGACTTGCTGTGCTTGATGTTCTTCTCCTTCTTTCGGTCGCGGGGTGGTTCCTTGAGCGCCTTGATGACGAGCGATGAAGCGGATGGGACAACGGAGACAGCTGCTTGACGATTTTGGATTGTGAGCTTGACAGTGACACGAAGACCTTTCTGTAAAGACATCTGTTAGGAGTGTGCCCTCATGTTACGCCTTCTTTGCGAACTTTTCACATACCCAGTCACCGGTAGCCTTCGCGATATCTTCTCCGACCTTCTTTGGCGACAGTCCGAGGGGACCAATCTTTGGGGCAAGCGCAGAGGATGCTCCAACTTCACCACCAGTTGCCCTGAGGTGGCTACATATGCTGTGTCAGCGAATTTCGTCTTTGTGAAGCGTCTGTCTCCAGGCACGCTGGGAGCCAAGATGGCTGAAGGCTGCGACTTTAACTCACATCACCTTGATCTCATTGGGGTCGATCTTTGGAGCTACGCATCTTGTCAGTCTATAATTACTTGCCCGAGTCAAAGGGAAGACTTACGCATGTTTACGATTGATGGCGCAGGTCTCAATCTTGTCGTGGGCTGGAGATGTTCAATTCATCAAAAAATCGTTAAAATCGAATGTGTGGCCGTGGGCTGTGGGCCAGTAAGCTAGACGCTAAGCGAATTTCGTTCGAGCGACGAAAGGTCCTAAACATAATCTGGGTGCGGGTATCATTTTACCAAGGCTGAAGGAAGGTACCGAGGCTGGCACAGGCCAATTCTCATGGTCCCAACGTCTCTGGTTCCAGGATAGCATTGGTTTAATGACAGGACACGGATCTACCATAGTTCACGCGCAATAATCCAATTTCGAGGTCTTTACGATTGTGTCTTTTTCTACCAAGTGAGAGACTGGAGTACACAGGGGATGATCGATACGGAAGTCACAGAAACGCGAGGCCATAATATGGAGATTCTAAAAGCTCTGTTCTTTAGAACATGATTATTTCGACCAATACGGGAGTCATGGACCCGCTCGACAACCCAAAAGAGTTCCAAGCCAGAGGACTGATCGAATATCAACAACAACGTTGCTCCCGACCTTGTGCCAGTCCCGGTCTCCAGCTTAATTTGTACCGCTAACGGCAAGTCTGATGGGAATATTAGTTTTCAATCAAAAGAACATTTAAGTGGCTCTCTTACTTCATCAAATGATCCATGAACGTTTGGAGCGAGACGTCATCTGTGAATATAGTTTGTGCTGTCTGCGCACCAACACCTCCGTAAGCGCCAGTAGTATGTGTCGTAGATGGGTTGAGCTTAGAAAGCAGAAAACGTGCTTGTGAGCCTCCAGCATCACAGACGATAAATCGTGGTAATGGAAATCGATCTGTGATTAGATCCTGCGACGTATTAGTATAACCATTTGCAGAGGGCAGAATAACGTACTCGTGCATCTTCTTTTGGCGACTCCAGTAGTGCTGCAAAGTTCTCGTAGCCTTCCTGGTCTTGATAACCGGCTTTTCTCCATTCTGCAACTGTCTCACCATGGAAAATCAAAATATGGAAGAAAGTGTCGAGAAGAAGAATGTGCGTTGGCTGAATTGAGGTCGAATCCAATAAGACTGGCTGACTACCTTCTTGATCGAACGTGTATGAATCCAAGGTAGGCTGTATCATAACGAGAGAATTGCTGACATCTTCGTGGTTCAGTACATGTCTATAAAATGCCGTTTCGTCAGGCGAATTGTTGAAGACCTGAAGGAACTGACTCCGACGCAGGTGAAACATGAATTGAGGGTACAAAGTAAAGTTCTTCTCCAGCCGGAAGGATGACGGGTCGTCTTTGCGATAATCGGCAAATCGTGAGCAGAGACGGATTAACATGCGGTCCACCCATCTTAAAACATCTGGACCATCGTCTACTTCTGCCTTGAAGACCGCAATTCTGGACATGAGCACTGCCGCAGCTTCTTGATCGAACGACTGCGCAATTGCAGGGTCTCCAGCTGGGCCGCTCAAGTCTCTGGATACAGTTGTTACACGTAAGTGGAATTGCCCGGAAGAGTGTTGGTAGTATGTAAGAAATTGCATCATTCCTTTTTGTGGAGTCTGTTGATGTTGCGTTGGTCCTCCTTGACTCGCAATTTCGAAATAGATGCCATAGCTGGCATTGGGGTCAATGCCGCACATTTTCCAGGAGCATGTATTGCCAATTCCACATTCTGTCTCCCCCACAGAAGAGGATTTCTTGTTCATCGAGACGGCATGTCCTATCAACCCTGTCACTTTGAGTTCTTTGGTTGTGAGGACCTCAAGTGAGGCATTGAAGCCCATCAGGAGATTATCATCTCCGTCTTTTTCAAACACCCTGACAAATGACTGCTTGAACATCGACGAAGTGAAACTGTCCGTAAGTATCATGTGCCCTCCAGTCGAGTTAGATAGGCCTTTCATCTCCAATAACCCAACCTGATCCAAGCACCCAGCAAAAATATCGATTATATGGCCATTGTGTGCAGTCCTCTTGGCTAAATTGTCATAGAACTAGTTTGTTAGAATGTTGGCACAATCTGACAAGTAAACAACTTACTTTCAATGCCTTCTTGTAGTATTTTATATTGTCTCGGTCGATGTCATGGTGAGAACGAATTGGCTCTCTCAACTCCGGGCCTACAACCAAGCCGGGACCCTCGGTCGCAGGACCTCCAGCAAAGAGCATAATACGACCTCCTGCATTCTGGAAGGATGATTCCAATAATCCAACAGCAACACTTAGCGCCACTCCAGTGCATCGCAAATTCCTTCTGTCGTTTGCTACTGGCCAAGGGTCTTTCTGTAGCTGCTCCAAAGCTTTCGTCAACTGAAACTCACATTGTTGGACGGGAAGCAAAAATCGTGCGGCCGGTCCCATAGGTGGTATGGGGCGGCCAGGCTGCTGTTGTTGTTGCATTCCAGGTCGAAGGCCAGGAGCTAGGAGACCTAGCATTTCTTGCACTTGCTTTGCAGAATAATCCTTGCTACCTCGGAAGACGTACGACTTGGGGCATTCTGTGTATCCGATCTCGTGCACTTGAGCCTTGCTGATTGTCAGAAATCTTCTTATGGTGGAAGGGGCAGATTCATACCATCGTTCCAAAAGTGACCAGGCCAACCAATGCATTCTCTGGCAACAGACTCAAACTCATAACAAGCGACTCTTTCAACGCCGACAGACTATCTTCCTCTTGACACGTGTCTACAACATACAAAAAGATAGGAGGGCTTGGAGCCGGTCGAGACAGTCGATATTCTATCGTTGTGTTTGAGGGATGTAATTCGGGAGGTATCGCGTTTGCGGTGATGTCCTTGTAGTGAGGTGGTAGAGGGTTGCGTGACAAGCAGAATGGACAGATCCATAGCCTGGCTCTTACATCTACCTGACTTTAGGATTGTTAGTACTTCTCTCTACATTCTCCAGGTCTGTGGAGATAATGTACCAGAATGGATTCAGGACTGATCTGCAAGGTGCTTTACAAGTAACCGGCTCAAACTGGAGAAGCGGCGTATCGGGCTTTTCTTTCAGAGGGGTGTAGAGTGCGCCGATGGGGACAACCAGCCGAGAAGCTTCCTATTCATATTCAGCAACAATTACTAGCAACTGACGATGCGTCTCTAACCATTCTGGAACTTGGGAATACATTCCAGCTGAGTCGGATGCCATCACGATCCTCCACTTCGCTCCATCTTTCCTGCTTCAGTATTAGCAATCATGTTTGCCTCACGGGCGCCAAGTTTGTAATATATATACTTTCAAGGCTTCATGGTCCATTGGAGGTTGCTGCATCGTGGAAAGGAACGTTAACCAAGGCGCAAGGCGCTATGAATAGGAAGCGTCTGGACTTTGCGCAAATAGAGGGTAGCAGAATCAGTAGTCTTGATGGATGATTGCCCCTGACGTTTGGGTTGAGGTGTAACTCTCTATGCGGTGTGTACAGCTTTCACAGAGAGCTTTCATGCTCAGAGGCGCGAAGTGTGGCCTCAAGCTTAACTGTCGTCTGCTGCCCATACAGCGTTAGTGTTATTAGTGCTCGGGCCAAGGATTAATGTTATACCGTACCGAGGTGCCCATTCGCGAGCTTCTATGTGCTCTGCCGACATAAATGTGCTTGGCTTTTGGGATGAGGCCGGTACAAAAGATTCAAAATCTAGGTATGGGTATGAATTCGTATGGTCAGTCTACTAAGTTGTTTCTGGAGTATTCTCTGGGGTCCACGGGTCCACACAAGCCAACATACGCTCTCTTACGAGTCTTTTATAAGGAACGTGCGACGAGAGCGTTGTTGTCAATGGAACGAGTGGACGGGGGCGTATATGATGGTTGCTGAGTAAGGTAAGCTGCTATGAACCTAGCTTTAGTTGCTACAACGCCCACTAAAGGCATACATGTATGTACATTGGGTTTCTAGCAAAGTTAGAGAATCTGTTTGGCTCAATGACACCTTTGGGTCTGCTTCAAAATATTTGAACTATTTATGATAGAAGTTCGGCACAGCTTCGTGGCTTTGACCGGTACCCATGGAGTTCGTTGTATAGGTACCTATTTAGATGAGCTGAGACAGTCAAAGAGCATTCAATGGAGCCCTTCTCAAATGAAGTTCCTTCCAAACAAAACATGCCCAGAGTAATTGGCTGGTTAGTTCCGCTCCTGAACCCATAGTACTTACGTGAGTGAAGTGACACCGGCTCTTGGAAGCTCGCCACACGAGATGATTGGTAGAATTACAGAGAGCATCTTATTTCCTCTCTACGGGCCCATGTCTACCAATATCCCTTCAGTTCTACTAGCGGTTATCTTTCCCTATACCGCCGTAGTCATGACTTGTAGCCTACCCCTCACACCAATTGGCTCTTCGCCTGCAACGTTTCGTGTATTGTTTTTCTGGTTTTTTTGTACGCCTCGGAGTAGTGAATCCTGGGCACTTGAATTCTGAAGGAAATCTTATATCACAGGTCTGTCCCTGCGAACATCCCGATGATAACCGTAATCTCCTCGTATACATAGCTCTTGTTCTGACAAAATTCAATATTTATAACCCAGATCAGCATATTCGTAACCATTAGCCCAATTTCAGTACACGAAGTTCCACGTGATATCTGGCAATCTTTCAGTGAAGACCTGTCGAAGCGGTCTGACATGTCTCCATGTGTAGTAATTGGTACTGTGTCTATGGGTTGGTTGTAAGAATCCTCTGAATCTAGTACCCACTATTACTGGAGTCAAACCTCTAACATCGCAGTCGTGGCGGTAGTGCCGCACCAGCCCCAACGCCTCATATCGTCCAACCCGAGGAAGGTTCTAATAACTGCTATTGCTATCAAATGTCTCGATGTTAGAGGTCAGATCATGCAGTGCCCGTGACATGACAGTGACAACACCATGCAATAATCAGATAGCTACTAGGCGCTCAATAACCTGAAGGTACGATAGCAAACGGCAGCTTCCTGTAGGTCGGTGTATGGCTCCCGCATTCTTCGTTCCTATACTATGGCGAAGCCTAAGACTGCAAATACCGTTGGCGTCAAGGGCCAACCTATCGACCTATCGTAGCCCGAGACAGGGTCATTACAGCGTATTGCTAGTAGGCTAGGCCATCGATACATCTTTGGGTGAAAACTGTCCGAATCGCTCTCGATGTCATCGAATTGATGGACGGTTCATTCTTGTCGAAGGCTATCTGAGGGAGGATGCCCAGAGGGCCCATGCCTGCACCTTTCTGTCACACTACACCGAGTGCAGTATCCTTTCATCCCTTATGTAACCCATCACGTACGCTTTGATTCAGAACCATGCCACGTGCGAGTGGCAGGATCAATGCGCTTTGGAATCCTAAGCGAAATGAAAGCGTGATTTCCACTAACCGTACAGTACGAAAGTTGCGTACAACATCGCACACAAAGCACAGCGCATCTGGACTATCCCCACATGTCTTCTCCTGATGCTTTCTTACTGCAGCTGGCCAGGGGCTCCGTAGCGCAGGTCGGGCTGCCTACGAGCCCTGAGAGTTTGAAGGCCCGCAGATTGCGAAGACACGAAAGGTACACATGTAGCTGTATGCCCATGGACGCTCGACATCCTGATCCACACGGCACCGGTTCTTTGGGCGAGGACGAGAATCAAATGCACATCGAGGCCAGGGAATCTGTGCTATATCAGCTGCTGACTGATGAGCGGAGAAGGTATTGAGGTACAGAGGATAAGCTTACGATCGATCTTGCTTTAAAATAGCACATCCATACAGTAACATCCGTCTCATCATGAGGCAAGCTTACCCACGTATATAACGGTCGGTATACATCATCGGAGCTGTCAAACGGCAGGGACAGGACTTGGCGTCCATCTCTGCATCGTAAGAGGCTCGCGTGTTTCTCCGCGCCCCACCACTGCGACGGGAGCGGTTGCAAGTTTGATATTGTCGCGTACCGTCGCAGCTGATCTTGAACTCCTACGTTTGAGAAGCCCAGGCATCCCAAGAATCGCACCATGCGGAACTATATCATCGCAAGCGTCCATCTCTCTATGTAGCAGGTCTGCCGCTGTTCCTCATGCTGTGCTGTTCACCTGTTTCTTCTGCTACATCTACCTATCTTCTTCAGCCGGTCTGACTTTTTTTTCTGAGCATCCCCTTCATTCTTTACTTTCTCTATTCTTCCTTCCGCGGTGCTGTGCACGATTTCAGGTCATTCCCTTACAAAATGCCTTCTCTTGTGCAAATACTCTTGGTCGTACCCGCTGTCTTTGCGGTAGCCCATGGCCAGGGACTCATCGTACAGGCTCAAGGAACTGCAGGGTCGCCAGCAAGTTTAGGTCTGCAAGTCAAACTAGGACAGTCAGACGCCAACATTATCAATACGGCCGAGATCACGTCGAATGTCGTCAATGAGTGTGGGAGGACTCTGCTTGCCGGCAATATTGATGTCGGTGAGAACACGGAGACTCAATTAGCAGCCAAGACAGTCACCTCGGTCACCAAGGGTAGTACCGTGGATGTGACCATTCAACAAGTTAGTGCTGATGGTGCTGGGCCTTACACTTGCGATATGGACTTAACCAGCAACGCCGACGGTGCCACCGGTCAGACTAATCTCACGGTTACGGAGAAGGATACGACTGGGGGAAACATCACACTTTCTGTTACTATGCCAACGGATATGGCTTGCGTTGGAGGTATGTAGTTGGGGCGTCTGTCCGCTCGTTATTAGATGCACATCTATGCAGGCAACTGACAAGAAACCTAGCCTCAACCGGAAATGTATGCACCATCCGTTGTTTCAACTCAGCGGCTGCCGGACCCTTCGGTGGCTGCTTTGCTGTGCAACAGACGGACGTGAAAGCGAATGCGAACTCACCTAACACCATTACAACGGCGCAGACTCTCGCAGGCGTCGAGGCCCAGGTTTTGCAGAACCAGAAGGATCTACCAGCTGAGGTGAAGGCCAACTCGGAGGCGAGTCTTGCCCAGCAGGGACTCCTGGCCGTCAATGCGCTCCTCAGCAGTTCCGCTGGAGTGGTTGCGCAGGCAACCAGCACATCTAGTAGTAAGGCGAGCAAGGCGACTAAGGCTGCCGGCGCTAAGGCCGCTGGTGCTAAGGCTGCCGCTGCCAAGGCTGCCGCTGCCAAGGCCAATGCCAGCAAGGGACAGAAGGGAGCTAGAGCATTCACCGCTTAACTTGTACCCAAGATTCCTGTAAATAAGGTATTAACTTTTTGTATGAAATGTCATTGTCTGCCAGTGAAGACAAAGCTGTAGTACTTTAGTGGTATATATTATACACTACTTAGTTAGAATTAGAAGTAGTAAAGAAGAAGGGAGTATATTAGTACATCAGATGTTGCTATAGACTAGGTACCTTATATGAAAGGGTTATTCAGAATAATAGATTGATCGATATTATCATCGAGGACAGAAGAGTAATTACTACCTAGTAGGTACGTATCATAAGCTTACAAGTATCACAGAACTCATAATAAAACATATAGTATAACGTGTGGGATAAGCGAATGAAACAGACAAGCGAATGAAACAGTCCTACTACCCCCCTATATAAAACCACAAATAACTTTATAAGTAGAACTCCAAATAACTATTATATTATACTATTTTAATTGTACGAAGCTGTTTTATTAGCCTGGCAGGTTCATTTGTTATAACCTGTCTTTCCGTAAGCTCTATAGCATCGATTATATAATTCGCCTTGTTTTCTTCCCTCTTTATTTCGGCCTTGTTCTATTAAAATCTTCAACCTCCTCTATACTAAGGCTTCCTCTATATTATAGTACCTTTCGTTTTGTATATCGACGTCGGCTTAGTTCTTTATTCGTAGCTTGAAGTCTTCTAAGCTCTATACTAATATAAGTATAAGCTTATATCTAATCTTACTTATACTTTTCTATAACCTATCTACAAAGTCTAAAATCGGTATTAGGGAGCTACTATAATATTATACAATTCTACTCTTAATAAGAGTTACTTATTTAATTACCTTTATAGCTATCTATAGTATTTTATAGACCTATAAATAAAAGGTTTATAAACGTGAGCTTTTAGGTCCTAGAATCGATAATTAAATATTAAGCTTTAATAAGACCTTTGAAGGGTTATACGGAATAAGGCCTACTCCTCTAAAGCCTCCCTAGAAATTTTCTTTAGTAAAGGTAGTTTTAAATACTTATATAAATACTAACTATGTACTACGAAGGATTTCTAAGAAATATATAAAATTTAACTACGTATAATAATATTCTTAATTTAATAACTATATATATATTTTCTTTAAAGGCTTAAAATAGCTAATATCTAAAGGCTATAGTAGGTAAGATAAATAAGTAGGTATATAAAATGTAGGGATATTATTAATAGCTTAAATCGATTTTAGGGTCTTAAAAACGTTATATAATTTTAGTACTATAAGATTCGCTTAGCTTATAACCTTATAATAAGCTACGTAAAGAAAGATCTTAAAAACTTAAACGAATTTGTAACTAAAACTATATATATATAAACTATCTTATAGTAATACTATATAAGTAAAGAATTTAAAGAAATTTTTAATAAAAAAATATTAATTATATAATTAAGTTCGACTTAGATTCGAACTAGCTTTAACTTAGGTTTAAACTCGATTTAAGCCTTAAATCGATTTAAGCTTTAGAACGTATTAGTAACTATATAAGTTACTAAGTTAAAGCTAAGTTAAACCTAGGCTAAACCTAAATTAAGTCTAACTTAGGTATAAACCTAGTTTGAAACCTTACTATAAAGGTACTAATATACCTACTACTTACTATAGACCTAGTTACTAACTTTTCTAATAATAGTAACGTGTACGATAAGCTAACGGTATAGATAAGTATATAGTATAACCTAAAATTCCTATTATATAAAACTATAAATAACTATATAACTAGAACCTTAATTAGCTATTCTAATATACTATTTAAATCGTACGAAGCTACCCTATTAGCCTAGTAGGTTCGTTTATTATAATCTATCTTTTTATAAGCTCTATAACGTCGATTATATAATCCGCCTTATTTTTTTCCCTCCTTGTTTTAACCTTGTTCTATTAAAATCTAGGTCTAAATTACCTTTTCGTCCTCTAGTTCTTTTACCTCTTCTATAGTAAGACTTCCTCTTTATTATAGTACCTTTCATTTTGTACGATAATATTAACTTAGTACTTTATTTATAGTTTAAAGTCTTAGAAGCTCTACTTTAAGAAGTATAAGTTTATAACTAATCTAGCTTATACTTTTCTATAATCTATTAATAGAGTCTAAAATCGAGGTTAGAGAGCTACTATAATATTATACGATTTTACTCTTAATAAGAGTTATTTAATTAACTACTTTTATAGCTATTTATAGTATTTTATAAACCTATAAATAAAAGGTTAATAGATATAAGCTTTTAGGTACTAAAGTTAATAATTTAATATCTAGCTTTAATAAGACCTTCTTAGGGTTATATAGTATAAGTCCTACCCCTTTAAAACCTCCTTAGATATTTGCTTTAGTAAAGGTAGTCTTAAATACCTTTATAAATACTAGTATAAAGGATTCCTTAGAAATATAAGAAATTTAGCTATATATAATATTCTCGATTTATAGCTTATATAATTTCTTTAGAGGCTTAAAATAGCTAATATCTAAAGGCTAGAGTAGGTAAGACAAATAGATAAGTATATAGAGTATAAGAATATTATTTGTATAAGAGTATTCTTAAAATTTAGTTAATATATAACTTTTGTAGTTATCTAGGATAAAAAGATAATATTTTCTAGCTATCTTTATATAGGTATTTTTATTAAAGTACTCTAGCTATTCTAGAGATACTTTATTAGATATCTAGCTATTTTTAAAGATACTAGCCTTCTAGCTAGCTAGGAATAGCGCTTAAGGATACTAGGAATCTAGGAGATTTTTACTTTTAAATATAATATATAACGAAATAGCCTAGTCCTCTAAATTAACTTTTTAAATAATTATAACCTATTCTCGATTACTAGGTTAACGTAGCTTTAGTCTAGTTATATAATTAAAGCTTATAATAACTATTATAGTTCTAATCTAGCTTATTATAAACCTAGTCTTATTAAAGTTATAGATATCCTTAACGTATATCCTAAATTTTATAATAAAATTCGTTATAAGTTTAAATATAAGCCTAAATATTAAATTAAAATTATATCTAGTAACTAGACTATACTTATTTAAGTATATATCTATTAAAGATTATACTACTAACTAATTAGGTTAGTTAGATACTTTTACTAAAGGTATTTTAGTTATCCTAGCCTTACTTCTAGACCTCTAATAAGAACTATCTAATATCTATTTTAGAAGCCTTACCTTCGCTTTATATAAGGCTATAAGCTTTATTTCTTATATTAAGCTAGTATTACCTATTTTAGTTAGTCTTATAATTTAGATAACTATTATATAGTCTAGGCCTACTTCTACTAAGGAAGAAAGTAAATAAGTTAAGTATATATAATTTATACTTATTACCTCTACTTTAAATCTTAATTATCGACTTAAGTATAGTTATTATTACTATTCCTACTTAACTACTATATATTCTATATCTAGTAGTCCCCCTTTTTAATAGGTTATAAGCCTAGGTAGCCTACTCGATCGATAGACCTACCTTTAAAGAATCCCTATTCGATCTAAATAAACCTACCTTCGAAACAAAGCCTATAGTAAATCTATAGCCTCTTAAAATACCCTTATAACTACCTACTATATAAGACCTAGACCTAAGTCCCTAGGACAGGTCTACAACGAGCGTATAAGCTATAGATACCTACGATATTAGCTATAATTATATACGTATTATAGAGGGGAATATAGGGAGTACTATATAAGTACGGGTTTATTCAAGCCTGTCCAATGCTAATATAGATAAAAGATAGATAACACACGATAATTATCAAAGAATGGATAAAAGGACGTTTTGATTAGGCCCCTGAAGGCTCTACAAAACGGAACTATGGAATCCCTTCTAAAGTGGTGTCTGGTTCCTCGTTGTCCTTTATAATTCTGTAAGTCTACTATTTAAATACTATGTAATAAGCTTGGCTAGGATAGAATAACGTTTCTCCTATTACATGATTCCTTCAAAAATGAAAGCTATGAATTCCCTACTATAGTATCTATAACCCAAAGTAGGTACTATTTATTAACTTCCTATATAAGAGGGCCCGACTTTAATATACCTTTATATAGCTACTACGTAGTATACAAAGAATAGATTAGCGTAGTACTTATATAGTATCTAGTCTATATTATATTAACTACTAGAGACTATAGGACCTCTACCCTTTTAAGTAGATACTATAAATCTCTTTTAGCTATTCTATACGACGATATAGATTTTAATATAAGAAAAGTCGTTTTAAGTAGTCTATTATATATAGGTCTCTAGGGTATAAGAAAAATTAACCTAGTACCTATACTATATATAGTACAAATAATCGATAAGTAGTAATTAAGACTACGTATCTAAAAAGGGAGTAAATTAAGTTATATATAATAGACCTAAGTCTAACTATATATACAAATCTCGACTATTAGCTATATATAATAAACCTAAGTCTCTATATATAGTACTATATATAGAAGACCTAAGTCTCTATATATAAAGGTATACCTACCTAACTAGTTATAAATAGCGTCTATTTCCTTCAAAGGCGAAAAGCTTATAAGCCGTTCGAACTATATAAAGTAGTTTATTAATACTAAGCTATTTCTAGAGATAAATAGTTTTATACCTTATATAAACAGTAGCGAATTACCCCTTATTAAGAGCCTATACTATAAGGATAATATTAATACCTATAGCCCTAAGCTAGCTATTAGATATTACGAAAAGGAAAGCGAATTTGTATATAATAATAAGAAAGCTTTAGGTACTATTAAATCTATATTATCTATAGATAATACTAAGAGGTTTAAAAACAAAAATATAGCTAAAGACCTATAGTTAGCTATTATATCTACCTTTAGAGAAACCTCCTTAGACCTAATAGGGAGGTATCTAGATAAGCTAGTAAAAGCTAATTATACTAGCTATAGTACTATAAATAAATATACGAATATAATTTAGTCCTCTTATATTATAGAGGGGAATATAAGGAGTACTATATAAGTATAGGTTTATTTAAGCCTATCTAATACTAATATAGATAAAAGAATAAATAATATATAATAATTATTAAAGAATAGATAGAAGGACGTTTTAATTAGGCCTTTAAAGGCTTTATAATCTAAACTATAAAATCCCTTCTAAAGTAGTATCTAGTTTCTTATTATCCTTTATAATTTTGTAAGTCTATTATTTAAATACTATATAATAAGCTTAGCTAGGATAGAATAACGTTTCTCCTATTATATAATTCCTTTAAAAATAAAAGTTATAAATTCCTTACTATATACGACCCTACCTAGATATTATCGTCCCTTAATAATATCTTTTATTTTAAAGGAGTAATATAAAAGCTAAAGGCTTTAAATATATATACTAAATAAATAAAGAATAACTAAAATAATATTATTATTATAATTTACCTTTAGAATTAAAGGTTACCTTTTACTAGACTATAGTTTCTAATTTGTATACTACCTTAGGTCTAGGGTAGCTAGGGACCTTATATTATATTAGGTAATTCAACCCTAATAATATATAATCGTACGTTTAATTAGTTTTATATAAGTCTTCCTTTATTTCTTCGATTTCTATTTTTCCTATATTTATTTTATTATTATTATAATCGTTATTATTATTATTATTATTATTATTAGAACTCCTTTCTAATATAGGTAGTATTACCTTTAGCTTTATACTAATATTACTATACTTAGTAGCCTTTTTAGTATAAGGTAGTAACTAATTAAATAATACTAACTACTATTAGTACTAAAATAATATATTATATAGACTTCTAATTAAGTCTTAACCTTAGAAGCTATCTCTTATAGATATTATCTAAGCTTTTTAATTTCGATAATAAAGAGCTATATCCTTATTAATCGTTTTTATTAACTTCCTAAATTTTCTTTAACTTTTTTTTCTTTATTATCCTCCCTAGATAATACCCTAGTAATACCTCTTATCCTATATATCGAAATACTAGTTAGCTCCTAACTATATTACTAAAAAGAGGAGTAGAAGTAAGATTAAAAAGAACCTTTCTATAATAGCTTTATAATTAATAAAAACCTAAAAGAGATATAGTATAATAATACTAAATATTATATCCTAATAGTATTATTTTATATATATATATCTTATTACTTTTATAGGATTTACTACTAATATAAGGTATTTATATCTTTCTTTTAGTATCGATACTAGGTAATTATAGTCTTTATAGACTAAATCTATATAGATACCCTTCTTCCTATAAATTATAGGATATCGTAAGTTATTTATAGTATTCCTATATACTAACTATAGCCTAGTCGCTATCTAATATCTACTTATTAAAATAACGACCTCTAAGGTACTCTTTAAAAAATAATTATAGATAACTAAAATAATATAGTAGTATTAGATAGACCTAATAAATACCTTCTAAGTTAAAAGGTTATTCAAGCCCTTATAATAATCACTAATATAAAGGGGAATATAAGGAGTACTATATAAGTATAAGTTTATTTAAGCCTATCTAATACTAATATAAATAAAAGAATAGATAATATACTTATAATAATTATTAAAGAATAGATAGAAGGACATTTTAATTAGGCCCTTAAAGGCTTTATAATTTAAACTATAAAATCCCTTCTAAAGTAGTATTTAGTTCCTCGTTATCTTTTATAATTTTATAAGTCTATTATTTAAATACTATATAATAAGCTTAGCTAGGATAGAATAATTTTTCTCCTATTATATAATTCCTTTAAAAATAAAAGCTATAAATTCCCTACTATAATATCTACTTACGAAAGATAAATATAAAGATCCTAAAGGCTTATATAATTTATTTTATATTTAAAGGTCTACCTAGTAGCTTTAATAGCTTCGTTTCTAGAAAATACAAAGAACTAACTAGGAATATAAATAATCTAGATATATCTAAATTACTATCTAAATTAATTATAGAAGAATTATATATAAATTCTAGTATTAGTCTAAAGGCTAATAAAGCTATAAATAAACCCCCTTATTACTCTTACTATAAGAAAAAGGGATACTTAGAAGATAAATATTTTATTAAATACCCTAAATAAAAGACTAGTAAAAGGACTAGTAAAGAGCCTAAATCTAAAAGAAATACTACTAGCTCTAATTCTAAGATCCTTATAATAGTAGTTAATAAGCCTAAATCTAAGAGCCCTAAAATAAACTTATTAATACCTTAAAATCCTAAATATAAGTATAACTTATTTAATAGGCTTATAATCGATTTAGGAGCTATAGAGTACTATACAAATAATAGGGATTAGCTATTAAACTATAAAGAAACTAGTAATAAATCTATTATAGTAGCTAATAACTAGAAGCTAGCTATAAAGGGTATAAGTAATATCTTTATTATTCTAGTAAATAAAAAGGTCCTAATTAGGTACTAAGGTTAACTATATACCTAATATAAATAGTACTTTATTATCTCTAAAGGAGCTAACTAAAAAGGGTTAGACTATTACCTTTATAAGTAATAAGGCCTTTTTAAAATATAAGAAAGGTAACCTAGACCTCTATACTAATTAGAGATTAAATACCTATTATTTAGATATAAAAATTAACTATAAAATTCTAGAATCTATAGTATATAAGGTAGATCTTATTTTAAATAGTATATCTAAAATAAATAACCTAGATCTAATATATAAAAGATTTAACTACCTAAGTCTTAACTATCTAGTAAAGACTATTTAGAATACTCTTAGCCTAAGTCTACCTAGTAATAAATCGTATTCTAATTACGATAGCTACTATATAAGTAAGATATATAAAATAGTTAGTAAGGAGCCTCTAAAAGCCCCTAATACTATTCTAATATAATTAGACCTAAACTTATATAGTCCCTTTAGTATTCCTAGAATTAAAAGAGAAAAATACTATATATCTTTTACTTATAAGGCTATAAGAGCTATATATATTTACCCTATTAAGAATAAAGGGGAATCTATAAATATTCTAATTACCTTATATAATCTAATTCTAAATTAATTCGATATTAGAATTAAGGTATTAAGGCTAGATAACGCCCCTAAATTTAAATTAGATAAATAAACTAAATTTACTAAAGAGAAGGGTATAGTAAATAAATATACTAGCCCTTATACTTAAGCCTAAAATAGAATCTTAGAACTTCTAAATAGAGAAATAGTTAAAAGACTAATTATCTATACTAAGGATAAAGGAATACCTATTAAGCTCTAGCCTTATATAATATAAGCTATAGCTTATATAAAGAATAGAACCTATAACTTAATTATTAAAAAGACCTCGTACGAGGTTATATTTAAATATAAGCTTAACCTTAACTATATAAAGGTTATAAGATATCTAGTATATATACTAGAGCCTAAAGCTAAGCGCGAAAATAAGTTTAGTAATAAAGTAAATAAAGGAATACTAGTAGGCTTTGAATTATTAAATAACTACTTAGTATATATACCTACGAAGGATCTAGTAATTAGTACTAGAGACCTAAAATTTAAAGAAGAACTAGTATATAATAAAGACTATACTTCTAATATAGAAGATAACCTTTTTATCCTACTAGAATATACTACTCCTAAAATAGTAGAGAATTCTAGAGAATTAAATAGTTCTAAAGATCTAAATACTACTAGTAACAAAGATCCTAATAAAGATATACTAGATATAGATAAACTAAGCCCTAAATATACCCCTCTAGTCCTTACTAAAAGAGACTATTCTAGATATAAATAAGGATTCTCTATATTAAATCTAACTATTATAGCCTATATAGAATATAAAGACTCTTTAAATAAGAGGGTACTAAATAGTACTCTTAAAAACCTAGAAAACCTAGAAAATCTAGAAAATACTAAGTCTAAATAGAGACTTATAAATATAGACCCTAATATCTTAAATAGTAGAATTACTATACCTAAGAGTCTAGATAAGGTATTTAAAGAGCCTAAGTTATACGAAAAAGCTATAAGCTTTATAGAAAAAGACCTCTAGATCTAAGCTATAAATAAAAAACTAGTATCCTTAGAATCTAATAATACTTAGGATATAATAGATATTCCTAAGATAAATAGCTTTAGTAAAACCCTAAAGACTAGATAGGTCTATAAGCTAAAGGAATTAAAAGACCTATATAAATTTAAAGCTAGATTCGTAGCTAAAGGCTTTATATAGGTAATTATATAGATTAGATTACCTAGATACCTATACTAGCGTAATTAAATAGATAGCCTAGAAGATCCTATTTACTATAGCTATTCTAAATAGCTATATTATATATAAAATAAATATAATCTCTACCTTTATCTAAGGAGATATAGATATTCCTATTTATCTAGGCCTACCTATAAGCTTTGAAAACTAACTAGATTCTAAGATCCTAAGGCTAAATAAAGCCTTATATAGATTAAAGTAATCTACTAGAATTTAGTATATAACTTTAAAAGAAGTACTACTTAAATTAGGGTTTAAGGCCTTAGAAGTAGAAAATTATATCTTTATAAATAAAGATATAAATATAGCTATTTATATCTATATAAATAACTTAGTTATAGTAAGTCTAAATAAGGATACTATAGATATCTTTATAAAAGATATAAAGAAGTATTTTAAGGTTAAAATACTAGGCCTTATTAAAGACTACCTAGGTATAGACGTAGACTATAACTTAGAAAAAGGATATCTAAAGCTAAGTTAAGCTAGTTATATAAAGAAGGTACTAGAAAAGTATTATCTACTAGATTCTTATCTTAGTAATATTCCTCTAGACCTTAAAATAAAGCTAGTAGTAAATCTAGGAAAAGCTACTATAAAAGATATAAAGTAGTTCTAAGCTATACTAGGTTATCTACTATATATAACTCTAGTTACTAAACCTAATATATTATTTAGTATTATAAAGCTATCTAGATTTACTATAAATCCTAGCTTAGAATATAAAATAACTATAATAAGAATCCTACGATATCTAAAAGGAACTACTAAATTAGGTATTATATATAGTACTTAAAATTTACCTAGTTCTAGCTATATAAGTAGCTATTACGATACTAACTACGTAGGAGATATAAGTACTAGTAAATCTACTAGTAGCTTTGTATTCTTACTAGCTAATAGCCTTATATCGTAGAAATCTAAGCTATAGTCTATTATAGCTTAATTGACTATAAAGGCTAAATATTATAATAGGGAATTTATAGCTTTTATTTTTAAAAGAATTATATAATAAGAAAAACGTTATTCTATCTTAGCTAAGCTTATTATATAGTATTTAAATAATAGACTTATAGAATTATAAAGGATAATAAGGAACTAGATACTATTTTAGAAGGGATTTTATAGTTTAGATTATAAAGCCTTTAAAGGCCTAATTAAAATATCCTTTTATCTATTCTTTAATAATTATTATATATTATCTATTCTTTTATTTATATTAGTATTAGATAGGCTTAAATAAACTTATACTTATATAGTACT